>CM031956.1:17029049-17429049 GCA_018749465.1 Paracanthobrama guichenoti | reverse complement strand
TAATTTTCACTGACTGTCAGTGGAGAAAGATTTTTTTGAAACCAAATGGTATAGATACTGACATTTACTGACTAACAGGGGCTAACAGAGTCATGCAAACCATCCAAATCTTCTTGACCCCTCGGCCTGGCCTCTGCTGGTGGATTCTGTAACTGCATCTTTCTCCATTGATGATCTTTTAAAATGAGCCACGATAAATGTTTATATTAGTAAAATATAATTTTAGGTATATATAATTCAGTTAGCAGTTGTGGTTTCAATAAACTTAATTTCAACACTTAATATTTTGATCAAGAATTACCGGTACTCTTACAAGTTACAAAGTACTAGAAAAGGTAAAAAAGCTCTTTGGCAAATAGATTAAGAAAGGCGTTTTATAAAATGCTTCATAAAAGTTTCAGTTTCAGTTAAATTAGTAATTAATATTTTATTTTATTGCTACATTTAAATAACATGTTTTCTGTGTATTTGTAAGTGATTTGTAATGCATTATTAACTGTTATACAGCTGTAAACATAAAGTAAATGCGTTTTAAAATGTAATATTTGTAATGTAATGTAATATATTTGTAATATTTGAATTAATAAATTAATAATTGATTAATTCATATTTTAAATGAGTTACTTGAAACAAACGTGAAGCGTTTTGCTATTTGCTTGATTTTGTCATACCTAACCCATTCATGAATTAATTTTATATTTATATATGTATTAAGTTTATTAAGTTCAATGTATCAATGCTATTAACATAAAAGTGGTTAAAAACTTTTAAAGCACACAAATCATTTCCGCACTTGTCTACGTACAGGAAAACGACGTTTGTAGTTTTTATGACCGCGTTCGTCTCAGCGAGACAGCACAAATGGACAACATTTCCCACAGTGCCTATCGTTTGGATTAAACATCCGTTGAAACATCCGTGTTCTAGCCTAGGAGGCAGTCGCTCGCATTGGACTGCAACCAGCTTTCTTACCTTGTTCTATTCAAAAACATTTCAAGGTTGACAAGTAAAACTGACTCCAGAACTGACTACATTTTTTGTGGTTTTCCGATTGTGTGTTTTCCGGGAGTGAATGCGACGTGTCGCGTCTAAATGTAAGCACTATTCTGCGTTCTTGAAAGGTATTAGATTATAACTCGATATTAATGATTAGAATGTGTAGTTTTCGGTTAAGCTTTTAATGTGTTCTTGTAGTTAGATGTAGTCGGTTGTTTTCACAGTTAGCTTCTTGAGTATGAAGTAAACAGTATTCAATAAACTTGACTGCTTGAGTGGGAATATTTTTTGTATTGTCACCAGAAACAAAATGTAAGTTATCGTCTCATCATATAGGCTCTCCAGAGTTAATATAAGGTTTTTGTTTTTATTGCTGAATTTATGTCATGAGAGCACAATCAGCCATTAGTTTTGTTCTAATCATTATATTTTTATTCATAATTTTAATCTATTACAGGGTATTACATTCCACCATGATGTCTGAGGGCAGTTCGTTTATGAAAGGCATGATCCTAGGGGGTATATTCTGCCTGGTAATGACTTACTTTGAGACCTTTAATCCAGGAAACCATTCAGAAGGTCATCAGCATCTCCACCATCATCTGAAACCTCTCAGCAAAGATGAACTACAAAAGTTATCAGGGGGTCAGATGTATGAACTCACCCAGAAGGTTCGCGTGTACTGTCTCATCATGGTCACTCCCAAGCTCCTGGTCCACTGGGCGACAGCCAACGACACTTGGAGCAAACACTGCGACAAATCTGTGTTCTACACGTCCGAATCCTCCAAGGCTCTAGAGGCGATTGACCTACAGGAGCAGGATGAGTGGGCTAGGCTGGTCAAAGCCATCAAACACGCCTATGAGAATGCTGGAGACCTACGCTGGTTCTTCATTGCCCGGCCCACCACATTCGCAATTATAGAGAACCTCAAGTATTTGGTATTGGATAAAGATTCAAGCCAGCCGTTTTACATTGGCCACACAGAAAAGTCCGGAGAACTGGATTATGTGGAGTATGACAGTGGGATTGTGCTGAGCTACGAGGCAGTGAGGAGGCTGATAGAGATGTTCAAAGATGAGGACAAATGCCCAGAGCGAGGGCGTGCTTTGTGGAAAATGCCCGAAGAAAAGCAGCTCGCCACCTGTCTGAAGTACAGTGGGGTGTTCGCTGAAAACGGAGAGGATGCGCAAGGCAAAGGGCTTTTTAACAAGAAGAGCGTCAGCTCCTTGATTTCCGACAGCATGGGCCAAAACCCAGCTGACGTCGTGGAGGCATGTTGTTCTGACATGGCCATCACTTTCGGTGACATGTCTCAGAGCCAGATACAGGTCTTGATGTATGGCGTCTACAGACTCCGGCCATATGGACACGACTTTCATGATTCCTTGACATTTCTGCCTCCTAAAGACTCTGATAATGACTGATTGGCTTCATGGTTTCTGTGTTGGAAATGTTACTGTGACACAGAGCTGAAATGTTGATAATACTGGGTGCAGGGCTGAATTATCTTTGATGTGTACTTTATTTTGATTATGTGTGTGTTTTCACCTTGCTTTCTGCTCAATATGTTCTGGTAAAAGTAAAACAATAATGGTTTACACATGAGCATGATTTAATCAAAAGGGCCAATTTTGGATCATTTTGTGCACTTGACAGTACTTTGAATAAAAATGTGCTATATTAATGAATGCCACATATATGCATCAGATATGCACTGTGATGCTAAATTAAAAGTCCCTGCTGTTTTATTAGCTGTATACACTTCTACAACTCACCTGCAAACAATTCAAAAGAATATCGGTTAATTGTACACAAGAAAATGCAAAGTGTATACTTTAAATGATCTATTTGATGATTACTATGTTTATCCAGCTGTTTTAATTGTACTTTACATTTTTCTTTTTATGGGGACTGGTTGAAAATGAAGAATCTTTTGATGATTTTTAAAATAGTATTTTGGATGTAAAATATCAGAGGGAAAGTCAGTTTCTATAGCATAGGACAAAAGAAAATGTTCTGTATTGTCCTTCTAAAGTCAAGTAAATGTGGTTTCCAAATATGCTTGAGTTTGTGAAATTACTTGCATAGAAAATGGTATATTTACACATCAAAATATTGTTTCTAAAATTCAGAATTCATTACACTGGTTTGTGGCCTTTTTTAATTGTTTTTCGATACTTTTTGCTTAGTAAACATCAGGATGCTCATTCTCACCTGCTTTAATTAACAGTACAGTTTACAAATGGAGTGCTATCAGCAGTGCAGTGAATAAATTAATATACTCCCATAAAATATTAAATCCTCTTCATTAAATGGATATTTGATTTTACAACAGATTACAACACTATTGGTAGGTTAGGATTATCTCATTTAATAATTATGAAAATTATGTTTTGTAGTCATTTACACTGTGAAAAGCGGTCCAATTACAGAAATTGCGTCTTGGTTGGGTAGGGTTTGATGTTAAGGGTTGTTAATCCCACTTTAAACCCCTGAATAAGCATCAAATGTGTGACAGTCAGTGGTTTAATTAAAATTAGATTGTTTCAAACAACTTTGGGGCTAATCAGCACAAATAATGTTGCATTTTTACCTAGTGTTTCTCTTTCCTCTTCTCTGCTTCATCTTGCCATTCTCTCTTGATTCCCTATGCTAATTTTCAGCCTTTTATTTTTCTCTCTCTATGTCTTGGTTGAGATCTCTTTTTAATGTCTTCTCTACGGTGACCAAGAGAGCTCAACGCGCTGAAGAACTGAAGAAAACGCATGCAAATAGAAAAAAACACCAGCAAATTAAGAAAACATTTTTGTCAGTTTGACAACACGTGCTGCAAAGTTCGCAACACAACCAAATACAGAAACACGATGCAAATAGCACAGTTTCAAGGGGACCCCAGCAAGTGACGAACCTGGTTGGGAGTGGGACAGGCTTATTGTTCAATGTCTGTCTACTCATCATTGGTTGATGACCTGAAAGGTGATTTTGTTTATTTTAACATCATGATTGTGAGTATTTGTAGCAGATGTTGTCAAGCTGATGTTTTCTTTATTTGCTAGTGTTTTTCTATTTGAATGAGTAATTTTAGTTAAACAATTATTACATATTTAGTTTAAATGTAATATACGCTTTAACATCAATAAAGCTTTAAAATGACTACATGTGAGCTTACATATTCAAACCTCTGTATGTGTCTTAAAGAAACATATACCTTACACTGAAAAAACATATTTTTACTGCTTGTTCAAATTGCTTAATTAAAATGAGCTAAAGCAACACAATTGATATACATTTTGTCCTAATTTAATTTGATTGTGTTCAATCCACTTAAATATAAAAGTCAAATTGAAGTTTATTTAATCCGTTTGTGTTGAGATTACATGAATGATTTGTGTTTCATTAACTGAAATTGGGCGGGGCTTATTAGTTCCCAGCATGTTTTACATATGGCTAAATCAAGAGAGAGAAAATTTTGTTATTTTAAATGTCAAAGTGTAATTTTATGTATTTTTGAGCAAGATGAGAAAGGGGGGAGAATTGATTGTGTTTAATCGTGTTTAATAGTAATTTCAATTACAGTGGCTTACCATTGTGGAGAAAAGTGGAGCATTTGCTTAGAATGTGGACTAATACAACTAAAGTCATAATGACTTTGCTGAAGGAGCTTTTAAGGCTTAGCATTTAAGATGCTAATGTGTGCTATTGCTAGTTAAAGGTTTTACAACTAGCTAGAGAAGTATTATAATTCAGTTGTGTAACATTCAAATATATGAAATTTAAGTGGATAAATGAATGTATGAAATTGAATGCTTGAATCATGTCAGGGAGCCATATACAATTCACTTTGAGACAACTTAATTTTGGGTCACTTAAAATGTATTCATCCCATGATGTTGAAGTTACTTGAACAAATTATGTTTGTTCAACTTAATTGATTCATGTGGGACTGCTGTACACAATTAAATCATGTAAATCCAACACACTTTTTTTTCAGTGTAGGAACATTTTAGCTAATTCAAAGGAGTGCAAGAATTGGCGACCCCTAAAAATGGCTGTTATTGAAGGATGGAACCGTTAAAAACCAGAATGGACTTTTTCAAACAGCTCTTGTGTAAGAGCAGCATGTCTAAAAAATGGTCATGAAAAACTTTAAATAAATATCATAAATGGACCTCACGGAAATAAATGTAAATAGCTGCGAGGCCATTAATGGGGCAAAGCGCAAAGAAGCCGATAAGACATGCCAACATGGCTGGGAGTGTTAGACCAACTTCAACAGTGAGCAATTAAAGGCATTTTAAGATGATTTTAGGCAAAATTGCTGAAAAAATCATATATGCAGTCACTAATAATATGATTTAATGTTTTATCACTTTTGACCAATAGGTGGCGCAGTTAGGAAATTGATGTGGCGTGGTCAGAGTGAGGTGACAGGCAAAGTTTGGTGTCATTATGTCAAAGCATTGTAGAGATACAGCTTCGTGGCAAAATGCCTCAACTTTTTTTGCTGTCATGATCTGAATATGTAACAATTTGATTTTGGTGAAAATCAGACAAACGGTCTAGGTGGAGTTCGTAGGTTTGTAAAGGAAATCAAAATGGCGAACAGGAAGTTTGACCAAATATGGTCAAATTGGGATCTATGTTCTTGGCATGACCCACGGAATATATTAAAACCAGTTTTATGACAATAATTAAATTTAGCATTTTTGGAAAATTCATTATAACTTTTGTCCACGAGGTGGTGCTGCCCCGAAACTTTTTGAGTACTTTCAGGGCATGGTGCCGAAGACATACCGAGTTTCATAATGATACGCCAATGCGTTCGTAAAATATAGCACTTTTTGACAAAATTCAAAATGGCCGACGCCGAAAATAATGGTTGATATGGGAATGATAACTGGGTATGGTATGACTCGGCGTGATGCCCCGAATCTAAAGAGACCAGTTTTGTGATTTTTGGCTAAAGCATTCTGAAGTTATCATCAAAAATATAAAATGTTTGTATCACTGGATCACTAGGTGGCACTGTGCCGAAACGCTGCAGGCCGCATCAGGTCATGGTTGTCATAATACACACCAAATTTGGTTAGAATATGCTAAAGCGTTGCTGAGATATATACTGACTTTCATTTTTGTCGATTTCATTCGTGCATTATTCGAGAACAGTTAGACTAATCATCTCATCTAATATCGTTTTGTCAGCATAGTCTTAAGATGATCTGGTTCAATTTTCGCGAAAATTGAAGCAACGGCCTAGGAGAAGTTAGAAAAAGTAGTTTTTTCGGAAAATCCAAAATGGTGGGACAGTTTTCTGGACGGATAATGACATCATAGGGTGCAATCGAATCGACTTTAGCTAGGGAATCAGAGGGGGAAAGAAGTTTGTGAACCCTTATTGTTCAAAAGAAATTAGCATAAACATGAGTGAAAGTTTGGACAGGTGTTGGCGCTAGAGGGATTAAATTAGAGACTTCAAATTTGTTATGGTGACAGATCAGACTACCTCTGTGAGTGTGCCAAATTTTACAACTATCCCGCAAGTGGTTCTATGGGCTGCCATTGCAAGCAGCAATTATCGAGGACATGCATAACAGAAGCAAACAAGGAATCTAGCAGAAGACCAACTGCAAAAATGAGTAAAGACATTTGGAGACAGTTTTAAGCAAAAAGGTTGAAAACCCACATAAATACATTGAGTTGCATAGAGCCAATTTCATGTTTTGTTTAATTATGGTGCAGTCCCATTGCCTTTTTATTTCCTCAGAGTGCCTTCATACACAAGCGTGCCAATTTTGGTGAAATTATCTCATTTTGTTTAGGAGTTATAGACATTCGTATTTATGAACATATAAAATAGAACCCACACCTGACTTTGATTGCATTTGTTTGCCCCTTTTTGACATTTGGCCATTCATATATAGTCAACCTGCTATGATTCCGATAATTAATGCCCCCTAACAATTGAACAGTATGAATGACCCATTTCTGTTTCAGGACATCGGTGTAGAACCACCACTATTGCTTTATTAATCACCCATAATAACTGCTCTGCTTCTTAAAAAAAACTAATATGATACTGATAAAAGGATATGGCAGAGGAACCTTAAGAACCACATTGGCACCTTTGACCTGCAGAGACTGGACAGGCAGGGAGTGATGAAGTAGAGCAGCAGTTCTCATGTATTTTCCCACTGCATTATAAATGCACAACATTTCCCATGTGATGTTGCTTAGCATACATTCACTCACCTTCACCGTTCTTCAGTTGAAGAGTTGCCTTTTTTATTTTCCTTGAAGTGAGATATTGTTTCAATTTTTGTCTCTAAATTCATTAAACTGATTTTGATTTTCCTTTCAGATGCATCTAGGTATTAAGGCTTTCAATTCAAATGCGTGCCGAGATGGGGTCGTCTTCAACAAGCTGTTTGTATTCAGACTTTCTGTAACAGCAGTCAAACCCTTCCACTTCGGAGTAAATTTATCCAGATGTAAACAATCAGCTTTTGTGGTTTAAATTTTCATAAATATGATGTGGATGTAGAGTAACAGAGACATTTGTATATTTAAAAGATACATTAAACCCTAATGTGATTTTGAGTTTCATAGCATGGATTAGATGTATGTTTTTAGCCTTTAGTACAAAAAGATATGGGTTCAAAACTATAAAATCAGAAATAGGCCTTGAATTTATATGATACATAGACTTTTTTTTTCAGAGAGAAGTATACATACAAAGTTTCCATAACACAATTCAGCTCTCACTGTAACAACAGACCATTTCAGTTTGGAGTGACTTGAATGCGGGTTTTATTTGTGCATTAAAATGCGGTCGTTTTCAAAGCTTTCGGCATGGTAGACAGTTGAGTCCATTCATGTAAACAGTAGCAGCCTGGTGATAAGGGGTCCGAACGATTCCACCACATCCTCATATCTGTCATTACTTATACGTCTTCATGTGCCACAGTCCATCATTCAGATAGTGAACGTTCTCGATTCCAATTCCCTTGTTTACTTTCTCTCTGTTCAGAGAAGTGACACAAATAAAAAGAAAATATTCTCAAATGAAATGCAAATGAATCATTTAGTTTTCCATAACCAATAAATCATCGGTTTAAACTGATGCTGACTTATTTATATTAATTTCATGTATTGTTTTTTTACACATGCTGTATTTACACAGCAATCTAGAGCAGTGGTTCTCAACTGGGTTGGCCACGGGACCAACATTAAAGGAACACGCTGACTTTTTGGGACTTTGGCTTATTCACTGTATCCCCCAGAGTTAGACAAGTCCATACATACCATTCTCATCTCTGTGCGTGCCATAACTCTGTCTGACGCACCCACCACTAGCCTAGCTTAGCACAAAGACTGGAGGTAAACGGCTCCATCTAGACTACTGCTCAGTAAGTGACAAAATAATGCCAGCATTTTCCTATTTACATGATGTGAATATTTACATCGTGTACTAAGACCGACGGAAAATTAAAAGTTGCGATTTTCTAAACCGATATGGCTAGGGACCATACTCTCATTCCTGCGTAATAATTAGGGAACTTTACTGCCATACCAATGATATTATCCACATAAATTCTAAGAATAACACTAACACTGATGAATAAACAGTATTATAAGTTACGCCTATTAAATCCAAGTTGTGACGCAAGGAATGCTGTTTCTGGGTCCAAGCCTCTACTTGTTTCACTTGAGAATACAGCTGTTTATGAACCCACTTAAAACACTTGCGACCCCCTTTTTGGGTTGCAACCCACCGGTTGAGAAACACAGATTAAGAGGATAGAGGAACTAAAAAAAAAAAATACAACATTTTACAATGTCTGTGAGGATAATTAAAAAAATGTGTTTTGTTTTTGTAGACGTGCATGATTTGGCATTATAAGATCAAATGGGGATTCAGAATGAAAATGCATAAAACACTCACATGTCATCTGCAGACATCTTCATGACTCCCACACAGATTGCATGCTGCTTCCCTTCTGCCATTATGGCCTGAAAACAAATACTTAAGGACAACAACCTGTGCTATGCAACACACTCCAATCAAATCTATTACATGAATAGTTCACTCAAAAATGACAGAAATATAAATATATATTTGTTGAAAACCAAAATGTTGCCTTGAAACTACCTAAAATAAATAAGTTCAAGCTGAAGTACTAGAATTATTAAAGCTAATACTGAAATAAAAATAAATTATAAAAGGCTAAAATAGAAAAATCTAAAAAGGATTAAAAAGACACCACATAACAAAATTACTTAAAAGTTTCTGTGCAACACACATTTTACATAAAACATTGCAAAAGGACAAATACACCATAAAAGTACTTCGTAAGACTTCTGAAGTCATACGATTCCTTTGTGTGACGAACAGACCACAGTCGCTTTTTGTGTCTTTTGGTAGAGACATATTTTTATTTTTAAGTGAACTACTCCTTTCCAATAAATTTTTATAATTATTTATAAGTGCAGAAAAATATTTAATGAATACAATAGTTGAAAAGATACAACTACTTTGTCTGTGTCAGCAGGGTAGAGTTTGGCTCCTGGTGATGTAAGGCCTGGACACATGATATTGGCACCACTCAGAACAAATTTGATGGCTCCTTTATCTACTTGTTGGTGTGGCAGGATGAAGGGATCTGGAGAACAAACACATGAGTATCAGACATTAGTCTGGCCAAATTGAATTGTAAGTTGTGTAATATAAAGTTTTCTGTCATCCGAGAAAATCTTTTCTGCAGAGAAAGCATCTTACTGCTAAAATTAACTCCATCTTACATTTGTGTAGAAGTCTGAGGGTGGGATAGAAGGGCCCCTCTCTCTGTCTGAAGAAGAGCAGCTCTCCATTTACCGTAAGAATTTCAATATGCTCATGACTGGCAACATAAACAAAATATCACAATCAGTTAATCCTTTAGTACTGCATTGCAGTTGTCACATATATTGTGAAACTCTTACCATCTCACAATTTTGACCGGGTCCTTTTGGGCATTATCTGGTTGAGCCAATCATCGATGTTGGGAAACTGATCTAACAGCTGATTCTTTATACCCTTAATTACAGATGTCTTCAACTGAATACAGTTCGAAACATTTTCCTTTTCATCAAATCTATGAAGACAAAGAGAAAGAAAAGAATCAGCAAATATAAATGTCTAATAATGCAGGATCAGTCTAGTAGAGGTCTGATACAGCATAATTACCCTCAAATGTTTTAAGACTGAATTATATAGTGTGGTTCCTTGAATGTTAAACGCATCCATCACTTAATATAAACATACTTTTTTGCAGGTTGCTTACCATCTTTTCAAGTTATAAATATTAGAAGTATCTTATCAAAAGCTTAGTGTGAAAACAGGAATACAGATGGATCATTACTAATGAACCATTAAAGTGAGCTGTGACAGAGTAGGTTAGCAGTGTAGCTAAACAGGTTACTGTCTCGACAACAGAATTATGGGCACATATTAAGTTACAATACCATATTAAACTGATAAGCGTAACGTATACATGCGATATTTATTTTACCTCTACGAAGATGGTAAAGCTACTGAATGAACACAATCGCTGTAACAATGCTAAGTTGCGTTAGCTACTATTTATAAGGTTGACAACGGCTCAAGCTTACTTTTTAAACATCCTTGCGAGTTGTAATCGGTCACTCTTGTCCTCTTATTTACGTGATCTTATAGAAATAAAAAATATAAACTAAATAATCAGTGTATAATGGTTTAATGAAGTAACTCCACGCTTCACGTTAACCGCAGGTGATTCCTGTTTAATTTACGACAGTGGTACACGTTTTACTGCAAGGGATGGACAGCGTGACAAAATGTAATAACAGTATTTTGCCATGTACTTTGAAATACATGTTAGACTTTAGTGATCTCGTTAAGGCTCAATTCAAAGTCAGTATAAACTGATCTCAGCACATTAAGACAATTGTTTTGAATATGCGTTGTTTTCTGAAATGTTTAATAAGCTAAATATGCATCATCTAATCAAATATGCACAAATTTTCATTAATTTCACAACAGAAATAGGAATATTAAATAAAAGGCAGATTCAAAATTCAGGTTTCATTTTGTTGACGGATTTAAAGGTTTTTAAAGACGGAGTTCTGGATATCTTTTTATCACTCCATAAATCGGAAAAACAGGAATAGAATAAGAATAAAATCTTATGTAAACCAGATAAATTACACAAGAACTCCACAGGTGCAAACAGATAGTTTATTTGACACATTTAAATGTGTATTTTGGATGTTTTCTTCCCAATAGTTTTAAAGATGTGTTATGAAAGCAATCTCTAAATTGACCAGTTCATGATAAAACAATGGTTTTACCTTAAGTAAAAAAAATAAATTGTTGACCATTTTGAATGAAAATAATGAAAGGATGATATCTGATCCTTGTTTGGTCCATTTATCCCCATTATTTAGAATTAAGTATCCATTTTTCATCATCCAGTATTTTCAGGAATGATCACAATCACCAATCAGAGGGACAAGATCATGGAAACACAGTTGTTTATTCTGAGGCAATAAAAACAAGCATACTTTTTCCAGACACTGGACGACTGTCCACTTTAGTATGATTTCTCAAAACACCACTGCCAAAATTTCCACAGACAGATCCAGTGATGCCACACAGAGGAGCTTCTCAGTAAATAGGCCTAATCCAGAATTTAAGGGATATATTAACTTGGAAACACTAGGATGATAAAATGGTGCTGCTGTGCTTGTTCGGAGTTTCCAGAGAAATAATGCAATGTAGTCAAGAGTGTCAAACATCAAAGTTGTGTGTAAAATGTATATACAAAATAAACAGGAGGAAAATGTGATGGTGTAAAGCAGGGAGGGGAAAAAAAGAAGGAAGATGTACAAGTTAGTGTTTAGCAGCGTTAACATTCCTACAAACAAAACAAGTGCTTGGTTTTATCTAATCTTGGCACATACTGTGAAAATTCCAATCAGCCTCATTTGTTCTATTTATCAATAAATCACATTCACAGAACATAAATCGCTTGTGACCAATCAGCTGAACCTTCTTTTCATTGTACAAATTCATCAAACATTGGCAAAGAGAAAACCTGTTTTCAATGTTCATACACTGGTACCCAATGCAACATCGACTGAAAAAAAAAATGAAAAAAAAAGGGGTCAAATTCAATCAGTCTTGTTCTGGTTTTCTTTGCACAGGTAATGCTATGATATTTTCATGGGTTAACAATGAAAAAAACAGAGACAAACAGCCATGGAACCGAGTCTGAAAATAAATAACATTTCCTTTTAAGCTCAGGATAGTCCAATTCTTTGAAGCATTGTAACAAAATAATTTGGGTTTTTTTGTTTGGACATTCCATTCTGAGGGAAATAAAACACCCTACCCTGTCAAAGCCATGAAGAGAAAACGGATTCAGTTGTTGGTCACTGTGGTGAAGATGGTAAAAGTGAACAAAAACTGGAACAAGGGTTCCATGTGCTAAGGGAAGTAAACAACGTCACTGAGAACATCCTCCTCCTGTCATTTCTACCATCCCTTATGTACCCCTCTTATTCTCTCTCCATCTCTAAGCCACATAGTTGTATTGATTGGGATTCTCCTTATCCCTTTCCATGTAGTCCCTGTCAATAAGTGACTCTATCCTCTTCTTCAGATCAGCAGGCTGCAAAAAGATGAAGCAAGATTTAGTGGCAGTGGCATATGTCTTATCTAAAAGATTTGGATAAATAATAATTGTTAATTTTTTCTTTTGACTGTGATCATGATTATTTTTGCTAAATAGAGTTCACGTTAAATTGTATGTCATTTGTTATGTAGGCTACACATTACACAACAAGCTGAAAACTTCCTCTAGTACTTTATACACTACCATTCAAAAGTTTGGGGTAGACAAGATTGTTTGTTTTTTAAAAAATATATTTTGCTAACCAAGGCTGCAAATCAGTCTTCAGTGGCACATGATCCTTGCTCAAGTAGTGCTTTTTTTTTTTTTTTTTTTTTTTTTTTTTTTTTCAGGATTCTTTAATAGAAAGTTTGAAAGAACAGCATTCATTTGAAATGGTATTTGCTGTCACTTCTGATCAAATTAATGCATCTTTGCTTAATAATATTAATTTCTTTTGAAAAAAAAAAAAAAAAAAAAAGAAACCCTACTGACCCCAAACTTCTGAATGGTAGTGTATAAAAATTAATACACTGGCCCCTCTTAACAGCAAGAAGAAAAAAAGGTGACAATGTGCAACATGCAATTGTAAATGCCCTTATAATGCATAAAGCTGTCTACATTGCACAATAAATCTTATTTACGTTGTGTATATGACTCGGTGATTGTTGCAGTATTGTTGCACAATTAACTGAGTAAGCAAAACATTCTGAACTGTGACCTCACCTTGACTGGGAATTTAAGTTGGTTGTACACCTCAGACACCAGAAGATTATGGCTGAGAGTTTTCCTCATCTTCATGATTCGAACAATGGCAGCATCGATTTGGTACTGACGATCTTGGAATACTCTCTCTGTAGTGCTGGCTTGCTCCTCCACCTATGAGGTACAACAAACAAGGATAAGACCAAGCGCCCAATACCTTTCCCACAACAGCAATAAAATGACAGGTGTGCCAGACAGTACCGTTTCTTTCATCTGGATCTGGTTGATTTTAATCCGGAAGAGTTTATGTTTGAAATCATCATTACATGAGAACTTGTCTCCATCTTCCACGTCTTTACTCTTTGGGAGTTTGGTAAGGACACGCGCCTTCCCACAGGCCAGCGACTGCAGAGTCCGCCTCAGCTCACTGTCCTCTGTAAATGGGTGTGTATTTTTATTTATTGAGGCTCCAATTTGTTAAACACTTTGAAAGTTTGTAAAAGGCTGCAAGATGTAGCTATGACCATAAAGATTGACATTAAATGGAATGGGGTCTCTTAACAGCAGGAATAAATCACAACACATTTTTACAAGACAAAGTTTGCTTGTCACAATTATCCATACCAATGCCTGTAGCCAGTTTAATGTCCTCCAGAGAGAACTCCTCCCCTTCATTAAACATAAGCAGAACTAACGTCTGAAACAGAGACACCTGCAGCTCTTTTTTGCCCTGTGAAAACCAAGAAGAAGAAAAAAAAAAGTTTTCTCATAGCCAGTCATTTTTCTGAGAAGCCTTTCGAAAGTAATTTTCAATGAATTACATTAGTTTTATATATACAGTCAGGGCTTGACATTAACACCAGTCAACCTGCCAAATGCAGGTGGATTTCAACAGTGTTGTGTAACAGTCGCTCCTTCTAGCCACTTTGTCAGGTTGAATTTGATTTAATATACATTTTCAATTGTAGTCTTCTAAAAAGGCATCTGAAATTATCCACAAAGTGCAATGTAGTGTCAAAAATATAGATTTTTCAATACATATTGATACCGAAATATCTGAAATGCTTCCAATACTAATTTTCCGCAGAATATATACACGATACCAGCTGCGTTTTCTTGCTCTCTCATGTCTCAGACAGTGAGCTGACACACAAACCCGCCTACCCTCACTCGTTTAATTTGCTATGGATGAATATTGTTGGTGTTACAGGGCTTGAATTTTGGCATGGGAGGGGCATAAATTTACTCATACCGCAGATTCTGAGTGGCTAGTAACTTTGGAAAACCACTAGCCACAGTGGCTGGTGAGCAAAAAAGTTAATGTCAAGCACTGTATACAGTATGTTATAATCAGGTACCGATACACCCTGGTATTCATGGCCAGTTGCTATTAAAATAATATGTGCATTACCTCTTTGAATTCTGCCTTTAAAACACAATGTCCTAACGTCGACTGCCACTGTAGTTTCCGTCCGCTGTGTTTGCCAAGGTAAAACGTTTTGAAAATCTCCTGCAATCTCACCATCTGGAGAGTGAAGGGTATTAATAAAAGATAATTGATTAATTATAATGTAATGAATTAGAATTGAGATTAATTATTACGGTCATGTTTACAAAGACTATCTGATCCATGCTCCTATTTCTCAACATTCATCAGAACAGACCTCTGGAGGCAGATGCACTTCCATGGGGATGTATGTTGGCCAATAACCCATGGTGAGGATGTTAACCGTCAACTCGATGTTGCCGGGAATATTTTGGCATTGCATGTGCTGAGGTGCAGATTCAAAAAGAGAGAATTGAAAGATGTAACTAGACACAAAAAAGAGAACACAAATCAAAGAAAATAAAAATAAAATGATATCATTACTTGTTTGAACTGCACCATAATATCTTTTGACAGCTCCATGTCTTTGAACATTCCTTCCAGTTTACTAGTAAATGCAGCTCCACATTCTACAAGAAAAACACAATTCACAATTGTTGAAACATCTGTGATAATGATGGGATTGTTTAAGAATCAAACACGAAAGGGGAAATGCAAGTTACCATGCTTCAGTTTTGACAGCATTGATTTCTCTGCATCTACAGAGGCACTCTTTCCCACCAGTAACCTCTTCGCTAAATCTTTCTTGTAGAAGGCCTCAAAAACATCTTTCCCTAAAAGAGAGAAATGAGAATGTTTAAAAAGCTTAGACATTTAAAACTCTCCAGGCCTTTGAAACAACATTAAGTTTAAATGTATTACCGTAAATGAACCTGAATATGATCATTATCTTGTCCAACATTTTCTCGAGTTCCTCATCAGTTGCTTCTTTGTTCCCAGCACGGAGCTTTGAATCCACATATTTGGCTATAGAACATAAAAATCACAACATTAGTGCATATTAATATTTGTCTTGATCCAATCAGCTGCCAGTTTTAAAACAAACAAAACATTTTTTTTTTTTAAACTTATGCACTTATGTACATTTACATAAATTCCCATAATCAATTGTTGTTTAACTTAACGATCAATTAATCGTTAACCAGCCTCTTAAATCTGAAGCGGGGCACTAAGTAGTTATCACATTAGTAAACCATAGTAGATCACATATCTTTATTTAGAGCAGGTGGTCTCGAATGAGTCCAAACACAACATAAGACAATGCATAGATAAAAGATATAGGACTTCTCATCCAATCATCAACTAGGATCTTATTACTTGTTGTCTATGTACTTTTATTGTGGCCTTTACACAAAGTAGTTCTTATGTTCAGTAAGAAAAAAAACAAAACTATAATAACCTTGGTGCAGACCAATCGGTGTATGACATCAAAGTACTGTGAACGATTAGAGAAGCAGATGGCGCTCGCTTAATTTTTCCATGCGTGTCTGCTGCACGTTTTGCGCATAAGCCGCATGGATCTCAAAACTACGCACTCTAATGATGACCTTGCTTAATCGACCAACAATAAGTTTAATCAATTAAATTACTTCGCCTTAACAGATGTGATTGAATAACTGCACTAACCAGTGGAACAATCAAACTGCACAGCATCTTAAATGTTGGTTTGAATTCTGAAATGCCTGAACCAAAGTCTGTCATCAAAATGATTTGGTTTATTTCCCTCTCAGAAGCATCTCACATGATTGCATTCCTAAACACCAAGCATCCGAATGCAAGATAACATGACAGCATTTATTATGTTTTGGCTGCATGCTAAGAGTCATTTTTGATGTTGGAAAAAAAAGAGCAAGTGGCTTCTCCAATTGCAGCAACTTCCAATTGTATTACAGATATTTTGCACCAATTTCCCAGGAAGTGATGATTTTGTTCTGTTGAACAGATGGGATTGGACATGCTGCTTTATTTTCAAATGTTTAATGTGATATTCAAATTTTGCGCAAAATTTAATTCTCAACTTTTGGATGGAAACGTAGCTAATGATTGGTGGGAAAACAACATTTGTGTACTGACCTATGAGCTCTGCAGGTTTGTTCGGCCGTTTGTTGATAAAGGTCTCGAAGGCTTCCTTCATGCCATTTACAAACTTCTCGTTCTTCATGAAACATACATCAATGATGTGATCGACTTTATCTTTGAAATCCAGTAGCTCCTGAACCATTGTCTTGTCTTTCTCTGGGTTGATTACAATTGTGCTTCCAAAGACCTGAGACAAAAAAAAAAAAAAAAAAAAAAAAAAAAAAAAAAAAAAAAAAAAAAAAAAAAAAAAAGAAGAAACAACACTTGTGAACCTGGAAGTTCAAATAATATCCAGATGTGTTATGGCATGGTTTTGTCAGTCATCTAGTAGTATCTCTTGCACACCTTGATGTACTCAACCCAATGTTGCAGCAGAACCTGGACGCCGCCTCTAACACGACTGAAGAGCTGATACATCAGAGACAGATCCTGAATACGATTCTCATCCAGCAGGTTATTTAAACCTAGAGTTTGCCAAGAAAACAATCACTTATGTAAATCACTTCTAATTATAAGGACTGGAGAAATACAATGTCAATCATTTTCATTCTAGAAGAGTAATACCTTTCTGAAGTATTGCAGTGAGATGTTCTCCAAGCAGTTGCTTTTCCACTGTGGCAATGAGGGGTTTTCTAC
The DNA here is from genome assembly GCA_018749465.1 of Paracanthobrama guichenoti. Lineage (NCBI taxonomy): Eukaryota > Metazoa > Chordata > Actinopteri > Cypriniformes > Gobionidae > Paracanthobrama > Paracanthobrama guichenoti. The sequence continues at coordinate 17,411,556 of CM031956.1, read as the reverse complement.
AAATTAAGATAATAAACATTCACATATCATTTAGCCAACTTAAGGACTATCATTAGTCATATTGTCTGCATACTTACTGTGTGCTCTGGTCTAAGTATGTAATGACTCTGTCTGCCTCCTCTTCTAGACGTTTGTTGACATGATGGAGATACTCTGGCACCTGCAAATATTTTTTTTTTGTGGGGGGGTTAATTAGTTAGGGAATAAATATAATTAAAAGTATAGCTCACAAAAATATAAATAATAAATGTTTATTTTTTTCATACAAAAATCACAGTTAAAAGCAGATTCTTATTCACTGGTAATCTTCTCAAAAGCATATAGCTATACTTTACAGTTTGGTCGCAATGAACTGTGACTGTATGAAAAAGATTTTTTTATTTTTGTTCCACAAGGGAAAAAAGACAGCATATCTAAGTAGGGGTGTACATAATTTGGGTGGGTAGGTGAGGGTGAGTACCTCATAAAAAAAACAAAAATCAAATCCAGACTGTAGCAAAGTATCAGTTCTTAGCACTTATACTTAACGAAACATGCCAAAACAAATTACTTCTCAGAATTGTGATAAAACGATGAGAAAAAAAAGAAAAGAAGAATCAACACTATGATGTGAAACTCACCTCTCTTTCCTGCATAAGCCTCTGGCCCTCTGCAGCATACAGTCGATTTGTCTCTTCCAGAAAGCGCTGCTCAAATGAATCCTGATAAATCTGTCATAAAAGGAGCAAAGGCATGATTACAATACTAACACTAACAGGTTTGGCCACACAATTTAAGGGCTAAATTATATCAGGGATCAAGAAAATCTCACAAGACCATGGTTTGGTTTCACTTACAGAAAATCAAAATAACCCTGGCCTGTAGTATTCAAGTAAACAGCAATTTTTAAAGTAAATGAATATAGTAAATAACTTTCATTAATGCTTTAAAATATGCTACATGATCAATATGGAAACAGACTCAAGAAAATAAAAAGTTGATACAGTAAGGACATTACCATGGAAATAAATGGGACAATGTACTTTGAGGGTTTAAAAGCAGAAATGTGAATTATGAGCTAAAAAAAATTTTAATATGCATAATTATTCATATTTAATACAAATAAATATTTCATATTTCTAGAAAATATAAAAATACATTGCAAAACTAACCAGACAATATGAGTGTACAAAACACTCATATTATTCTTGCCTGTATTGTGAGTTATTTGGTTTACTGACTTTATATGGTTATGAAATTGAGCAGGCAATAAGAAATACCATGAGTACGTTTCTTACAGCAACTATGTTTTTTACACTTAAATTATAATTTTTCAATATTATGCCACAAATGCAGCATAAACCTGGGAACATTCATTAAAGAACAAATGAGAAAGCATGTGACCTGCAGATCTGAGAGCATGCTCAGAAGACTCCTCAGAAGGCTTCGGTCTACGGCCTCTCCACTTCGCTCTCTCTCAATAAGAAGCAGAATCCCATCTATTGTCTTACTCTGCACCTTCAGGTCGCTGATGATATAGAAACGAAACAACTCCAAGCCCATGTCCCTGAAGACGAAACAAAGTGTATCTTTAATCACCAGAGAAAGGAGCAGCAAAGCCCTGGTAGTACATAAAGACAGCAAGGGTGACAGTGCCGGCGTTACAAATTCATTATCTTTCGGCAAGAGTGGACACTTACCAGATTGAAGGCAGCATTGAATTTTGTAAAACATATGTGCGATCCAAAAACAAAAATATACTCCTAATCATGATCTACAAGAAAAGACAGAGAATGTTTTGTATAAAAAGCATTTTTTGCAAACAGGTCAATAACTCAACATAAGAGCATTTATAATAATAAAAACAACTTTAAACTTAAAGCAAATGGAGTGAGAAAATGTCTAGAGTATACTACTTTACTAACCATTTGTCTGCAATGATCTTGCCAGCATTTGTCTATTTTCTTGAGGAACAGAACACTGTCTAGGGCATCCGTAGAACAAGAGTTAAGGTAAATGGCTTTATACCCCGATTATGAATAGCAGTCTATAATTAATTACCAGTGACTGAACTTCTTTTTCTCAAAATGTTTCCTTCTATTTTAATTTCATAATTTTCACCATAAGCCATAATTTTTGTAACAAGTGCTGATGGAGGTCTTCAAACTTTCAGCTATTATTTAAAAAAAAAAAAAAATTGTTGGTGTAAATCGTTAAGAAAACAATGAAAAATAAAAACATTTACACATTTATTTTAAATTGTAATACATTTCACAACATTACCATTTTATTGTATTTTTATCAAATAAATGCAGCCTTGGTGAACATAAGAGACTTATATTAAAAAAAGAAATAAAATAAAAAAAATTATATTTATATTTATATTTATATATATATATATATATATATATATATATATATATATATATATATATATATATATATATATATATATATATATATATATATTTATTTATTTATTTATTTATTTATTTATTTATTTAATTTATTTATTTACCTGTAGAAAAACTAAATCTTCATGTTGAGCTCTGGTTAGAAGTGCTCTTTACTTTCACTCTCTCAACCAAACAATACAGCAAGAAACTGAATATGTGTGGCAAGGAAAAGGATATTCTCTGAACTGGTCAATCTGTGCCTTGATATGATCTTCACAGACCACTCTGAGCTGTTTATAAAGCTTAGCAGATATCTTATGGGAGCACAGGTTTTCAACTGCCTGAAAAGACAAAAGGGATTAAACGACATATTTAATATTTAAATAATAATATTACTAAAATGTTAGAACAAATAAAAACATAGCCTACCTGATAGAGCTCCTCTAGATTATATTTAATTGAAGTGCTGTTCTGTATGGCCTCTACTGCTTCCTTCAGCTTCTGCCAGGTCTCATTTGTGTAATTCTCCGGTAATTTGGGTTTTTCTAATAAAGTATTACAAAAGAAAAGGATGTGAACCAACAGTTAGATTGCATAAGAAACAAAAACTTGTTAGTGTTTCACTTAAGTGCAGGTTTTGATTTTGTTTACACGAGTGATGTACCTTCATAAACAAAGGCAAATTACATAAAGTCTATATTTAAGAGCGTACAGATACAAATCTGGTCTTATTCATGACAGCACCACTTGCATAAGATAAGTTGTTTAGCACTGTATTAGTTCTACTGTTGACAATTGTTTACTTTGAGCATATTAAAACAATAATTAACTTTCATTAATAATGCTTCAAAATATGCATTGCTTAGTTTCAAAATTATAGCCACTGAGACTAAATGTAAAGATTTAAATGACTTATGTTGATCATTGGCAACGTTGACTACTACTGAAAATATTTTTGACATCCCTCAGTTTGAAAAAAAAAAAAAAAAAAGCTTTTACAGTTGTTACTTTAAGGGTTTAAAAGCAGAAACAAAAACACACACAAACATACACATATGGAAATGGAGAGAGAGAGAGAGAGAGAGAGAGAGAGAGAGAGAGAGAGAGAGAGAGAGAGAGAGAGAGAGAGAGAGAGAATAAACAATTGTCTCGGAGCAGTTAGATTTTTAACAACGTCTCATTATATGTGTGTGTTAAACGCTGGTGTCAGTCGTGACAGTAGCAATGCATTTTTCATTTATAAGGCACTCATTGAGGTTTATTATTGCATTAGGTCGTGGCTGTACTGCACTGGGCATCATTTCTGTGCAACACAAGTGTTAAAGCTTTTGAAGTTTTGAAACAGACAGCCTGTTTTCAAAAAAGGCGAGGGGGACCAGCGATTATTCACCTACCTTTAAAGTTCTTGATAACAAGTTTCTTCGCAGCACCGGGTTTACTGTTGGAGAAGGTGGCAGAGCCCGCAGACTTCGTCAGTCCGTTCGCATGATGCCCGACACCTCCAGTCAGGAACACATTTCTCGCTTTTGAACACGATTCGGCAGGGTTACACGACTCCTCGGCCATCTTCACATCCAGTCCGATCAAATCCAGCGGGTCCTCGAACCTCAACTTCTTCTGGATGTGCTGCTGCTGTGAACTGGAAGAGCAGGATGTTGTGGATGAGGAATTACAAATGGCTTTAGGAGACGAAGATATCGAATCAATGTCTTCCTTCTCGGAACTGTTAATTTTCCTCTTCTTAGAAGACGTTAAGCTACTGTCGTTGTGAACATCAGAAGCTGCCGGTTTGGGCTCTTGGGCTGGCGGTGGGGGATTAGGGGAAGGTAAACCTGTTGGAAACATGAAAAAAGAAATACTAAATCAAATCGCTAATCTACTAATGCTACGATCCCGGGTGTGGACGCTTTATATTCCTCGGTCTCGGCCGGGGAAAGTGAACCTCGCGGCTCCGTGTGTGAATAAGGAGAAAAAGAGGATAAAATGAGAAGTGCAACCCCACTTGGACCCTTCTTTGCTCTTGTTATTGCCAACAGAGGAAAGATGGTTGAATACTGCTTCCTCTCGCTCGAGCACACACTCCGGCGCGCTGCACAAAGTCCGTTGGATTACAAACCGCTTTTCGCCGAGGGCTGTTTGCGTTAAAGCATTCTGCTGAACGCGGTGTTTCCGCTCGGGAGATAACGTTAGGCTGGTATTTTCGGTTTGAGGAAAAGTCTGCGGGGAAATAGTAACTTTTCTAAGAGGCGACGCTGACCCGCCGGAAGTACTTTCGACCGTTTCTGTGCGCAGCTGCTGTGTTCAGGCGCGTAGGTTAAGCGCGAGGCCTGGCGTTTCCGATCCTCCACCAGGGGGCGCCAATACACAATGCGCAGTCCAGTCCCAAACCTCTCAAAAACACTGAGTATTTCCACCCAATACTGTCTTAAATTACAACCATAATGTTTGTGAATTATATACATCAAACTAAACTTTCAATATCATTACTTTTTTTGTGGTTAACTATATAATGAAGGCATATTTTTACTTAAGAGTTTAAATTAAATTGTCCAGACGTGTCAGGTCAGGGCAATTTGTGATAATGGGGCGGAATGTCAAATGTGTTTGAGTAATTTGATTCATTAATTACAATTTCTGTTATGGTTTGATTTTAAAGCTAAACTGCACTTTTGCTGCCTTATGAGTCACTTTGTGATTTTCATTTTGTTTTACTGTTTTCATTTAGATTTAATTTTTTTATAATATACGGTATAATGTTCCCACTATTGGGTCACAAATGGTCAACATGTGTTCACTTAACCTTTGATATTTGAGTTGTCGGAAATGGTTAAAATACCACACAGAAAAATAGTAATAGTACTTTATGAAAACTGTGAATCATATGTTCTCGTGTTTATTGATTGATTGATTTTTATTTTAGTAATGTGTGAGAGGTATCAGTGTTACAGGTTTGCTGTTTTTACCAGAGGGTTCAAAATATTATCAAAAATAACCCTAACCATAAAATATTCACTGCAAAAGAAGCAGAAAATAACATCCAGCCTCATTTGACGTGGCATGAGGACTTTACTAAAATTACATTTTCACACACATGAAAGATAATAAAGCAATAATTATAGGCTAATTGTCAACTTGAAAAAAATCAAAATTTCTGAGATAAAAATCATTTTTATCAAAATAAAATATGCTAAAATGTGCTTTAAACCTGTCTATGTATGTCTATGTGAGGAAATCAGCACTTACATGGATATTTGTTTTTGTATTGATAATAAAATGTATATAATAATATTTATATTTATAATAGTTGTATGTAATCAGGACATATATCTATTTTTCATAACATTACAACCTTAGATCTTCACATAGTACAAAAACTTTTGTGTATGTTACTTTTTACTAGGGCCATTGTCTGCTTAATAATTGCGCTCTGATACAGGAATAACACATTTCTCTGTGTCTGATTTATTAATTACACACAGGTTTGGCAAATCAACATTATTCGTAAACTCGACGTAAGGCACAGGAGGAGGAGGAGAAGAGCGCAGGCCTGTCATATGACTTATATGAGCGCAGGTTTGAGGCTGAATTCACAGTGCTGCTGAACCGGGTTACACTCGGTCCGGGCGTCGTTTGCTGTCTGTCTGCTCTGAGGAACCATCCACCCGTCGCAATGGCTGTCCGCGGTTGTGTGACCCTGCTCTTTTTTCTGCTGAGTGGTACGTACGATTGTGTTGTTGATCGCTTTATTTCAGACAGTGTCACATTACAAAAGCAGATATTGAAGTTTATTTTTGAGAGGTTTACGCAGGCCCACAGTAGCGCGAGAGCGCGTTAGCATTAGCATTAGCGTGAATTCTTACCTACGCCAGTAGAAGCGCATTAGATAATCAGGTTGGCTGTTAGCTTGTGGGATAAATATTTCTCATTCTTTGCATGGTTTTTATATACACTTATACGGTTCAAACTGGTCAATAAACTGCATAAAATCGTTTTTAATAGATTCCCTGAGCATTACCGTGTAACTTACGTTGTTTGCCTGCTAGATTGTTAGCGAATTTAGACTTAACCACAAACAGCTAAAATGTTTAGGTAACGTTGAATGTTTTATAATTCGTAAAACAGTTATCACTGAGCTGTTTATTTAAAAAAAAATCCTCCTGGCCGTGTCTCAGTCAAGTCGTTGCCTGTCAACAATGAAAAATTAAGTTTTGATGTCCAGAATGGTGTTTGGGTTGGAACGTCACTAATTTTTCAGACATAGGAGGGTTCATTGAAGCTAAAAAAAATTACTTTTAATTAAACCTTGTTGAGCTCAAATTAAGGAAATCACGCCATAGATTTGTCACTTGACACCTTCAACTTCACAAGCATGTGATCCTGAAGTGCTTGTTCAGTGCATTTCTCTGCCACACTCGTTCATAATCATGTGATGGGTTTGTGTGTGAAGCACCAGAGACTCCCTTTGCTGAAAGTGCCAGGTTAATGATTTCATCAAACTACAAAATGAGATGGTCACTCAGTGCCCGTGATCTTAAGTGGAATATTACACACGTCTTAAAATATGTACAGATTTTATAACACTAGGGCCTGATTTCACAGGTGGAGTTTAGATTAAGCCACGATTGGGCCATAGTTAAATTAGGACAATTTGAGTAGCTTTTATAAGTGTTCTTTAGAAAAACCTTACTGATGTGCACCTTGAGACAAAACAATGACACATTTAAGATAAGTCAGTGCGAGTTGCTTTCAGCTAAAACAGTAACATGATGATGGATGTAGTACGTCTGAATTTCATTCATACTACATAGAGCGTACTTTAACGGTAGCGAAGTAAACTCCAATGTAGTACCTACTCACAGTATGCAACTTCAGACACAGCGAATGTTTAAATCACCTCACAATATCAAACATGTCTGATCCTCTGACTGTATGGAATCATAGTTTGTAGCTAAAAAAAAGTCTGTGCCCATTACATGCACTACGTGACATTATTATTAATAATAATAATAATAATAATAATAATAATAAAGTCTGAGCTCTTGACTGCCCAAAAACTACAGATCAATGCAAAAATCAGGTAAAAAGCTGGTTTGTGTACTTCAGCCTTAAGTCAATTGTCTTGACAATAGCAGATAAAATTCAATCTTTTGGAGTTGGTTTGCTGTCAGGAAGCTTTTGGAATGTGCTTGGACTGCTGTTTTTGTTTCCTATGCATGGAGGTGATTGAAAGGCTATGGGTGTGCTTGGGGTTTTGTTTTTTTCTCTTTTGGTATAATGAACCAAGTAACCTTTGTCTTGTATTTTGCAGCGTTTATTACACAATAAGCTTGCATTGATTTTTAGTTAAAAGGGCATGTTTGTGTATTCCCAGTGTCACTTGGGGAAATCCCCACAATGTACGATATGAGGAAACAAGTGAATTCATCTATATTCTGCTTTCACCCTCCACAGGTATTGTGCATGCTGATGATCTCCTGACGTCACTGCTACCTGCAACAGCAGAGCCCAGTACAAGCGCACTCCCCCTAGACATGCAGACGACTATAGCTGCTACAGCTCCTCCAACCACCTCTGAGCACTCTTTAGCTACCACTCCTGCTGGTGTGACTCCAGAAGCTCCAGCTGCCACACAAAACAGTACGACTAATTCTACCATAGGTCCTCCAACTACCACACAAAACGGCACGACTAATTCTACCACAGGACCTCCAACTACCACAGAAAGCAGTACGACTAACTCGACCACAGTTCTTCCAACTACCACACCTCACAACACAACTAATTCTACCACGGTTCCTCCAACTACCACACCTCACAACACAACTAATTCTACCACAGTTCTTCCAACTACCACACATCACAACACAACTAATTCTACTACCGACGCACCAACTACCACACACCCAAATGCTACAACAGTCCCAACTCCTCCCCCAACCACTCCTGTCCCTAACCCAACTGTTGGAAACTACAGTGTCAAGTCTGACAACTTCTCAGTCTGTCTGTTGGCGAAGATGGGCCTTCAGTTCAGTTTCAAAATAAGTGGGGTATGTAAGAATCAGTCTGTTTAGAGGAATGCAGCTTTTTGTGGTCTCTTACTGCAAATTTGTTTTAATAAACTGTCACTCCACTGCAAGTCTTATTTTATTCTTGCTGTTTAGAATGCCAGCATTCAGACTCTTGATCTTGACCCGAGTCCTAATGTAACGGAAGTGAGTGGAACCTGCGGAAGTGGTGGCAATGACTCTTCCCTTGTACTGAAGTCCAAGGAAATCACCGTTCATTTTGTCTTCACAAACGTAAGTCTTTAAAGAAGCAAGTAAGTGTGAGTCAAAAGGGAGGTAACTGGTCTGGGTTGGGTTGTTTTTAATCATCTGACTAACTTGCTCTCATGGCAGGACTTGAAGTCCCACTGCAGTCAATTTCATCCCTTAAAACTCCTCTTTGATAATCAATGACATTTAAAAAAATTTTTTACTGTGAAAATAATTTCTTCATGCCTTAAAATGAACTGACTGTAACTCTACACCTTTGCTTCATTTAGTGTATGCAAAGTAGTCTCTGCCTCCACTGTTACATTAGCTTGGACTACCTGATCCACTCTGTCACTGTAGTAAATGCTGCACAATAGCAAGTGGAAATTAGAGAACCAGAAATTGATTTAGGAGTGGAGGTGTGAATTATACAGGGCTGTCTACGTGTTGTATCAGAATAATGCATTTTATGCATCGCTCTCTACAACTGTTAATTTAAATGTACATGTATCTTCAGGAGTCTCTTGGTTTTTGTGGCCAGAGAGCTCCCAGCTGTGAATAAAACCTTATTCCTGCAAAACCCAACTCCCAAGTTGCTCCTGGTATAAAAGACCTGGTGCTTGCGTGTTTTGAGGTAGTGATGGTAGCTTTTTGACTGGACGCTGTCACCATACTTCGGTGATGTATTGTAAGTGTTCGGGAAGGGAATTGCCTTGAGATACTGTAGTATATCATTTTAACTATTAACAACTGGAAGTTGTTTGGTTTGTCTGTGAAATCAGATTAGTAGGTTGTATTTGTATTGAGACTGTCCACAACACTTGACTACATTAATAAACAGCTGCTAATGTTACGAGCCATGTTCCCATTGACCATCTCGGTAGTTAGGCAGCTGCCTTCTAAAAATTAGCATCCTTAATGCTTTGACCAGCATGGAGTCAGTAGAGAAATGCATAATTCATCATAACATTGGATTATACATTAAGGAGAAAATAGTCAGCAATTATGTTGACTAGTGAAATTTCGCATGGTTTGTCTCTTTAAAAAAAACAAGCCGCAAACATTTAAACTTGCGTTTCACCACAGGGTGTTAAGTATTGTATGCTGTGGGGATTCTTATGACTCTAACTTGCACATCTGCTTGCACTCCAGTGAGGGTTAGGTTTAGGAATGGGATTGGGGTGGCCCTTCATACATGCTTCATGCAAAATCTTAAATTTTTATAATTCATACTAAATTGCCAATTCAATACAAGTTACAGTCTCATGATGTCATGTTACTATGTTTTTACAGGTTTCACAGAAGTTCCGTCTGCATTCTTTGACATTCTCAGTTGATCTTGGAAATGGTAAGATTTTTAATGTGAAAAACCTTTGCATCACTTGGTGTGGGTTTTTTTTTTTTTTTTTTTTTTTTTTTTTTTTTTTTTTAAAGATTAGCTTTAACGGTATTAAAGTGTTAGTGGAAATTCAAAAACATTTGATACAGAAATTCTCTATCAGCCATAATCAATATGATACCACTGTATTGTGCATCCTTAAAGGTGCTGCATCTCTTCTCATGTACTTTTCTGTCCTCTGATTGGTGTGACTTGAACAGGGAGCATTTTCAGGGGCTCCAATAATAATCTGTCTCTGTGGGAGGCGTCTCTTGGGAGCTCATACATGTGCAGAAAAGAGCAAAGTTACAACATCACTGACAAGCTTACCGTCAACACGTTTGGGCTACAAGTGCAGCCCTTCGCGGTCATGAAGAACATGTTTGGCACAGGTATGTATTTGTGCGTTTGACTAAAGAATGATGCTGAAATGATTACTACACCAGAGGTAGTACTAGCATTGCGTTGCACATAGCACTAGCATTGCTTTTCAGTGGTTTGCGACCACTGGAAAACTAAAGCCGTTCTGTGTTAGTTTTACTCTTTAGTGTGAATTCTAGAATGCAGGCACTGCACTCATGCACAGCTAAATCTGATAAACCCATGGTTTCCTGTGATCATATCAAAATGAATGTGACTAGCTATATCAAGAACCAATAGTAAGAAGGATGTATATGCAAAGATGACAGGTCTGACATTTTTGCCAAATCAATCTAGATAGATCTGAATACAAGTTACTTTTATAGGCTTACTGTGAGCAGTTATGTGTAATATTACAATTTAAAATTTCTGTGACCAGTACTCCAGTTTTCAGAAATCCTTGTTATACTGATTTGCTGCTCAAGAAACATTATATAAGATCCTCCATATGATACCCTTTTATAGTTAGGGTTAGATACTTAAAGATGAATGTGAACTGGAAAAAAATCTGACAATTACCTTGCACAGCACCTTTTGATTATTACACACAAACCCAAAGTCAACAGTTCTCTGGAACTATTTGTCCAGAGAGATTAAAATAAACAGGTTTACTTTCTAATTACAAATGCTTAATTGTTCAGCTATCTATGAGGTCTTAAAGAAGTTACCAGTATTACCAGATCAAGTGTCTGATTTTTATGTCTGAAGTGTTATGAGAATATCTGCAGGTATTGAGATGGCAGCTTCATTATGTTCATGTTCTCTTTGTCTGCAGCCCATGAATGTTCAATGGATGACACCAGCCTCTTAATCCCAATCATTGTTGGTGCCGCTCTGGCTGGTTTGATTTTCATTGTTGTGATTGCATACGTGATTGGTCGATGAAGGACCTATGTTGGATATCAGACATTGTAATGCAAAGAAATCAAAGAATCAAATCCTGTTTTAAGGGACAAACAAGCCTGTTCCTGGACCATTGTAAATATTGTGGGTTTTTGTGCAATCTCAATTGGCAACTGGCTCTGGGCCACGGGTCAAATGTTTCATCCTTTATAACTAATCCACTGGCCCTTAAACTGCAACACATTAAAATCTGAAGATGCAGTGGCACTCCAGGACCAGAGCTCCCTATTGTGAATTTGTGTGTGTGCGCATCACCCCCACCCCTTTTTTTTTCTTTTTTTTGGTTGAAGTAAGTGCATGGTCCTGTTTTTGGCTTAAAGCCTAATTTTATGTCTTAATGCAAATTCGTGCTACAGTCATAGTACCATGCTATTCAAAATATTCATATCCAAGAACAGCATAGTTTCATAGGTCAATTTAAAGCATTTCGTTGCGCCATATCAGACCCTGCACTTGCTTCTCTTAGACATTCCTTTAATTTTGCAGTTTGATTTAGCTTATTCAATTTGTGCCCATCATTACTGTATCCACAGCTTTAAACTCAGTGTTTTATTCACTTGTCTTGCAGCAGTTGTTAAATATTAAAAGTAGTTCCTGAAACTGGTTGTTACTGTTCACTATAGTGACTGGACAGCTTGCGTTTTATGGAGATCATGTGCTTTTGCAATATGTTAGTCATCCTGTATTCTGAGCAGCTGTGTGGGAGATTGCTACACTGAGAACATCTAAACACGCTGGGCAGCCCTTTCAAACAACTGACATTCTAGAACAGGAAGACAAATGCTTGAATGTTTAATCTTCATGACAAGCATGTTAATGCAAACCATTGTAACAATAAAAGCCTGGTGTTTTTGAGTGACGCTTGGTAAAGCATTTACATAAAACATTTAAATGCTGTTACTAAATAGTTTTGCTAATGTCTAGTAAACACCCACCCCACTTTTTTCTCTTGGATTTTAAAAAGGGACCGTGAATTCTAAATCATATCTTGTCAACTACTCTTTAATTTAGAATTATTTACAGCTGCTTCAGCCTAAAAGATCCATACGTGCTGCTCTTTGCTAATACAACTGTGAATTGCATTTGCCGTAATATTTTGCACCTGCTTTCAACCCTCTTTGGTAGTGGCTGTGGATAATTTGTTTTCAGTTGCTCTTATGTCTTTATTATTTTATCACACATAATGGGTTTCAGGGTCCCCCCCGCCCTTCAGTTCCTGTGACTTTTTCACTATGCACTTCTAATTTAGTCTATGCAGCACTCGCACAAAATCTTGAGTAAATGTTTGTTTTTGCTATAGCCAGGATAAATTGAATCTTCAAAACTAGTTACTTGTAATTTTGGTGCCTTGCTTGATGACATTTGTTTGCTTGCCATCCAATCATTTATCAGTAACTTTTTAAATGAAATGATTCTATAGTTTTGTTTGAGCATACTTTTGTGACAGTTTTCTGCTAGCAGACTTGTAAAAAGGGATTCTTCTCTGACTGCCCTAAAATTTGATGTTTCATGAGGTTTTGTTTTGCAATGGAAATGGCTGTTTTAATTTGGCTTTTAGCTGCAATAAATGAAGAGACCACTGTGTATACATTAAAACTGGTGTGGGCCATCTTTTCACCTTTTTAACAACTATCGTGCAACGTAAAAGAATGATTCAATTGTAGTTTAAAACATGGCTTTTTTTTCTTCCCTCACTCATTCTCTTTATTTTCAGCTGAGGATTGCACAGCAGATGAGCCTGATAACTTCATTGTTCCTATAGCGGTGGGAGTTGCCCTGGCTGTCCTCATTATTATTGTCTTACTGGCCTATCTGATTGGAAGAAAGAGAAGTCAAACCTCTGGCTATGAGCAATTTGAGTCGTCATAGTAATCTGAGAATATGTGAAGTGTCTTTACAAGTGCTGGCAAATCTTGCAGTACTTCAGAAGTCAGTTATTTGAAACTAATCACATTTATTTCAAATTAATCACATTTTTAGATGAATTTGTATCCTCTTGCCAATACATTTTGTAACATCTGGTGATTTTAAAAAGGTAGGCCTTTATGGCACATAATACAACACTATTCTGCACTGGTCTGACTGAATTGTTAGTTCTGTTGTGAATACTCATTTGGGTGCCTAGCAGTAGTATGTTTTTCCATGGTTACTCACCACCCCTTTCTCTCTCTCCCCTTTTCTCCCAGCGGAGGAATGCTTTCTGGATTCTGATTTGAGTTTTCTCGTGCCCATTGCTGTGGGTGTGGCTCTCAGCTTCCTAATCATCCTAGTGCTTATCTCTTACCTGATTGGCCGGCGGAAGAGTCGCACTGGTTACCAGTCTGTATAACAACCCAAGCTGCTGCCATCTTGCCTCTAACCCCGGCTTGTTCTTTACCTTTTACATTTGCTGCTGCACCTCCTCTCTCTTCTGGTCCTGTTGGCTTTCTCTTTTGCCCTGCAAACTGCTCGACTCCTCACTTGCTGGCGCGAACCACTGACACCTCAGTTTCTAACACGTTTGATTGCTCTAATCATTTCCTGTGTTTTGATTTAAACGTTCTATGAATGATGTGGTATATTTCTGCTTAATCATACTCAAAGCAATGTCAACAGGCATGATTCAGTTTTGTGTAAGCACAGGCTGTCTAAATAACCTGGCATTGTGCTGTATGTTAAATGCATGAAGAAAAAAAAAAAAGATTATTACCCTGTTTATGGGAGTTGTGATGCATTTTCTTGCTCTAAGGATGCTCATTTCTGGTTGCTGTGACTTATATTCATGTGAACTTATGAATGAATGACGCAATTTTAGAATTAGGAATCCCATTGAATGTAAATGCTCAATTAGTTCTGTAATTGTACTCTTGCGGAAATTTAGTTTCTTGCCAAAATTAGGGGTGAAAAGTATCCTGGCACATTTTCTTAATCAGCAGAGCTAATAAGTCACACTCTTGCACTTAGCACATTGTATTATAAAGGGACACTTTTGTTTTTGTGACATTTACCAGCATTTGAATTTATTTTTTTTTTTTGTATTTGTGAATCATTAGGTCCCTCTCAGGGAATGTTGGAATTGTGACAATAGGCATGTTAGTACATGGGTTTGTGAGTTTAGTTTATCATTTCTCTGCACACACGCATACAATGTAAAAAATACACTTTCTTAAGACCAAAGCTACAGTTTCCAGTGCATTTTCAGTCTATTTCCTGCTCAGCATAGTATGTGTCCAAACCATTTCATGTATACATTTTTTTTATTTTTTTTATTTTTTTATTTAATGATTTATTTGTCATTCATTCCTGCCCAAAGGATTTAGCGGTCAAAACAAACACAAAATGTCATTGTACTATAGCGTGCCTTTTTTAGTTGCATTTCTGTTCATTTTCTAAGACCTATATCTGTCAGGTTAAGAATGTTGGTTCAAGTTTCAGAGTGGAAACAATTTCAATAAAATAGCTTTTTTGTTTTTGTACAGTAGTGTTTATCTCTCTTTATTCTCTTTTTGCTCTCTTTGACTTTATGAAATCAGCATTTCTCAATTTCCTAGGCCTAATATGTTAAAAGGATAGTTCACCCTCCCCATCCTAGGTGTATGACATTCTTCTTTCAGACTATTACAATTGGAGTTATATTTAAAAATGTCCTGGGTCTTCCAAGCTTTATAATGGCAGTGAATTGCTGTTTTTGATTTGAAGTCCATAAAAGTGCATCTATCCATCGTAACTGCTCCACACGGCTCTGTGGGGTTAATAAAGGCCTTCTGAAGCAAAGCGATGCGTTCGTGTAAGAAAACTATCCATATTTAAAACTTTACAAACTTTAATCTCCAACTTCCGCTACCTGTCGTATGCGTGTTCATGAGACTGGCGTTATCACTTTTATGATGGCTAGATACACTTTTATGGACTTCAAATCAGAAACAGCAATTCACTGCCATTATAAAGCTTGGAAGAGTAAGGACACAATTTTTTTTTATATAACTCTGATTTTATTTGTCTGAAAGAAATGTCATATACACCGAGGATGACTTGAGGGTGAGTAAATCATGGACTAATTTATTTTTGGGGTGAACCATCCCTTTAAGCGACTAGTTTTACACGGTTCACATGACTTTTAGTCATAACCTCCTAACTTCCCCTGATGGACTTTGATCAGCAATGTTGCTATAAAAGTTACTGATGTCATAAATTATGTTCCTTCTACTGGAATACTAGAATCATTTCTCTTTGACCTGCATATTATAGTAAGAACTGTTTATCACTAGATGCACATGAGTGTAGAGCTGATGTTTTTCTGTTCATATGATTTACGTTGTCATTTATCCTACAAAAGCACACATGCAATTTATCATAAAAGACATTACTTGCAAAACACATCACTACTGATGCTACTTTTAAAGAGAATGGAAAACTGAGCAGAAAGATTTGATTCCGTTAATTCTCGTCCATCTTTATTGTTTATGCTAGAACATGAGTGCGTTTAAAAACATGAGCTGGAAAATCTTTGTCAGCTAGTGGATATTTCATTGTATTTACTGAACAACAAAGATGTGCAGTTACCAAATTCCATCTCACTATTACATTGCTTTTACCATGTCAATATATTCAAATACAATTAATAAATAATACTGTTGAAATCCTTCTTACAGGTAACTGAGCAGATATTTTCACTCAGAGATGAATTATGTGAAATTATGTTTTTAAGAAGTGTTGGTTGCATGCTCGACAAAAGAAAAATCAACTTGTATTTAATTATGAAGCTCTGGAAATGATGGAATGGGATTTCTGTCCCACATTTCAGTAAAATACATTTGCCTCTGGATTTAAAATTTAGTATCCAAAAACAAAAGAAAAAATTTAGTCCAAAATGTACAATTAATGCTAAACCACATTTGATTGTTATTCAATTAAATGAGAAAGTAAAAGGATAATGTTAAGTTGTTTTCTGCCTTTTTCTCATCCAGGGGGAATTTAATGGAGACAGTGACTTAACGGAGAAAAACATAAAAATAAAAAATAAATTTGTTTTAATGTGTTATATACACATCTGAATTACCAAAATAACTGATCGAAAAGGTTTAATACATGTTAATTCTACAATCTACACAGATCTAGAGAATTGTTTTGCCTACGTCTCACTGTAGACTGTTTGTTTGAGTGATTATGCCTCAATAGCTATAACGGCGACCTACGTATTTGGACATCTTTCCATATATTCATTTTATCCAATAATGAAATCCAGGCAGGTGTGAGTCTCTAGTGGCTGGGTACTGAATGTTACGTTACTGAATGTGATCTATAAATCTCAGTCTTTGCTTACTGGGAAATCCCTTGTTTGAAAAAGTAGTGTAGCAACACAGCTCTAACACAAATAGCACAGTGGCTGCCGGAGGCGTAATCAGAGGGCTAATGGGTAAAGACAGCACCCAGTGTGCTATTTCATTCATTATAACATACTCTGAGAATTTTAATTTCAATTTCTCTAGGTCTACTGCGAACCTACGCACCCACTTGTAAAGTAAAAGACACGCTACCCAGGAAACGGTCAGTTGGTGAATCGTTGATGATGCCCTTGCCGTTTAGTTTGCATTGAATATGTAGTTGGGTGTCGTACTGGACTCCAGAAAAGCGCACAGCCACCAATGGGGAAGAGTAGTTTACCTGTTTGTAGAAATGATGAAAAATGCTATGAAATGTTATTAAATTCTGAGGAATTCTGAGATGTGAAATAGGATCACTTACATGTCTCAGTTTCCCATAATAGGGATAGTACTGCAAGTCGAAGATATTTCGTGGAAAGAACTCGACTTCTCCGAGGCCTTCAGTTGACCCTTTCTGGAAAAACATCGGAGAAGATCCAAAATTGTTACTTTACTATGACAAATGCTGCAAAGAAATTGGGTTATGTAATACATTGTTGTATATTTATTTTAGAACTTATTATACAGTATAGACAGATTCTAGTCATTGATTATTACCTTTACTCCACATGTAACGTTTACTGGAGTGCCTTGACCAGGCAGATACCCGAGAATCTGTCAGAAAACAGTCAAGCGTTTTACATACCACTAAACTAGCCATTGAGACTGGATTGATTATATATTATAAACTTGAGGATGTGTTCATTTAGTCATCGCTTATATTAACCACAAGATGGCACCAGAGCTTCGGAGCTTTATTCTGTTTTTAGGAGGGGGGAGGGGGTGGAATTCTGCAAACAAAATCATTTTTGAATAGTGTGTTCCACACTCACCCGATTCATTTTGACGATAATGCAGGGTTTTCCTTTCGAGTATCCGAAATCTTTATCGTGCATGCCGGAGCATTCGCCCAGCGAAGACCTCTTAAACTGACATGCCTTGCGTTCGGCACTCTCCTCTAAGTCATCCTGCATGAAATACGTATTTCCTTTGCATGGAATGTTCCGCCTATCCTGCACTTTATCTTCATAGGCTGGATATGGCCATGGCGGGAAACCGTAATAAAAGACATGGAAGAGAAAAAAGAGAGAGACCATAAATTAACTAAACAATGGCTGTCGCCCAGCCTGGCCTCTACAACTTACAGGCCAGCACAAAAAGTGGGGCCCTGGCAGCACTGAGCAGTTACACTGAGTGCATAAAAGGGTTTCCCTCCCTGTCAGTATTTCTATAGACAGCAGGACTTGTTAAACAGCGTGCTGGAGCGATTTGAATCTGTGCCTGCTGAACAGAAAACGTAACTTCCCTATTAAAGAGTGTAAAACCAAACTCAACATCCATAGTTGTTAAACTAGTTCTCTCATGCAAGACTTACGTTTCAAATGGGCTTCCAGTGCTCTCGCATACTTCTTCCACGATTTTTGGTCAGAGGCGTTGAAAGCAATCTCAAACCCATGAGCTACATCTACATGAGGTGACATTGTCATACCTGCCAGGAGACACAGAAATTATGAATATGCTTATGTAATTTAGTATAATATAATAATAAACCCCCCTGATGATTTCTAATCATTATTAATCTTAAATTATGTACAAGTGTTATTTTAAATAACCCATTTAAATAATCCAAGTATTTTATAGTATTATTATTATTATACTAAATAATAAATATATGCTTTTGAAAGTTCAAAAAGTAAAACGCTGATTTTTCCAACCTGGTGGCATCACCCTGTCATTGTAGGTGGGAGCATATGGACTAATTGACCACATCAGGCAACACATACAACCAGCAAACATAGCCGCAAGGAAAATGTATAATGCTGAGTAGAAGAGCAGAATAAGACCTGAAAAAAAGATAGGGGGAAAAATATGAATAAAGCAAGATTTCATTGAGGAAACCCCATGTAGCCTATGTATTTGTTAAAATAACTGATTCACATATCGAAGAATTTGCATAAATAGAATGTGAGATCAGGTCAACACATTTTGTCATAACAGAATTTCTTTCAATCATTTGAAAACTAAACTTTTTCATTTGTTAGTAATCATTTTTGCACTCCAAGAATTAAGACACTAAAGGCAATGTAACTGAAAGCTAAAAAAAAAAATTATAAATAAAAAACGAGCGCAACCATTGTGCTTTAATTTTCAATTAAGACTCCATTAACAGCTGATCGAATGGGACGTGTCGTCAAACTAAACGGCTTTTGCTGCGCAGACAATTTTGCAGGGACTAGCTGCCACAAAGGCCTTTCTGTTTGAGCCTAGTGAAAATTCTCCCAGCTGTCCTTTCACTCAGGAACACAGTGAACCTCCGGTTGCCATCATAGTGACGGTCTTTTGCAGCCATACAGAGCCACGGCCAGCTCCAAGGAGCCCCATCACCCCATTCTGGCATTGTGAGGCCTCTGCACTCTCCTTTCATGGGACACGCATCACAGCGCTCCAGCAACCCCTCCCCTGCCCCAAGGAAGACTACGGCTGTTTATTTAATCCACCTCAAGCACATTCCCCATCATATCATGGCCATGTAAAGCGTGGAGATGTTGCATTACGTCTGCACTCAATACGAAGGCATTGGTGCATTGACATTTTCCTCTGCTATCTCAAGAAACTTTCATATTGCTGTTTAAAGTACTCGTCCCAATGGGAATTTGCTGCGTTGCTAAGCAACGGGACGTTTAGCGGCAGCAATTGGCCACTCTGTCATCATCGGACTTCTTCAGGAAATGCTCGCTGCCAAAAAAACTTCTGAGCTCGGACAAAAAAAAAAAAAAAAAAAAAAAAAACAATACATGTTAAATTGCGCCGTAGATCTGAGAGCATGTTGGGGGAGATCTGGAGGTCAAGGGGGCTTTGGGAAAGAGCGAGAGGAAAGCACGGTAGGGGTAAATGGAATGTGATCCCGGGCTAGCAAAGGGACTGTGACATTCGCTCTCCCACTGAGGACCATTCCCCAGGCAGTCTGTTTTTGTCAAGATGTCTCTAAGCTATCTGTGCACCTAAGTAAACAGTAAGCTTGGACATGCACACACACACACACACACACACACACACATACATACATGCACCCACAGTGACAGCGTGTACACACACACACACACACACACACTTTCTGTCTAAGCGAGCAGAAGCACAATTCATCCCCACAACTCATTCTCACTACAAATAACTCCACTAAAATGGAAAATAATGAGCAAAAACAATAAGCAATGGTCTCACTTGCCTTTGCTTCTACGGCGAGACTGAACTTCACTAATTGACGATTTTGTTTACAGTCCAAGTACAATTTAGATGCACTCCCTCACCCACAGACAAATCCCCTTTGTTTTGCCACTAAAACTGTTATCTCATTGTGTACATTCAAATATAATTTTGTCTTGTTACTCACTCCAGCTCTTCCCCGAGCGGCCCATAAACTCCTTAGTTTCTGCGTTCCACAGGTAAGTCTTTAGGTCGTCGATTTTCTCATGCAGCGTCCTCTTGGGCTTTGGCTTGGGCTTCCATTTCTCAAAGTTAAGGTCATCCTGCTCCAGAGGCTGATGTTCTACCAGTCCTTCCTGTTCCACTTCCATGGCCTCAGCTAGTTCGTGTTTATGAAGTGATCCTGCACGCTAAAGACAACACGGAAAGTTAAAAAAAAAAATAGCATTCACACATATGTTTCTGAATCACATAGTGCAAGCAGTGTAAAAGTCTCCTGAAACAAGCATTAAACGCTTAAAAACTCACTTTAATGCGGATAATATTGTCTGATGCTCAGATATTTATCTTCAAACAGTTATAAGCAAGTGTAGGATCTCATTCAGCGTGAATGAAAGAAGTTTCAGAATCCCATTGATCTATGAGAGGCAGAAGAGGACCCACACACTCGCTGACCCATGTTGGGAGATCTAACCTCTCACAGCTGCACAAGATCGGCAGGGTCAATCTTCAGCCAGATGTTACACACTCATTCTCAATATCAGGACACACATAAAATACACTTTAAAAATACTTCTGCATTCATTTTTGCATAGAGAAATTTTTCAACATTACTGCATTGTGAACGAACATGAAATAAACATATTTAATATATAAATGAGTCAAACTGCCTACATTAGGTTACATCAATAATAGTCATTTTTAACAGTTCAGATGGAAACAGTTTCTTAAGGTACCAGAGGTATTTCAAATGTCTCTACCACAACCAAATACAAGTTTAATTATAAGCCAATAAAGATGAATAATTGCCAATGTTAGTTTACCTAAATAATGATGAGCAGGTGAAACGCTTTTGTTGATACTCCTTCTGTACCAGTAATGAATTAAAAATGAATGTAAAAAATGATACAAAACATTTGACCTAGGCTACTATTGGTTTAAAACCACGTTTATCTACGATTATGTTTACTTGATATTACTGGCTATAGAGCACTAATCCAGCAAGACATGGTTGTAATGATCATCCCCTCATCCCTAATAAAAAGTAACCACATTACTCTGGTGCATTGTGGTTATGGTCACTTGCCAGTTTTGAAACTTTGTCTTCCAGGAGCAGGTCCTCCGCCCCTCCCGCGGTAGAGTCGCGCTCCATGATCTCTCACTGAAGAATAAAGGTACTTGTTAAACCAATCACATATACGAGCGGTCCAAGCGATTTACTGAGAGATTTCAGTCCACGAATCAAGTCTGCAGCAGTTCAAGGAAGTCAAATACTGTGTCAAATAAATGTTCAATCTCTCTTCTTCTTCTTTTTTTTAAAGTGAAGATGATAAGAGAATATTTCGATGTCTTCAGGAAAGAAAAGGGGGGAAAGGAAAATCTCAATGCTCAAACTGCCCCCCAAAATAATGTCTTGATGAAGGCACTGATGTGATGTCTTCAAGTTCACTGTATGCTGACTGAACAAACGTTAATTCTGCTCAAGAACTGTTCGTGAATTTCATTGAGTTTTCCCCTTACAACGCATGTCGGGTGCGGAGGAGCTTCTTGCTAGGAGTCGAGCATCATAGTGAATGGAGTTGAGCTGAACAGGGAAAGTGGGGGTGGGATACAAAGTGGAGTTTTTTTGGCAACAACTTCGTTTGGTGTTGTGTGGAATTCTGCACACGCACACCACATAGTCTCATTGTCTGCTGAAACAAGCTCCATGCAAAGACCCACAGCTTTATACATTTCTGCTCTGATCTGCATTTGCCGTTGTCAATCACTAAGTACTGCATCAGCAACTACATTAGAACAGCGAGGTTTAGTATGCAGGACACTTCACTAAACAATCCCCATTGACTGTTAAACTGGAGAGAGTAGGCTATTCGCGCGCATTACATAATGCATTCAGGAGACTAACTTAAAATTGTGAAAAATGGGCCCGCTTTGGTCTGTGCTGGGGTCAAAAGCGTGGCAAATTCATAAAGTTGTCATCAAGCTCAATATTTGTACACAGATCACGTTGAGCTCCCTAAACCCGCTGATTTTTTTAAACCTGAAAAGAACTCGCGTCATGGAAAATTCGGTCTTGTCTGGTTCTTTCTGCTTCTTTGGTGGAGAGCAGGTCATTGAAAGAAAGAACCATCGAGGACTGAAACGAGCAAATGCAATCATTTACTTTGTGACAAAACTAGGCTGGAAGAACAGAGATTAATAGGCTAGCCTATATTAATGTCGCCGCGTTTTATTTCCTTACATAAACAAGAAGTAGCCCATTATTGTTTATGTAATAAAACGCTGCGGCGACAATAATATTAATATTTCAATGCTTGCTTGTGTAAAAACAAAAGGTGATCGAAGCATCTATTAACTTCCATTCAATTCCATTTACTTACCGGTAAACACAAATAGTCTATGTATGTAGTAGGCTAGTTTACGTAACTGTGGGTAGGAATAGTAGAGTAGGCTGTAAGCAAAAATCACATAAATATGTATCACAGTGTTACATTTCCCACGTTTTGAACTCTGCATTACCTCAATAGACTATAATTTTATATATGTGAGTGTGTGAGATGCATCAATATAAACAATGGGTGAGCTACTTCTAAATAAGGAGCCTGTCGCTGCACGAGTGAACAGGCTAAACAAAAATGCAGACCTGCAAAGAATTCGGGTTTAAAAAAAAGTTTAATATAATTAGGGGAGAGACTTATTCAGTACTTATTGTAAACCCCCTCAGAAACTTTTATTTTTATTTTTATTTTTTACTTTTTGTGTTTGTTCAAAAGACCAGTTGATGGCGCACTTTCATTACTTTGATATTGGTTCTGGTTCAGGGGACATATAAATAGTCGAGAAAGCTAACACAAAATTATTATTCTCTATATTATATTGAATGCTCTCAGAGTATTTTCATGTAGCTATTCAGTCTGTTAGCCAAATGTTTGCACGCTGAGTAGGCCTATATTGTGACAGGTGAAACAATTATGCACTATAGAGTTATGTAGCGATTTCCTCTACACTGCAGAAACTACATTCAAGTTCGTATACACATTTTGTCGTTCTTTTGGAGTTTTTTGGAGTCCTAACTTAAGGAATCTCAAGGTAGGCCTACCGAATCTTTGAATCAAGTTTCTAATTTAATTTATGTAATATATTAAATAACTTTTTTTTTTATTTTTATCACAGTTTTTATTTATTTTGATTTACTTTATTGCTTTACTCGTTTATTTATTTTTTTCCAGCTTTTTTCCAGACTTTTTCACGGACCCCCGTCACTCTCCTGCGGCCCCCTGTGGGACCCCAGTTTGAAAACCTGTGAACCTTGGGAAGGGATTTACTGTGATAGGGTTGAAATATCGTTTCTTTGTTTAATGACAGTTATCACCACATACTAAGGAAAGTTGTTGTTGTTTTCATTAATAAATAGCATTTTGAGAAGAACGATGTAGATGGTAGTGTTTTTTTTTATTATTATTGTAAGTGCAAATTATATTTACGTTCTAAATGCCTAAGAACCTCTGAATCTATTTTTGAACCCAATATCTGAAACGGACTGAAAGAACCGAATCAAAATGAACAGCTAGGGGTTCTGTCTCGCGCATGCGCAATGCTGTTCTCCGTGCGGCGTTCTGCTGATGGGATGAGGGCAGCGGATTCATGAACAACAGACCCCCAGATGCTGATGAGAGAAGAGCGGCTAGAAGGGCGACGCGTGGTTTCAGAGAATGCCACGGCAAGAAAAGAGTTTCCAGTCATTAACGCTGAGGGAAGGCATAATTGTCTCATTGACTGCGTTCTTTGTTTTTGACTTGAAGTCATAACTGCGGCTAATGCTGCATGTCCTGACGTTACAATGCCAGCGGGGCTGAATGCGCAAGGCAGCGGTATACCTATCTCTGATGCGATGGGTAAGTACAAGGTCAATGGCATTCACTGCGCCTACAGTCATACGGAGCACAATTTACGCTTGTATGTACATTTAAATGCGACCTGCTACGTTTATTCATTGTAATTATAAGAACAGGGTTGCACCACAGAGAAATAAGCGTCCCGTAACCTACATTGTGTACGTGTGTACCCAACGAATGTCGATAGAACATTTATTTAAAATGTCAATGAACATACAGAACCATATGTGGAATATTATTAGCATACGACCTCCAGTTAAAATGTATTTTGTTTAGTGATAGAAAACCCTCATATTACATCACATAGTACCTACATTAATCTGGGTTTCTGGGTTGTGGCAGAGCCTTTGCAGCTGTTGATACTATCGACATACAAGAGGTCACGATTGTTTTGTTTGTATTACCCCAAAACAAACATGCCTAAAATAATACAATGATAACAAAATGTTGCCTAAGGGAAGGGTGTGTTGTGCTGTGGCATCTTCCAAATACATTGTCTATTACAGGATCGTTTAAGAGGAGGAAAAGAAAGTCCATCATAGTAACAGTGATGCTCCTAATTGTCTCCATACTCATCCTGGTCTTTGGTCTGGCCGCTACCACCAGGACACAAAACATCACTGTTGGTGGCTACTATCCAGGAGTCATTGTAAGTATGTTTCTAATGTTCATAGCTGTGTGCTGAACAGACTGCAAACCATTCTCTTGGTCTATAAATGGGTTTGTGATGTAAAGCACTGTGGGGAGGAAAAGGCCTCATGTTTAATTATTTTCCACTTGGCCCACCATTATGGTGACCGGTGGCCATTACCTCATTACTGTAAGGTTGAACTGAGTGAACCAGTCATCCATTCATTGTTCAACAGCAAGTATCATTATGTTCAACACTCTTGGAGAAACATGCAAGCTTAAATAATACTCCAGAACGTTTTGTACAAGTAACAGGTGTTTTCCTGGTATTCTGCAGGGACTGACTGTTTTGAAATACTAGATGCAAGTGACATGGCCAGACTGCAGATAGCCAGATAGCTATTAACTTGGCCATTGACCACACCATAAAATAAACTATACTGCTTGGAATAAGACAAAAGGCTTTGTGGCAATGGTATATTGTATGTGGGATTGTAATTGAATGAGGTCATCTACTTTTAAGACTATGAAATAGGTTTTTATTTTACATAGACTTGCATCATGATAGAGTTTCCCCCTGTGATATTTTCAGCTCGGCTTCGGGTCCTTTTTGGGAATCATTGGCGCCCATTTGATAGAGAATAAGAGGCAGATGGTAAGGAGTCTTTCATTACACTGCTCATATTGGATTCTGTGCTTGTGCATTCTGTCATCCAATTGACATTTTTAACCAAATGCCCACACAAACAAACACATTTCCAAGAATCAACTGCTTGTTTTTAGTCATGTCATAATGGCAGAACGGGCTCACGGGTTCGAGC
The DNA here is from genome assembly GCA_018749465.1 of Paracanthobrama guichenoti. Classification (NCBI taxonomy): domain Eukaryota; kingdom Metazoa; phylum Chordata; class Actinopteri; order Cypriniformes; family Gobionidae; genus Paracanthobrama; species Paracanthobrama guichenoti. The sequence goes on along the minus strand of CM031956.1, from coordinate 17,386,054 downwards.
TCGAATAGCAGGGCATGTTGCAGGCCTTGTGGTGAGAAGCACCCAGAAATAGCTCAGTGTAAGGGGAGCGGGATGGATGTCCAGGCAGGAATGTTCAGAAGCCATTGCAGTGCAGAGGGAATAGGAGGTGCCACAATCCAAATAAAGAATGCATGAGGATGGCATGGCTGGCCAGATCATAGACACACAGGAACAATTTTTGCTGGGAGAGTGCAGGATAAACACTCCACCCTTATAATGGACATGGTTAGAGCATATGCAGTGGGGTCCAGAAGTCTGGGAATTTGATAATCTGAAAAAAAAAAACCTGGAGATAAAATTTTTTTAGTTTTTGAACAATGTAAAACAAGAAAGAAGTGCTGACGTTTCTGCACTATTTTTAGGTCACTAATCAAATAAGCAAATTTGCAGAATTGAGCATGTCAAATCCTTTTCTACAGACGGTCAGATGTTCTTGTTTCCGTTAAAGCACAAGATTCTCTTTGGATCATTTTCAAATCATGCTGGAGAACATGATCATCAGAGTTTATGGTACTTTAGTGCTGCTGTCATTAAAGCAAAAGGGAGACAAACCTAAGACTTTTCAATTTTCACTCATATTGTTACAATGGTAATATAAATTGTATTATTCAAATATAAATAATCTATTGTCACCAAGTCTCATGCTCAGCAAAGCTGAATTTATTTGATAAAAAATACAGTAGAGTAAAATTGTGCAATGTTTTTACAATTTAAAATAACTGTTTTCTATTTCATTACATTTTAAAATATAATCTATTCCTTTGATGGCAAAGCTGAATTTTCAGCAGCAATTTATTTGAAACAGAAATCTTTGTAATATAATAATAGTCTCTACTGTCACTTTTGATCAATTTAATGCATCCTTGCTAAATAAAAGTTTTAATTTCTTTAAAAATCTTTTCTTTTTTTTGTTAATTTGGTAAAAATATCTAGAATAGAATTCATTATTTTACAATAGATTTATTTAGATTAGCTTATATCAAGAATAACAGATCAGATACGGGCAATTCAATGTATTTATTTTTCCTGTATTATACAAAGCCATAAGACAGACGCCTCTGCAAAGTGCTTTAGAATACAGGCAGAATGGCATGACTAAATAGCTGGTTGTGAAAAGGCAGAGAAATCAGTGAAGTTAAGTAGCACTAAGGAAGAATCCAATCAGACCACACTATCTCCATGTCCCATAACAGACACATCTACAAGATTTTAGACAAACCACTTTGATCTGTATTTATAAGGAAATCGTACATAGTAGTAGTGCATGCTTTCCTGTAGTAGTAATGCTTTCCTGTAGCTCAAACAATAAGAGTGTGGCACTAGCAATGCCAAGGTCATGGGTTCAATTCCCAGGGAAAGCAAGAACTGACAAAATATAAAATACCTTGAATGCAATGCAAGTCGCTTTGGATAAAAGCGTCTGCCAAATGCATAAAAGTAAATGTAGTGCCCAGGTGTGAATGCGTGAGCTACTACAGCAGGAGAATAGGTTGACATTGCTCTTCTGCTTACAGCTGGTGGCCTCCATTGTCTTCATCAGCTTTGGTGTGGTGGCAGCCTTCTGTTGTGCTATAGTGGATGGCGTTTTTGCTGCAAGACATATAGTAAGTGCTTCCACTCCATGTTATTGTAAAATTAATTTCTTCAGATAAGCATTGTAGTGAAAGCACTGTCATGACATACTGCTGTTGTTGTTTTAAAGGACCTCAGACCTGTATATGCTGGCCGATGTGAATATTACTCCAGTGGAACTGCGTTTGATTTAGATGTGAGTCGCCAACCTGAGAGAAGTGCTTTCACTAATTTACAAGCCTCTGAATTTGAGGGTTATGTATTAGTATAGTGGGATCCCATTTAGAAAACACAACTGTCTTGCAGGTCCACTGTCAAACTGCATCTCGGGTCTCCTGTAACCTGCGTGTGAAGAGCAACACCTGCTACTGCTGCGACCTTTACAACTGTGGCAAGTATGTGTGTGTGAGCGAGTCCCATTTGGATACATCCCTCCTAGAATATTTTCTGCAAACAGGCAGATCTGGAAAAAAAAAACAAAAAAACAACAACTATGCTTTGTTTGACCTTGGTTAATTTCTGGTTTATATTTGCTTGTATGGTGTGTGCTTCTATCCCTGAAATTCAGCTCTGTTCGAAAGAACGTTTGTGTTTATTTATGTTTCAGAGAGCATCCTCTTATGGGACTTCAGAATAAAGATGTTTTGAAAAAATTTAGGAAATCCTCCATGATTTGGAAGTAGGTCTTTCCACTTTTAGCCCCTCAATGACATTGACAGCCCATTATTTGTTGTTGTTAAACTACTAAGTGTGGCTGCATACAGTCGCTGTACTTGATGTACAGTTACTTTACTGATCAAATGAAAGGAACTAAGATTTAGCGTTCTCTGGTTCCCGTTTCACAGGTGAGGAGAGACAGCAATAATTTAGGTTTATGCGTAAAGAGTCTTTGATGACAGTGAGCTTAAATAAGGATATTGGATATATTTATCCATTTCATGCTCTTCTTAAGAGTGATGTGCACTGGTATGTAGATGGTTTTGTTCTATTATTTTGCATGAATCGCTGTTCTGTCATGCTTTACCTCTTTTGTTGCTCTGCCCGTCACCACTATGTGTCTTATTTCTTTTATGAATCTCTTGCTATAATATGTTTCTTCTCCTCGTCATCTCAGTCGAGTGGAACTGCGAGGAGGGTACCATGAGTACACAGAGGTGCGGAGCTGCCAGGATGTTGTGCACCTTTACCACCTGCTGTGGTCTGCTACTATTCTCAACATTGTAGCTCTGTTTCTGGGCATCATCACCGCTGCAGTGCTGGGAGGCTTCAAGGATATGGTGAGATTGAAATGCAGTGCAAACAACTTATATACACTATATGGACAAAAGTAGTGGAACACAACTCTTAAAGTCCCAGTGAACCGGAAGTAGAAACTGAGTTTTCTTCAGTGCTGTGACGTATTTCCAAGTGAAACGGAATATTGAATAGGGCAGGGTTTTACTTCAGCGCTCCTCCTCTCCATCTCTCGGCTCATAGCAGACTAACGGTTGGAGGGGAGTGGTTACGCATTTTCAAACCTAAGCCGTCAAACTGACATCATCTGAGAAGGAACGCCGTTTCCAGACCGGAAGTTACTTTTCAGATTTTGATTTAAGATTACCATGACAAACAATTTTTTTCTGTGTGTTAACTTGCACGGATTAATTGTTCACCCTAAGACCTTTAATATGTGCTAACAAAGTAAATAGGGTCAATTTTGATTTCACTTTAATTATTGAATTCTGATTTTTTTTAATCAGACCCATTGCGCAGATGGATAAAATGTCCATCTGCATGGCTAGGTGCATGGCTGCAGTTCAGTTAAATTTCACCCCTGCTAGATATTCCACAGTCAATTGGAAAGATTATTGGAAAGTGGAACAATGAATTTAGGAACAGCAGCTACTCAGCCACTAAGCGGAAGACCACATAAAGTCCCACAGCGGGGTCACCGAGTTCTGAGCTGCATGGTGCGTAAAAGCTGCATGGTGCTGATTACATAGCTGAAGAGTTCCACGTCCACTGGCATTAATATCAGCACAAAAACTGTGTGGCGGGAGCTTCATGGAATGGGTTTCCATGGCCGAGCAGCTGCATGCAAGCCTCACATCACCAAGTGCAATGCCAAGCGTCAGATGGAGTGGTATAAAGCACGCCGCCACTGGACTGCAGTAGAAACATGTTCTGTGTAGTGACTAATCATGCTTGTTTGGAAGTCTTCCAGGAGAAGGCTATCTGCCTGACTGCGTTGTGCCAAGTTGTCAACTGTAAAGATTGGTGGAGGAGGGATAATGGTATGGGGCTGTTTTTCAGGGGTTGGGCTAGGCCACTTACTTCCACTGAAGACAAATCTTATTGCTTCAGCATACCAAGGCATTTTGGACAATGCTATGCTTCCAGCTTTGTGGGAAAAGTTTGGGGAAGGCTCTTGTCTGCCTCAGCATGACTGTGCTAGAGCACAAAACAAGTGCACAAAGCAAGGTCCATAAAGACATCCCAAAAACCTTTGGGATGAATTGGAATGGAGATTGCGAGCTAGGCCTTTTCATCCAACATCAGTACCTGACCTCACAAATGCTCTACTGCAGTGGTTCTCAAACCTGTCCTGGGCTGCATCCAAAAACCTAGGCAGCTGACTTGTTGCCTCGCTGCCTTATCAGGCAGTGACTTGTAAGGCAGCTTTTGCGCACAAATGTACTTAGTGGACTTAGTGAACGGTTTAATGATCTACAGCAAAATAAAGCGAGCTTAGGTGAGAACTAAACAAATATTTAATTACTACAGTAGAAATTTCTCGCTAGAAATTACATCAGAAGTGGAAAGCATTGGTCCAAAACGTACATACAAAATGCATGCCATCTTTCTTTTTCTGCTCAACTGTCTCCGAATGGAATGCACAGGATTGTGGGATATCAAAGGCAGCGAAGGATACATCTATGCTGCCTTCAAAAACCGATCAGATGAAGGTATCTCAGGAGGCAGGAAGTGAAGCTAACGTTGGATTCAGACTAGCCTTGATGCCTTCCTACCTTGAAATGTGTCCTCTGAAGGCAGCATTTTCCAGTTTTCAGACACAGCCCTGGAGTACCACCAGCCCTGCACATTTTGTATGTCTCCCTAATCTTTCACACCTGATTCAACTCATGAGCTCATTAGTAAAGACTGCAAGACCTGAAATGGATGTGTCAGATATATGGAGACATACAAAATCTGCAGGGCTGGTGGTAGTGAAAACACCTGAAAATCTTGTGGAAAGCCTTCCCAGAAGAGTGGAAGTTGTTATAGCTGCAAAGGGGGGACAAACAATATATTAATGTCTATGTATTTAGAATGCAATGTCATTAAAGTTCCTGTTGGTGTATTGGTCAGGTGTCCCAATACTTATGTCCATGTAGTATAGATGCATTTTGTATGATTTCTGAGAACCTGTGACATAAATTGAGTCTGTTTTTTGAAGATGCCTACAGCAGCACCAGATTCTTGTGAGCCAGAACCTCTCCCTATTCCTCCACCGCCAGAAACTCCTGGCCCCACCACCTCCAACAACTCTTTTTACAACACTGCCCCCTGCTTACCTCCATACACTGCCTATGACCTTCAGGTAATCGCATTCACTTTGAGCTATCAGTCCATGTTGTATTACATGCTTTAATGCAGTCAGTATATATATTTTTAAATGTATGCACATAAACAATGTACATAATATTTATTAAAGGGTAAAAATTAATCATTTTCTCACCCTCATGTCATTTCAAACCCATAAGACTTCTGTTCATCTTCGAAACACAAATGAAGATATTTTAAAAGAAATCTGAGATTTCTGCCCCTCCATTGACAGTCCACACAACTACCACTTTGTCGCTTAAAAAAATTCATATAGAGATCGTAAAATGAATTCATATGAATTGAGCAGTTTAGTCCAAGTTTTCTGAAGAGCCTGGATCGCTTTATATGATGAACAGATTTAATTTAGGCTTTTATGTTCATCATATAATTTATTTTAAATATTTTATTTCAGCTAACGTTTATTTTATTTTAAGTAATGACATTTTTTAATGGTTTTAGTTGATGATAATAACCCTGACTGAGAGCCTTAGAGATTATACTTAATATGTTTTGAGTGTGTATGCTATGAACATGCCGTCTGCTAATGTGTCTTTACAGGGTGCCAGCTTGTTTCCTGATTCTTCAGGTCTGTCTGATGATTCCCAGTCTGGAGCCAGTCACATGTGGCCAAATATGATCCCACCTCGTTATTCTCCTCCTTATTACCCACCTGATGAGAAGCCCCCGCCATACAGCCCCTAAGGGACCAGTCTGAGGAAGACATTTTCCTGGATTTGGGTATTTTTTGATATTAGTGTACCACATCATTGAACAATCATTGTTCTTGAATGAACAACCTTTGCAGAAGAGGCTCACCTGTGTGGCAGGTTAAGTATAGAGAGACTACAACATTAACCACAGGCACTCATCACCATAGAGCAAATGTAATATGCAACATTAAACCCCTACAAGATCAACAAGTCAACAAACCTGATGTGTAAAATATTCATGCTATATAGTCTCAATCCAAGAGGACTCTAACAACTAGCCTGACTATGAGATCAAGACTGTTCACAGATAAGCCTTAAAATGTGTGTCCGCTTCCGGTACAGCTTCACCTCTGTGGGTCTCCTACGTGTGATTCCTCTGCGTAACTCCATAATGTGAACTTCTCCCTTCCAAAGTGGCACAAAGTGTTTTGCGTTGCCTCTGCTTCCTCAGCACGAGGATGAGTCTCATATCTTATCTTGCAATTGATTTGCACTTTATTGTCTTCAGAATTTACTGTATTCACAGTTCTACGTAATTACTTGAGTTATTTGTAACTGTTTGGGCAGCTAGATTGTAAAGAACTGTACATATTTTTAGGCTGAATCTTACTTTTTGTCCTGAGTGCTTTAATAGGATCAAAGATCTAACCTGTAATATGTGGTGTTTCTTTTGCATTACGTCAAGCACACAATCATGTCACAAATTCACATAATCTTTTGTGACAAAAATATGATTTGCTTGATACAAAGTAATAAGCTCTTACAAGAAATAGGACTTTCAAAACCTGTACATCTCACATTCATCTGCCATTTTGTTTTGCCGTCGTTTCCGTCTAGAAATGACAGGACTAACCGAATGTAAACAAGACTAACCATTATATAAATTTACATGAATTTAAACAATATATGTTCAGTACAGAAAGTGTTTCCACATTGCAAATATGATATCAGTGTGTGTGTGTGTGTGTGTGTGTGTGCAATGCAGTACATGTTGTACATAAACCGAACAATCAAACCGCCTTCTCATAACTGAGTCTTATGACTTATAGTACTCATCTGTTTGTGTTCACTATGAGTGTCAAGTCTATACACTGTACTTTATGTGTTCGATTTATATCAAGAAAATTGTCCTTTTCCTGAAGTGAGTAGAGATATTACAAAAAACTCAATTTTATGACTTCCTGATTGATGTTTTAGTGCAGCTGGTGATTATACTACAGCCACATGCTATAAAGTAAGATCTTTGCCTCAATTGTTCATTTTGACCATGTTCATGTAACATGAAAGCATTGTTTACCTTTGATGTTAAAATCTTAAAATGAAAGACTGATAGTTCAGCTCAGTATTGTTAAATATAAAATGTATAGCTGGAATAGTTTTTTTGCTTCTTATCACACATGCATTTCCAAATATGTCCACAGGCATTTGGCCATTGAATCCATTTTATCCTGCATCATGTAGAATCTGCACATTACAGATTATAATCATGAACTGGTGCATTATAATATGATCTTCGACAAGACTCACTCTGATATAATAGAGAGGCAGGAATGCTGGTGGTTATCATACTGGAAAATACTTATCACTTTCATGATGCTCTTGAAATAAAAAGAAATACATGTGTATGTTCTTCAACGTTTTATTTCATTCTATATCACACTAAGACCTAATAATAAATAGTTTCCGAAAGGGAAGAAACTGTTAAAATGAAGGTCTTTAGTACTATTATGTACATGATAATGGTGTTAGAACACTAGTTCTGACTGAAGGAATCTCATTGTATTCACAGATTCTTCACACTGCCCACAAAGCTAATTAATTATAAAACTATGCTGAAAAAATAATTGTAAAATGATATACATGTATATACAAAATATTCAACTGAAAAGAGAGGTCCTTTGCATTACCAACATTAACGCTTTGATTACCCTGGACATTTCAGTATCTCGTTTCTCTAGACATGCCTCGACGAGGGATGAATATTTCTCTTCAGGTCCCAATGTTCATAATGTAATATAAATAAACAACCTCAAAACATAATTAATGGACAGATGACATAAACATTTCATATATTTACTCCATCCTTCTTAAAAACAGCTGACACCAAAAACTAAATACAAACATTTAAACCGTTTCTTACTGCAGGACCAGAACCTGCCATTAACACTGATCTATCTAGCGCCAAACAATGATTAAAAACTACAATAATAAGACAACAAGAAAATTCATACAATGTTAGCGTCTCTTTCAAATGAAACTGAAAGGAATAATTGGTTACAATTTATTTTAAGGTGACGTAGTTACATTGTACTTATTACTCAAATAAGTAATATAAATTAACTACATGTGCTTCTTATAGAGTTAGGGTTTGGTTTAGGGTTAGTTACTTGTAATTATGCATAATTTACTGTTATTACTATAGTAAGCACATGTAGTGACGTGTAACTACGTCAGCTTAAAATAAAGTGTTACTGAATTATTTAGTATGATGATTTCACTCTTGCATTTGATTTTGGAATTAGGACTTATGTAACACTCCCAAAAAGCATTTACACATTAAAGTTACATAATTGTAAGAATAACTGTAATAAATTGCAATTGTAATAACTTGAGCCCAACTAATTACATCCAACATGGTTGTACTGTCAAGAACATAAAAAGGAACAGAAAATATTAAAGGTCAGCTCTACACAGATCTAATGTAGCTGTACATAAAATATGTGTTATCTACTTTGTCATACTATCTGACAAAGCATTATAACGGTTCAATAATGGACTGTGAAACTGAACTCATTCTAACTTGTTCTAAATATACAATAAAGCACCTTGAAACTATATTCAGTTGATGGATACTGAAGTTGAGTTTTCAATCAAATGGTCCAGAGAACTAAGATCCACCTACGCCTCCAATTTAACAAATGAACAAGGCACCTGAGCCAGAGGAGTGAACGAGCATGCTCAGTACGTCTCTGGTATAACAAACTCAAATTCGTTCGTGGTTTCTGCATTTATTTGGTCGACAGGCCGTGGTCCTGGTTGAACGTGAGCCATCGGCCTGTTTTGTGCTTCGGACTCTACAAAGATATCATCCCAGCTCAAAGGTTTACTTTGGCTAGATGGAAGTGGCTCGTTGGTAAAGTGCTCTTTGTCGGAGTTTACATGTTGGACAATCCCATCTTCATTGATCACCGGAATCCCCCCCGACTCCTCGGACACAAAGGAATATGGTTTGAACTGCAATGTTTTGCAAGGCAGCAGACGATACAAGTTGTTGCAAGAGTCATCTTTCTCTTTCCTTCCCGAAGGATCTTGGTTGTGCATTTGCTTGCAGTGGGTGGACAAAATCTGATAATTGAGGAACATTTCATTGCACAGTAAACACTGGTACCGTCTTTCGCCTGTGTGCGTGATTTCATGTTTGGTTCTGTACTCGGCCAGGGCAAAAACCTTGCTGCAGTAATGGCATGGATACTTTCGTTCCCACGAGTGAGTGTTAAAGTGCCGCCTGAGGCTTGTCAGGCACACATAGGGACGCTTGCACACAATGCACACATAAAAGGTCTTTCCATCCATGATGAGTTCATAGTGATCCTCCTGCTCCAGCTTTGATTTTTTCTTTCTTTGAGGCGAGTTATTGGTCATGTTGGGAGAATCTTGTGGCATTTGCGATTTCCTACCAGGAGCCATTCCCTCCCCGGCATCCTCTTTTACTGGAACGATGTCGTAGGTGTTTTCGCCAATATTGGCATATACTTTACAACCCGGCGATAGCGAATCGATTTCCGAGGCTTTGTCTAACGTTATCGTCTTTTTTGTCGACACTGCTGGGACCATGTTTATTGCAGGTATTGGTCCGTTATTGGTGCTGTATGTCGGCCTTACATCCGATAGTCTGATTTTCCCAGGATGATCGGGCGAGAGCTCTAGAAGGACCTTTTTCTTTTGGACACCAAGTATTTCGTTGTTGTCTAGAGGCAGTGAGGTGCTGTGAGGATCTGAAGGGAGGCTGGTCACGCAAGATGGGGTTGTGGGCTCACTGTGTGAGCTTGTTTTTACTGGTGAAGTTAGAATACTGCTACTGGTTTCTGGGTTTGAGAGGAGCACGACATCTGGTTGGGGCTCAAGGTTACTTTGAAGAGATGTATTTCTTTCAGAAGGAAGTTTGTCGTTACCTACTTGGGCTGTTGAATCTTCAGAGGCAATTCTTTCCTCATTTGTGACTTTTTGTTTTTTAGCCTCTGGTCCTCCTTCGATGTTATTAACATCTGATATCTTGGTCTTTTGAGCTTGAGGGGCCTCTGATTTTGAGACAAAAAGGACATCATCATCTGAGTCTATTTCCTTTTCTGTATTACCACCTGCCATGTTGAACTCTTCAGCAGACAGTGAGAAAGTCTCAGTAATAATTGGCATATTCTCGGCTCCAGTCTCATTTTTCTCAGAGGAATTGACACTGTTGTTGTCACTTTCTTTGGACAGGCCGGGTAATCCCTTGACTTGTGCAAGCGGCGTTCCTAAATTGGCTATGAACGTCACGCCCAAAGCCTGACCAGCGCTGATGAGATCCTCAAGTCTGTCAGATCGAACCCTGTAGATTTTTGAAGTGTATATATAGTTCAAGATCACATCGAATATGTCTGCCTTGATGAAGTTCAGCTCTAAAACTTTTCCAGAAACTGAGAGAAGTTGGCGGAAGTAGGTACTGGAGGCAGACAGCACACATTTGTGCGCCTTGAACTTGCGGTCTTGCACGATTATGGTGATGTCACAGAATAAACCGCTGTGTCGCTCATCATTGATGGACTTCAACAGGGATGCTGGGTACTGAGTGTCTGCTGCAGATATTAGCTTAAGTTTCGACATGCCTGTGAGGAAAAGGGTATAATATAATTGAATGTACTTTAATGTAACAGTTTTAAAAAAGATTAGTAATAATAACACATTAATTCTATTATAAAACATGTTCAAATGTAATTGAATTAACAAATGCAAAGCGTTGTACATTGTGCTGTCAAGTATGCAAGACACATTTGAGCTGTCTGGCAATGAAAAATAAATCATATTTTCATTCTTTTTTTCTCAGATTGTTATGTCGTTATAAACATACTTTAAACGATCGATATAACTTTATTTTGATTCTAAATTCACGGCAACAGAATGTGGAAGCTCGAGAATCAAATGCACGCTAGCTGGCTAATTGTACAGCAACAAAAGGCATGCATAAAGACATGCGACTTGAAAAGTAACATAAAACTAATGCGTTTGACTAGTTTGACGTGATTAACCAAAGTACTATTCCTGTGAGCCCACAGCTTTGTGATGATAGCACTCAGAACTGGTAGGACACCGGTGGGCAGCGGTCAATGTGGAAACAAAAACAAATGGCTCAATTCAACCCTCCTTCCTGGTTTGGCGGCAGCGCGCGGCCTATCTGACTATATGATGCAGAACAACGCGTATGTAGGTTTAATGAGATGAATTAAAGTTATAATCTCCCACAATCTCAGGATTGAATTCTCAAAAGCCTATACCTGCAGAGCGACCGGTTAAAATCCACGATTCCCTTTGCTGAGAAACAATAATGACAGCGATAACGTGAGTCGGTTGCCGTGGACAACACAACGGAGCTCGAGTTCCTTGTGTGAGAGGAACGAGTCTCGCGCTTGCGCCTCCACCAGCCGACAGGAGTCGCGCACAACAGTCTGCCACAATATACGCGTGATGAATGTTAATGAGGCACGGCAAGATTTATCTTAAACTTTACTTGTATTTACACAAGTACAGTTATACAAAGGCACTGAGAGAACAAATACATGATGCAGTATTATAGAGAATATAGATTAAAAATACATGCACATTTGGCCAAATTCCATACATTTTACAGCTTTAGGAGTTTTAAATTGTAGTTTTTGTTTTTTTCATTGAAAAGGTTTCCATATACTTCTTTCAGGTTAGTATAATACAAGAGTTTTTGGTAACACTTTATTTTACAGTGTCATTGTTACATATGTCACATGTACTAGTAATAACAGTAAATTATGCATAATTACATGCAACTAACCCTCAGCCAAATCCTACCCTAACCTTATAGTAAGTACATGTAGTTAATTAATATTACTGAGTACTTAATTATACAATTACACTGTAACAATGACACCTTAAAATAAAGTGTAACTAGTACTAGTTTTTTTTTTTTTTTTTTTTTTTTTTTTTTGTACTAGTCTCATTTTGTAGATAAAATAACCAAGTAGGTTTATGTTTTCCATTTTGAGTCTGTGGGTACTATATAAAATAATCACATTATTATTATTATTATCATCATTTTAATAACTGGAAGTGCTTTATTGACAATAAAGTATAGCCTACAATAGGCTTACATAGTGTGTAAATGTTTTATTACAGTATTAACAGTCTCATAGTTGTTGCAACTATAGATTAGGCAGATTGTCAAATGGGTACATTTGCACCAGGGCTTTACCTCAAAAAAGGTATTTAGGGCTTTTTAGTCAAAAATCCAAATGACAAAAATGCTTATTCTAGCAGTGGTTGGTTTTAAAAACCTTGTTCTTATATACTACAATTATTTTATTTATATACATTATATACGTTCAGACACTTGAGTGCAATTTTGTAAAAGATGTGGAGAACACGCAGGTTTGTTCATTTTTTCACTAAATAAATATTTTATCACGTGTAGCAAAGCTTCCATCCTGTTACATAGACTATTAGGTAACCCAGATATATCTGTCATAGTCTTCATACTTGCAAAGATAAATTATTAAATCAACATGCATTTTCAATATATTCAAAGGGAATCCAAAACACATTGGAGTGCCATTTTGTCCAAATACGCACCTTCCAGGTCGCAAGGGGGCGATATTGCGTGTGTCGTGTCACAAATCTTCATAATAGAAGAATTTAACGTAACGGAAACGTAAACACAAGCAGAGCAGACACAAATAGTAGGTCACCGACATTATTTTGGTCCCATAACCCGCGTTTAAGTTGTTTACCGGGTTCGTGGTGAGTCTCAATTTATAATTTATTTCAAAGGACCTTTTTCTCAGTCTCAGTAGTTAAAAAACTTCGCAGGTCGCTGATCAGATCCGGCTAGATTAGCTTTGCTAGTTCTTGGTGAACTGCGACATGACAACAACATGTAATTAACACGACGTTTTTGACCTAACTATATAAATAAAGCAAAGCGTCATTAAATTAACACGTTAACGCTAACAAGACAGATTATAGTAATGCCCGAGCTGGACGTAAAATATGCAGGCCCTGTGAGCCCGAAGAGACGCCGACAGAGCCGCTCCGTCAGCCGCTCACCGGACCGAGGGCTGAAGAACCACAGATACGACCACGAAGACGACCACAAATCGAGATACATCGATAAAGAGAGGAACAGAAACCGGTTCCGATTTGGCAATTCTCGCAGTCGCTCGAGGTCAAGAGAAAGAGATCGGACAAATTGGTCAGATCAGAGAGACCGAGAACACGGTCCTGGATCAAGATCCGATTACTATGATAAGAGAGATGATGCCCAGCGACAGAGACAAGACGCCTTCATCGCGAGGTTAGACACACGTCTTCGCTACACTTGTGTGGAAAATAGTTTGTAGTAACATACAAAGTCTGTGGCATTAATTCTCTTTGTGTTTTCTCTGTTAAGGCGTTTGCAGGAACGTGAGAGAATTGGTGAACTGGGATGTCCTGAGGTTTGGGGATATTCTCCAAGAGTCAGAGAACCTGAGTGAGAACATTACTCACAGTCTACTCTATACTGTTATAATATCTGTGTCATGAAGCATAATAGGTGTCGAATCATCAGTCAAATGAGTGCAACACATACATTTTTTTTTTTTTAAATGCACCTTTATTTTGACACATTTGCCCTTCTGCATTGTCACTAAGCTGTAATCAAATGTTTAGTACATTTTAGCAACTTATTTTTGAAGTTTCTGTATTTTAGATTTATATTTCTCTATATAAATGTATTTTTCCGATCCTAGTCTAGCTCACTTATTTATTTTTCTGTATTATTTAAAAACTAAAATGTGGTGGTGTTGTTTTTTTCTTGGATGTACAGGATTTGAGAGTTACAATTACTTTTATGTCATATTATTCATGTATAGTTGATAAAAATGTAACTGGTTAGATCAAATTATAGGTACATATCACCACAATATCGACGTATCGATTGAAGGCCCCTAATCTGATCAAATCACATTGCCTATAAAGTGTCATGGTTTTGTGCTTAAGCACATTTTTTCATTGATAATAGCAAGAGTTTAGTTGAAACCCTAAAACAGTGTATACAGTATATCTGTCACATACACAATCTCTAATCTCTTGTAATAGCTCAGATGAACACACTCCTGTAGAAGAGGACGTGAAGAACAGCAGCTCTGATTCAAGTTCAGAGGGTAAATGATTCTTTAAAATCTCTGTTTTTGCATTACAGCATGTTTACTGAGCATGATCTGGAAGTTGTTGAATGTTTACTAAATGACTGATTTCATGCCCACAGAGGAAAAGAAGAAAAAGAAAAAGAAGAAGAAGAAGAAATCAAAGAAGAGGAAAAACAGGAAGCACTCAGAGGACAGTGAATCAGAAAGTGATTCTGAAGGTTTGGGGCAGTCATTTTTGTTCTAAAATGTGTTATTCTTATGATGTGTAAGATTATATGAAATGTTTACCTGCTTGTTTTGCAGAAGAGATGAAAAGAAGAAGAAAAAGAAGAAAAGTAAAAGTAAGAATTGTGTTTTCATGTATAGCAAGTGTATTGAATCACCAAGGCTTGAATAATTTTATACACTAGCATGATTTCATCATCACAGGAAGAAGTCAAAGAAGAAGAAGGCAAAGAAGAATCACAAGGAGTCCAGTAGTTCTAGCAGTGAACATTCAGAGGAGGAGGAAGAAGAAGAGGATGTCAATGAAATCGCATGGGTGGAGAAGACTGGTGTTGGAGAACATGTTGTTGGACCTGAAGCTCCTCTCACTCACCTGTCCCAAGATGATAAACCTTTAGAGTAAGCATTGGATTCCTCTTTCACTCTGTTGCTTAATTATAACAGTCGCTGTTTTTAAATCATGTTTGATCCTGTTCATCATTTGTTCCGTAGTTTTGGCCACGCTTTGCTACCAGGTGAAGGTGCGGCCATGGCAGAGTTTGTCAAAGCAGGAAAACGTATTCCGAGAAGAGGTGAAATCGGCTTGACTAGTGATGAGATTGCTGAGTTTGAGAAATCTGGCTTTGTCATGAGTGGAAGCAGGTATGAAGCTTTTATACATTTACGCATATACATTATCGTTCCATAGTTTGGGGTCAGTTTTTTTAAATAAATTAATACTTTTATTAAGCAAGGACATATTCAATTAATCAAAAGTGTACGTACATTTATAATTTTACAAAGATTTCTATTTCATGTTTTCTATTTCATTTTATATTGTATTGTTTTTTTGTTTTTTTAATAATGAAAAAAATGTATCATGGTTTCAAAAAAAACAACAACAACATTGATAATAATAAGAATTGTTGCTTGAGCACCAAATCAACATATTAGAATGATTTCTGAAGGATCATGTGACACTGAAAACTGGAGTAATGTTGCTGAAAATTCAGCTTTACCATCACAGGAATAAATTATTTTTTTTTAAATTATATTACAACAAAAAAACGTTACTTTATATTATAAAACTATTCTCAATCTTGGTAAGAAAAGAAACTCCTACTGACCCCAAAATCTGAATTGTAGTTTATACCTTTAAAAAAACGAAACCGTTATAGTAGGCGTTGTAGGTGTATGATGCAAATTTTTATACGCTATATGCTATTATGCCCTCAGACATCGGCGTATGGAGGCTGTGCGTCTGAGAAAGGAAAACCAGATTTATAGTGCTGATGAGAAGAGAGCGCTTGCATCCTTTAACCAAGAGGAAAGGAGAAAGAGGGAGAGCAAAATCCTTTCCAGCTTTAGGGAAATGGTGTACAGAAAAACTAAAGGTAAAGATGAGAAGTAGACTGTCCTGCAAAATTATATTTTCAGTTTGTCCTTTTTTAAAAGGAAGACAACAACTTAAAACATGATTAAGACCGATTTTACTGAAATATGTGTTTGTATAAAGTTTTCTCTGCTTGGACATCCTCCTGTGCAATATACAGTGAGAGGCTTGTGAACTAAAATTGTTGTGTACATTTTTTTTTTTATTACAAGTAAGGAATAAACTGTGATCAGTAGGACTCAAATCATTACCCACTGCAATACCCTTCATGTGATGTTTTTCTTTGTTGCATCTAAATAAACAGAATGGTCATGTGATCCACTCACTGTCATGCTGGAGCTTTCATTAACTATGAGAATTTATCCCTTCTTTAGTAATAACCTTGTTATGTGGTTAGTTAGCCCACCTTGTGGGGTTAGTTAAACAGTAGTCTTTGTTTTTAGGATCTGAACTTTGACTATCTAATTGCAGGAACTTTCAATACAATAATGGAAGAATACATTTTCTTTACTTGAGTTATTTAATTTAAATTCAGTAAATGCAGCGCATTTAGAGTATTATTAAACATCCATATGAACATTTTACATGGCAACATAGGAAGTAACTCGATAAAATACTGGATTACATTCAAGATCAGTTAATGTACAGAGGCCTGTTGCATGAAGCTAGCTGAACAAACTCTGAAATCCAACCTGGTTTAGATCAAGTTCAACGGTCTCTCAAAGCTTTGTATAAATGTTCTCTGTCAACTCAGGTTTAATCCAGAGTTTGTGATTTACTCTGAAGCGCGTGCACCTGAAAGTGTGACACGTGCGGCAAACAGCCAATCACAGTGTCCGTTTGATTCACTTCTCTTCTGAAGACTGACAGATCGTTCTGAAAATTATCATGAAATTAAATACATTTACAAAGCAGGAATAAACACGGCTGCTGCAGCGACAGTTTGAGAAGGCAGCTGAAAGATTATCTGACTGTGAATCAAAGAAATATGCCTAATAAATATAGGTTCACAAAGAGCTCAAATGAATACATGTTGCTTAAAAGAATTATGAATGCATGTATTATATTTCTAATAATATTTGGCTACTTGTCAATTAATATAATAATTCTATGAATATATTATATGAATTAAAAGCAATTACAATTCATATAATATCAATATAATAAATAATTAGCACCAAAGGATGAGTAATTTTGTCTCTAAAGTTTTTTCTCTATAAACTGCTTTAATTTGGAGGAGAGATACAGGGGGCGTGGCTTTATTGCATCTGTGTGTGCAGCTGATTGGTCCAGTTTGGGTTTGTGATCTCTAACCCAGAATAAAACCTGAGTTTGCTCAAACTAATCTCGAATTTACCTAGGTAGCAACTGAAACCAGCTTTGTGCAACAGGCCACAGGTCTCAAACTACTCCTGTTCCTTTTTTCAATTGCTAACAAGCATCATTACATGCATGAATCTCGCCTCCAAAACTCACTCAGACCAACAAAACACTTCATGTATGTGTGAAAATAAGCTTGTTCCACCAAAACACTGGCAACAATTCTTATTCAGAAAAAATACATTGTCATTCATAACACACACTGAACTAAAAAGCACTATCAACGGAACATTACATAAATTATTAACTTTTTTCTTTAATGGTTGAATGATTTTTCACATAAATCAGTATTTCATTATAGGATAAGAATGTATTACAGCTTAAAGAATCAATGAGAAATCCAGCAATTAGTTGTTTTTATCTTTACATATACTTGTAAAAATAAAAGTTAAAACAACAAAAACAAAGCAATAATAATTGCCAAAAAAAAAAAAAAAAAAAAAACAAGCAAACAAACCCATCAAAACGTATAGTATAATGCGGTATGGTATGTGCAGTATTGGAGTCCCAGCTGTGCAGGGAGGCCTTTCTGTGTAGAGTTTGTATTTTCCATGTGTGGTTTCCTTTGGATTTCCCCCTCAATCCAAAGACATACAGGACAGGTGATTTGGAGACTAAGGTTGCCCGTAGAAGTAGATGTGAACGTGAATCTGAATGTGGGCAAGTGTGTCATCCCTGTGATGGACTAGCCATCTCTCCAGGGTGTTTGCCTGCCTACGACCATGACACTGGGGAAAGCTCCAGCCTCCCCACAACTCTATAGGACAAGCGCTTTGGAAAATGTATGGATGTATGCACAATACTTTGAGGGTTTTAGTCCTCCCTCTTTCTGCCACTCTTCCTTCCCGTCTCCTTGATCCAAGTTTCCAAACAAAATCGTGCTGAAGCCATCCCGATTTACCAAACGATGACTGACTTTTTTTTTTACTAAGAGACATTAAAAATAGGACAACTGGTTCGGCTTTCAGATAGAACTGTAATTTGTTGTGTTTGGAATTTTTATTTTATTTAATTGTAAATATTCAGCTCACAAGATTTTATATTTCATTTTAATTTCTGCAAAAATGCAGTTTGCCATCATTCGGATTTGTGCTTTTATTAGTTTTGAGCATTCGAAAAATGTGCTGCAAATATATAGTGTTTAGCAGATGGTGAAGTATGAATGACAAAAAGTGTTCATGGATTTTGGAAAATCTGGTCATTGAATGCATTTTGTGTGGAAGCAATGAAACAATATTCAGTTTGGTCCACAGTCTTCTGTTTCACTAAATGTGTTTTTAGCAATATCTATAAAAGGTTTTTTTATTTTTTTATTTTTAGAGCTGAGCTTAACTAGAAATGCACATTCACTGTAGTCAATTTTCATGACTTTTCCAGGCCGGAAAGTCACAATTCTCTGACAGTAAGAGCCACGAAGAGTGCTGTAAGCATTATGGTGAAAAAAAAAAAAAAAAAAAAAAAAAAAAAAAGTACGTAATATGTGCTTGCTTGCTTCTTGATCGTCATCTCATTTGTCTCCACTGGACTTCTAAATGGATTTAAAAAGCACACGATTATCTTTACGAAATAAGTGTTTCTACTTCAGAACAATTTGTTTGCTTATTGCATCCCATACTGTATATTATGTCTACTGACACTCCATTTGAAGCTGTCAAAAGGATTTTGTGTAGCTTATTACATAAACATATTACAACCTGTTTATGCACATTATGTGTACTTTGTTTCAAGCATTCTGTAGATCCATTTAAATTGATCAATTATAATTATTTTAAGTACTTTGCACATTGTGTAGACTGTGGAGTATATATTATGTAGAATGTCTCTGTAAAAACTGCAGGGATTGGATCATGCACTGTATTTTAACCCTTCATTAAACTGCAGTAGGCTACACAGTAAAGTGACAAAGTTATTTACTTAAATGTTTTTAGTGTGCCACTTGAATTCTGGCATCAAAATTAATTATAATTTTGGCCGCACCTTCACCTGGTAGCAAAGCGTGGCCAAAACTACGGAACAAATGATGAACAGGATCAAACATGATTTAAAAACAGCGACTGTTATAATTAAGCAACAGAGTGAAAGAGGAATCCAATGCTTACTCTAAAGGTTTATCATCTTGGGACAGGTGAGTGAGAGGAGCTTCAGGTCCAACAACATGTTCTCCATGTTATTAAAAATTAATTGGGTTAGGGAATCAAATCCGATCCCGTTCCATAAATCTAATACAGTAAACCATCATATTTAAATGTATAGTCACACCACAGTGGACCAGTACCAAAACAGACAATATTTTAAATATGAAGAAAAGATGACCGCAAGCAAATTAATAATTTAGAGACAAAATTTTAATAGACAGCTGGACAAAATGTACATTTCGGTTTCATCTGGGTGGCTCTTCAGTTGATGTTTTCAAGTCCCTGTGAAAACAGCAAATAAACAAAGAAAAATATTACAACACCGGCTTCGGTGGGAACATATTGTCAGTACTGATACATAATACAAAGTTTTTAGTTTAACCTTGGCTTGGTAATGTTCCCCACTTCCAGACAGTCTCTTGTCTCTCTCCATCAAATACCAGTGATAGGGAACCCGTGCAATCCGCTTTTCCTAGGAGTTAAACAACAAATGGATTAAATGCTGCAGACATCACAGATACAAGGGCATACAGAAATATCTGACATTT
This sequence comes from Paracanthobrama guichenoti, assembly GCA_018749465.1. Lineage (NCBI taxonomy): Eukaryota > Metazoa > Chordata > Actinopteri > Cypriniformes > Gobionidae > Paracanthobrama > Paracanthobrama guichenoti. Next base: position 17,366,095 of record CM031956.1, on the reverse strand, counting down.
GTCAAGTTAAAACCAACGTTTCTAATTATTGAAAGATTCCCCAAAGCATATACTTCTGGCTAGAGTGACAAAACAAGTTCATCATTATCACTGACCTTTCCACCGTTTGTGAACTTCTGGATTTGAGCAGTTGCAACACCAGGAATGATCAGACAAACTGTCATTATAGCAAAACCGGGCAATATCTCATACCACATGATTGTGGTGAAATATGAGTGTTAAAAACACAAAGAAATTGTTGAAGCGAACGCGTTTTATTTAATGTTTTCAACAAAAAAAAATTCTTGCAAAATTGTCGTTTACATGGGCTAAAATGTCTGCCCTTATGACGGTCACATAAACAACTTCCGAGAGGTGTATAATTCACTTCCGTGTGGTGAAAACCTCGCCTGTAATACTGCAGCGCCGCGATGTGGCTCTTGCGTTAAAAACAGCCAACTACTACTACTAGGCTACTTGGTTAATCAGGACATGCTTAGCTCAAAATGACGTTTCTGATCACTTTAAACGATAAAACATAACTAAAGGGTTGGGAGAATCTCAGGAAAGTCTAGTCTGTCCACTCTTTATGTAAGAGCCACTTGAGTTCGCAAAAGACTACCAAAGGAAGAAAATAATAATAATATCTAAATCATAATACAAACAAATAACATAATAAAGGCCTTGCTATTTCACAAAATACTAAATAATAAACGGTTTTAACTTATTTTTGTTCGTACTGTAACTATATAGTTTTCTAATTATTGATATTGCACCATAACCTCTTTGTATATTGACATGCATGATGTTTCTGGTTGCAATAAGCAAAATGAACATGGATTAACATGGATAGAAAATGCTTAGCAGGGTAACATTTTCATCTTAAATGAAATTTCTGTTATTTATGTATTAGGTAACAACCAGGCCTTTCTCCAATTAATAGTTCCGATAAACCTAGGGAATTACATATGGTTTGCTAACTACTTCTTTTTGAAATAGAGAACGTTTAACATTATTATTGTTTTTGCGTGTCAACAAAAAGAAGCTTTATGTGGTAAAAATTTGTTTGTAATAAAGAAACGTGTATAGAGTTTAAAATAACTCTACACAAGGAAACCAGGAGAGATGGCACCCGTTACAGAGGCCACTTCTTTGGGGGGGACAGGGAAATTAAAAATGTGAAAGAAATTCATAAGTCATTAAATACCACTGAGAATTCAACAACTGCCCCACCAAAGGGATCCCCTTGTCAAACCAAGTATTCAAAAATATACACTTATGCTTAGGCTATACAAAATATTACAATTATTACTGGGAAAAGTTGACGCTCCTCGACTTATTAAGCGACTCTTTGCGTCATGAGCCGTAGCCAATCAGAGGCGCCTGCTGGTGTTACGGGAAACAACTGCGGAAAGTTGGGCACTAGATAGCAGACACGACTCATAACAACAAGAAACATAGCGAAGTCAGACATCGGTGCAAAAGTTGGCAAGGGATCATGAAGGAGGACAAGGAAAACACGCGTCCCAGAGAAAAGAAAGTGGAAATAAAATGTGATGAAAACGAAAAACCAGAGAAGCCAAATAAAGAGAAGAAGGAGGCTATGACAAAGGTAGTTAGTTAGCAGGCTAGCTGGCTACATTCCTGCTACAAATAGTCTACGAACAAAGCAGCTTGGCGCTTTCATTTGAAATACTAGAAATTACTGTTTGTGGCTGTATTTATATTAAAATATTTACATTTTAGTCGCTCTTTGATATTTGACATGCCTGAACATACTTACAGTCTGGTTAGCAAATCTTCCTGTCAAAGTTTCCAGTCACTGCGGGGATTTGGCACTATAGTAGAGAAGAATTATATAAAACAATTCAGTGGCATATAAAGTAAAATAGACATTATTTTATTCCATTATTCCAACATGTTATGTTAACAACTCTTAACTCTTCCACCCTTAACCACGCATACTTTTGTGTCATATGGTTACTACAGTGTATAAAAATGTATGCAAGTAATTCCATTATTTTTACCATTATTTTAGATTGTGATCCGACGTCTGCCTCCAAGTCTAACTAAAGAAGACTTAGAGGAACAACTGCAGCCTCTTCCAGAGCTGGATTACCTGGAGTTTTTCTCTAGTGATACTAGGTTTGTAGATGCTGTATTTCATAAAAGAAAGCAGAAAAGTGAAACAAATAAAAGATATTTTATGGCTGATCAAGGTGTTTGTTTATTTGCAGTCTTTTCCCTCATCTGTTTGCAAGAGCATATCTGAATTTCAAAAATCAAGATGACATAGTTCTCTTCAGAGACCGTTTTGATGGCTACGTCTTCATTGATAATCGAGGTTTGGCTCTTATATGTCATTATTATTTCTAGCATTCACTGTTTACTCACTAGGCAAGGCAAGGCAAATTTATTTGTAAAGCACCATTAAAAACAAAAGTTAGTTGACCAATGTGCTGTAGCTACACCTTTTTAAACAGACAAACAGCACAGTAAAAACAAACATACAATACACACCAATATTATACCGCACAGAGACATCTGACCACGCAACATAAAACAGCAAAATATCACTAAAAATAAATCAAACACTAATCAGTTGTTTTAGGAATCAAAGCTTTTTGATGTTGTACCGTAATTATTTTATAGATTTCTAATAATTCATTTATTATTACACATTTGTTATGCTTCAGACTGAGATGTTTTCTATACTGGTGAACTTCTCTTACAGTAATTTTTTTTTTTTTATAGGACAAGAATATCCAGCCATTGTTGAGTTTGCACCGTTCCAGAAAGTTGCTAAGAAAAGGAGCAAGAAGAAGGATGCCAAAAGTGGAACAATTGAAGATGGTAAAATATATTTGTTCCTTTGTTTGTAATCATTGCAAACAATGGTTAACATGGGGAAAATGTTAGTCACCATAAAATCACATTTGACAATTCTTAGTTTTTATGGTATATTGTAATGCTTATTATAAATGATCTACATATATTTATTTATTTATTTATTTTTATTAATGTGCCCTAGTAATATTCATTCAAACACATTAAAGTCCTTGTCTGTCATTAAGCCTTATCTGTGAAACTGGGGGTACATATTTTTTTCTCATTCGAGAAGCCGCTTCAGTTATATGTACAGCATAATAGGGGAGAAAAGATGATTTTCTGATTGTGTCGAATTTCCGATTCAAGCTGACTCGCACCTGTTTCTTATTAGATGCTGATTACAAAAAGTTTTTGGAGTTCTACAATGGTGATGAGGAAAAATTTCCTTCCAATCCTGAGACTTTACTTGAGGAAATAGAGGCCAGGACAAAAGAACTCAGTGGTGAGTTTCAGCTCAAGAAACTTGTTTCCGCCATGGAATAAAAAAAAAACTTTACTTTTTATCTCACAATTCAGATTTTTTTCCCCCTTGCAATTTCACATTTATATCTGAGCAGAAAAAATCTGAATTGTGAGATATCAATCAATCAGTCAAATAGCTAGCAATTTTATGTAACTCGGAATTGTGAGTTTATATCTCACAATTCTGATAAAAAAGAAGTACTCTCGCAATTGCGAGGAAAAAAAGTTGCAATTACCTTTTGCATTGAAACAAGCTTCCATCCTTAAAACAGCAACTTGATATAGTTTTCACTCTTCATTTGAAATAATCTTTTAAAATGTTCTTTCCCCAGCTAAAAAAACAACACCCCTCTTGGACTTCCTTAAGAATAAACAGGTAAAGTGAGGGTGTAATATTTACTGATTAGCCTGTCACCAGGGCTGGACTGGTAATCGGGCATACCGGGCATTTTCCGGGTGGGCCGACGCACTTTGGGGCCGATATAAGGTTATTTATTTATTTTTTGCCACGGACTGGCCCATCAAGCAGGGACAGCGGCCCATTGGTTTGTCTTCTGAATTGACAGGCCAAAGCGAGCATGTAAATACATGACCAGGTAAATTGGAAAACGGCAATACACACAACTATAAACTTGTCACTCTAGCACAACTACAATTTACCTTGCAGCTACTAACAGTGAATAAATATGGTGTTTTGGCAGAAATCCATTTTTTAAAAATGTTGCTATTATTACTTACATTAAATATTGCGGTCGGATTATAAATCTTTTATAAAGGCTGTTTTCGTATTTTCTACATGTGTTCACAATATTTTTTCATTACAAATTCAATAGTTTATTATTATTATTTATTTATTTTAGAAACCATATACCCATGGTAATGAGGAGCATGGTTTTACCTGTGACTACCATGATCTGATCTTACATTTAAATGAAACTAGCCTACAGTTAAATTCAGTTAAAATGTCATTAGGGTAATTAAAGGATAATTCAACAAAACAGCTTTAAAGCCTGGATCCCATGAATTAAGGACAAAGTTTTTTCTCTTTAAATGCTTTATGAACATTTTAATAGATCTAATGCAATTTAATTAAATGTTATTTCAATGAGAACCTCATGAAAGATAGATATCAGTGGCTTACATAAATTAGGTGTCAACTCTTGAAAAATATTATTGTTTTTAAATAGAGTAGCTCAACCCAAAAATGTGATTTACTCACCCTAACGTCATTCCAAACCTGAATGAATTTCTTTATGTGTAACATAAAAGAAAATTATTCGAGTCTGTTTTTTGTCCATACAATATTCAATGGTAGCCTAGCCAAAATAGTTTGGTTTCCAACATTCTTCAAAGTATCTTTTGTGTTTCACAGAAGAGAGAATGTCATACAGGTTTGGAACAACATGAGAGTGAGTAAATGATGACAGCATTTAAAAGCAGTACATTTACTTTACTGCATCCTAGCTCAAAATCATTGTGACAAAAGTGCAATATTAAGTTTGTTATCTGCATTTGCAGTAAGTTCAGTAATATCCATCATTATTTATCCCTGTCCTAGTTTTATTTATTTACTCCAATTTAAGGCCCTAACCCCAGCAAAAACATTCACAAGGGAACTCATGGGCCAGATGGGCTGGGTTTGCCAGGGCCGAATTTTAGCCCCAGTCCAGCCCTGCCTGTCACCAGTTAATTTGGTTTCCATACATATAATATGCCATATTGCAGGGGTGTCCAACCCTGGTCCTGGAGGGCTACTGCCCTACAGATTTCAGCTCCAACCTGAATCAAACACACCTGAACCAGCTAATCATGGTGTTCAGGGCTGCTTGATAATTACAGACAGGTGTGTTGGAGCAGGGTTGGAACTGAAATCTGCAGTTCGGTAGCCCTCCAGGACCAGGGTTTGACACCCCTGCCATACTGTATGTGTAGTGTTTATGCACTCTCATCCTGTCTTTCCCAGAGGATTAGAGAAGAGAGGAAAGAAGAGAGGAGACGGAGAGAGCTAGAACGCAAACGCTTGCGAGATGAAGAACGGCGTAAGTGGAGAGAGGAGGACAGAAGAAAAAGAAAAGAGTCTGAGAAATTGAAAAAAGGAGAAAAGGCGTCTGATAAGGATAAAGACCAACCTAAAGATGAACAGCCAAAAATCAAGGTACGTAATTATGAAAATATTATTGACTATCTTCGATTCATTATTATAGTTTCATTACTAAATGAACACAACTTTATGTATGTATATGCACAAAAGTTTGGGGTCAGTAAGAAAAATAGAAATGGAGTTAAATCAGTAATATTGTGAAATATTATTACAATTTTAAAATAGCTGTTTCTATTTGGGCATATAGAATAAAATGTAATTTATTCTTGTAATGGCAAAGCTACATTTTCAGCATCATTACTCCAGTCTTCAGTCAGATTATAAATTTATTCACTGTCACTTTTGATCGATTTAATGCATCCTTGCTGAATAAAAGTATTAATTTCCTTCTAAAAAAAAAGTCTTGCTGACCTCAACTTTTGAACAGTAATGTAAGCACCTGTTGTTTTGTCTTTCAGCTCTTAAGAAAACCGGAGAAAGCAGACAATGGTGATACTGAGAAGCCAAAAGACAAGCCTAAGAAACAAGACAGAGAGAAACAGAAGGAAGATCGGCCTCCTGGAGGAGGAGAGATGAAGAAGCGACAGAATGGTGAACACAGAGAGGAGAAGGGGGGCAAGTAAGTTTGGTTCCACTCGACACTAGCACTAGATAAAAAAACATTCCCAGCCTTACCTGACCCATCTTTGGCTTTCCAAGTCTTCCCCTTTCACTATCACAATCTCAATATGCTTTGTCATGCAGATCAGAGGATAGTGGGCATAAAGATTACCGAGATCGTGATGGAGACCGAGAGAGAGACCGGGACAGAGACAGAGAGCGAAGACAGAAAGAAAAAGAACGTATCAGAAGGCAGGATGAGGAACGGAGGAGGAGAAGGGAACGTCAGGATGGAGAAAACACCTATAAAAAGAGAGAGGACGAAGGGAAGAGGGACAAGGAGCGTGTTTGGGAGAAAAGAAAGAATGAAAATACTGGAGAGTCCTCGGTTAATGCACATCCTGAAAAACCATCGAAGGACAGCAAAAGGGAAGACAGTTCCAGAAAGGACCGTCTGAGAAATAAGGTACTTGCTCTTTTTAGATACTTTATCACTGATTTAATTTTATATATGGCTAAAAATTCATTTTACATTTCTACCTTAGGATCGGCCTGCAATTCAGCTGTACCAGCCCGGGGCGAGGAGCCGTAACCGGGGAGGAGGAACGGGAGGAGATGGACAGGCAGCGGACAGGAGGGCTGAGCGGGAGTCCAAGAATACTCAAGAGAAAGTGGGCTCTGGTGTGGAGTGAGGAAGCAGCTCTGCTAGCATGAAATGATGTCTCGAGAAAAGGGGCTCTGTTCTAATCAGGACAAACACCTTAAAAACATGGTGCTGCCAGCAAAAGAAATCCCCACACATTAAAAAAAAACAAAAAAAAACTCGTCACTGACACGAGAGCACATACCTGTTGCCCTCCAGTGCCTGAATGAGTCCCTAAAGTTCCTGTTCATGAGCAAGGCAAGTCCTAACCGACGGTTAGATTTGAGAAAGGGGGCATAACCACGAGAGAAGCCAAAGTGATCGGACCATGATAACTCAAAGTGGCCTTAATTTTGGCACACAGCCAAACTTGTTTTACTTAAACTGCTTTTCTGTTTCATAGTTTATAAAAGGTCTGATCTGGCTTGCTCAATATTTTTCACTGTTCCGCTTTAGAAAGATCTTTCGCGCCGTACCTGAACCCTTCTATCTGGTATCGTACAGTGTGTTTCACTTCAGACAATCAGTAATGAATTGGTGTTCTTGGAGCATGGATTGTAGCCTGCAGCCATTTCTGTTCTGATTAGGGATTGGTCAGGTGGGAAAAGAGCCATGATTTATGATGCTGATGCCTTGATCACTGTTAGTTATTTTCTGCAAGTCGACTAAATTATATGCAAAAACAGATGTGGCCTTTTATAGTTTTGGAATCGAAGCATATCCTACTACCACTCAGAACAATGCATCCTCTGGTTAGCCTGGTTTGGAAACTGTCACATGTGCTCTCATCCAAATGTATGTTCCATTGTAACTCAAAACAGCTTGTTTTCCTTTTATAGTTGCAGCTTTGTCAAAATGTGAAGAGAAATCCAAAAAGACAATAAATGAACCAACCTATGTGTTACTTCAAGCGTTTTATTTGATTTATTACATTTCTTTGGTCTTTTTTTTTTTTTTTTTTTTCATTCCACGAAATAGGTGCTTTTTTTTTTCGAAAAATACATTTCTATAATCTTGCTGTCAGAAAAAGATATCTTGAAGTGTTAATTGCAAATTACATCATCTTACACTAAATGTGTATTTTAATATTTAGAAATATAGCTAATACTTTAACCTCATGGGTGCCACTGTCTAGGTACGAGGACATTTATATTTAGTGAATTTCTCTGACACCATACATGTCACAGTTTTAAGTCTAGATGTCCTGTAAAGAGCACATTCAGGACTTTTCAGAGATACCCCATTTTTGAAGTTTCACCCTGACAACTTCTTGGTCTTTAAAATGAATGATCAAATTTAGCACTCTTATGGCAGTATGATAATATTTTGTAATTACCATTTAAATTGACTCGTTTTCAAATTGTTGTAAATCAACATCTCAGGGAATTGTTAAATATGACTTTCTGTTACAGAACAGGGCATTGATTTCATACATGTTCACTGTAGAGGATACAAGGATTTAAAGCATGTTTATCAGGCATTTTGGGAATAGGAAATAATCGACATATCAATATTCCTATAAAATATTAGATATTATTATGCAAATGTTGCCAACTATTACTCCCATTATTACACTTCTTTTTTTTTTTCATTACATGTTGCTCCAAGTACGCATTCATGCAAATTAGAGACAGTGTATAGATACATTACATTGTATGGCCATTTTACCCACATACTGCATAAAGTAAAATGGTTTATCAATTCATTCTGTTATAGCTTTCATTACATAGTCAGCAGCGTAACATGAAAAATACTAAATTCAAAAACATTTCTCTTAGGAGGTTAAAGTTACTTTAACTTTTACACCCTTTGCTTGACGTCATTTTTTGAAAAATAATTTAATGCTGATTTTCCTGATTTTTACATATTAATTTTCAATTATTTGTTTACTGTACAAAATCACAGTAACAATGTTGATCGAAGCCTAATAAAATACAATAAATTTATAAAAAAAAAGAGAAGATACATTTTTTGAGATTAACGGCGATCTATATATTTGTTTTGAAGTATAAAAGAAAAATGCTGTTGATAACATCAAACGTTGGTGTCAGTTTTTCCATTGTTTGTTTGCACATATATTCATGAGGGAGTGACATAAATTGCAACCTAAAAAAAGGTTTCAAAAAGACTCCTCTTTGCAAAATGGCACACAGTTGCTTATCTTTCTGCTCTCAGCTTTACGCAGTTGCTCCGTGGAGCCACTAGTTGTCGCTGTGATGTAAAGGAGTAGGTCTGTTCGTGACTCGGATATACAGCGCTTGCGTTTCCCATGGTTCCTTCTCTTCGACTACCGCCATAGTGGTGAACGGATAGCGATCCCGAAATGGTAAGTGAGAATCATAAAACATCGTCCAAGAAGTAGCTCTTTTTCTGCACATCTGTTCTGTTTTGTATGTATATTGAAGCTCTCCGTTGGTGGGATTTAATATTGAACAGATTATTGTTCGATGAGTAATGAAACATCTCATTGAAGATGTGTCGCGAGACGGCTAACTTCAGCCATTGCAGATTGCATGACTGCTTCACGTTTGTATTTCAGGCGTCACACAAGACCTTCAGAATCAAACGCTTCCTCGCCAAGAAGCAGAAGCAGAACAGGCCGATCCCACAGTGGATTAGGATGAAAACTGGCAACAAGATCCGGTATGTTGACATGGTTGTGCAGTAGTGGTTATTTGCCGCTGTACTGAACTGCTAAACTACACTCGCAACTAGTGCTAGTAGTCCTTGTTTTCTTCTGTAGTTTATAGTAGCCAAACGAAAGCAGGACGCAATTACAGTGCTAAATTTTTGTGGGAGTACTGCCATTTATCCTGCTGAGAGCATCATCTGCTGTAGAGTCATGAGTACTGTCATCTCCCATATGACATGTGATGCTCTGTGGTGGAGACATTTAATACGTTTATAATTTGTTAAAGATTAATGTCCCTATTAGAAATGTAAATGCACATTTAAGCAACTGTTGCTTGCATGTTGTCAGTACTTTGCTGCTGTTGTTGTCAATGCGTTTAATACAATTTTAGACCTAATTTAAAATTGCATTTGATTGGTTAAGTTGCTACTTTCATATTTTTAAACCCTCCTATTCACAATTCTTGGTGTTTAGTGCAGGTTACAAGGAAGAACCTTGAGGTTTTTAGTGCAATTCCATTTTAAATGGCTGGTTTTCTGTGTGGTGCTTTATTTGCAAATCTCTTTGCAGATACAACTCCAAGAGGAGACACTGGAGAAGGACCAAGCTGGGCTTGTAAACACACGAGTTACTTCAGCATCCCCCTCCATCTGTTTCTTGCCAGGACCACCAACTCCTCGAGCTGGAGAGAAGCCATGCTATCTGGAACAGCGGTCTCTCTTTTGTACAGATATTCTGGTTATGTCCTTGCTAAATAAAAGATTTGTCATCGAACCAGAATTATGTGGATCCTTCTGTTTTGTGAACACTTCAACTTTGGCATTTAGTATATTCCAGTGGGAAAGTTGTCTTGCACAAGAATCGGGTTTTGTACGAATGCACACTTTAATAGTCTTTCTCTGAGCTTGTAGGCTCATACTAAGGATAAACAGGTTTTATTTAAAGAAAAAGTCACCAGTATTTGTGAAGTTCCTTGGAATCTGCTTTATTGTTACAGTTAATATAACATGCAGCACTGTTATCAGGTTAAGTAGTTGCCATATTACCATGCAAATCTTGTTACTATGTCCTGCTTTTGGTCTTAAAGCATCACATCTTTTCAAGAAGCCCAACATTGTACAACAGCCTCCTAAATGATGTGAATCGCTGGTGTGCAATTCCTCCTGTGTCGTCCACCTCGGCTCTCTTTTCTTGAGTATGTTCTTCATCTGCTTGTGCTTGACCGGCACTGTTATTCACATTCAAATGCCCTATGAAGTATTCATCATCCCAGGCACCCAGAAGCTCCTTCATTTCTCTTGGTGCGTTGTTTTTAAGATACTGCCACGCTCTTTTCCCACTATAGTCCATGATTTCTAGGTTGGCACTGAATGCGCCAACCAAAATCTTAACAACCATGTACTGGTCATGCATGGCAGCCAAATGGAGAGGTGTCAGACCTCCACTGCCTCTCAAATTCACATTTACTGACAGCCCCTCTTTTTCAGCATGCCTGAGAAGCTTGATCAGTGTCTCGTCCTTTCCATTTTTGGCCAGCCAGTGGAGAGCTGTAAAACCACTGATAAAGTCTTTTCTGCTCAATAAACTGGGGTCTTCAGCGAGAAATTCCACCATAGTGTCATAATTCCCATCCACAGCAGAGAGCATCCACGCGTGCTCCATGGGATCCAACGCCCAGAGCGCGTTTACAGCGTCTCCATTCGGTGTCGCCTCCTCCTCTTCTTTTGACGATTTGTGTTTGGATGATAAAATACTTGACAATCCAGATTTGTTATTCAGAAACAGCTCTTTTAAATACTTCTTACGCATAGCGGGAGTGAGGGAGCCCTTCTCCGAAGCGTCAACGGAGAGTCTGCGGGAGGCGCTGCTGCCCGGTTCGCAGACCTCCAGCTGTTTTTGAAGTCTGGATCTGCGCGAGGAGGCGCTGAGCGAAGGAGACACGGGTCGGGCACCACCATGTCTTGAGAATCTCTCTTCAAGATTTGAACGGAACTGGCTTGTTATCCTGTTTTTAGGGGCATCTGAATTACTTCCATTATTGCCTGAGGCTTTACAGTCCGAATCTGGTTCTTCTGAGGGCAGTGCTGCTTCTCCCACAGGGATATTTAAATGTTCCTCAGAATTGATGGGTCCACTGCTGCTCCCCTCATACATACTGGCGAATCCCCGGGAAGCTATTTAGATAAGATCCAAACTGAAGAGGCTTACATAACCAGATAAAACATCTCCCTTGTATTCACTCCTCTAGGCTATATGTTCAAATCTGAGTGGGAAAAGGAATATAACATGCTTAAATGGAATAAAATGACTCAATATCTAGAGTTTAATAGTTTTATTTAAAAGGAAAACAACATAGGCTATTTAAGCAACATGAATGTTTTTGTTTTCTCTTGGCGGAAAAACGAAGTTCTTCCTCTTTTGTGTTCCTCTTTTTACGTTTGCTTTTAAAACAAAGCATTCACAATAATGACTTTTACGTACAATATTACATTATTTAATCTTTTAATCTATAAACTCGTCGTTTAGTTCATACGTTTCATAAATTCAATGGTCGATTAAAGTCTGATAAATAAAATTACAACGAACATCATCTTTTCTCCTCATACTGCTTTACGAGCATTAGTTAGTTTTATTGATAAGTGTCAGTGAATCGAACCTGTCTCAGGTAACTCATCAGATTCCGACTCACCTGTTGTCCGCACACAGCTCTTCAATGTAGGCTATTGTTCTCTCGTCCCTCTGAATAAAGCTGCTACACACATTGTTCAACCAAATAGGTTTATTGGGCTTCACAAACCTTTGACCGCTTAGTTAAACGACAAAGAGAAATCAGAAAATGAGTTCTGTGAGCTAACCGAAACTACTCAAGTGTGTTTTCTCTCACAGTGGCCATTTCCGACGTGCAAGCCCTCCCCTTCAAAAAGTCTAAAGTTCAAATACCACTGACTAAATCAATACTTGTCTTCAAACCCACGACACTTGTGACTCTTCAGCTGACTTATTGAACAGAGGCGGAAGTTAATTCAATAATGATTTAAAATAAAATAAAATGCAAATTATTTCAAATCTATTTTATATAGGCTAGGCTACTTTATACAATGTTACGTTAGTTTTCAAATAAATCACATTCAAGCAACACAATCACCATTCATAATATTCATACATTTTAATATGTAACATTTAGAATATACGTCATGTAAACAACACGATGCGACGACGTTGTAATATAATGAAAGTAAAATGCGTTCCATATTTGCATTAAAATCGTTACTTCTTTTAAAAATCGAGTAATTAAGATTCTGTGAAAAGTGCCATTCAGCGTCCTTTACTATAGTTATTAGAGCTGCGGAAACATGCGTTGTAGCTGTTGCGCTGAAGATGAAGAAGACTGTACCATTTAATGAAATATGGGGGTCGTGTTGAGGCACGATGTTTTTATAATCATGAGTTTTCTGAGTGCTCCACTTTTCGAACTAAGTGTATTTCGCATATGGGCTAATTCCTAAATTATCACAATTAAAAATTGCGCTGTAACAAAAATAACAGAAGGCGCTTATGGCATCAGTCATGAATGGTACAGTCCATCGTATCTGAGTTCGTCGCCGTAGCTTCACTCTGCGCGCTGCTGCAGTTTCCTGTGAACGGTTGATGCAGGAGAGAACCATGGCGGCCACTGAGATAGCGCGACAAGCGGTAAGAGCTCTGTCTTATTACTACGATATGCTTTCGGTTTACCCAACTAGATTGACGAATTTGTACCAGTTATTTTGGCATGTGTGACATATAGTATAGCCAAATAGCTTTCGCTGTTAATTTATTCGTGAACGTGATGGCCCATTATCAACAAACCAATCAATTATACAGTATTTAAAACAGCTAGTGTTGTTTTTTTAAACGATTCAAATATATAAGCACGTTTTTTTGTTGTTGTTGTTGCAATTATACTTGTATATCCACGCAGCTGTTTTGGGGGAAATGGCTTGATGTTGAGGGCCAACAATAACGGACGATCATGATCACGTTTGAAGTGACAACGACTGATGAATTCTCATAACCAGCGGTTTAAAAAAAAATAAAACCCGTTCTCAAGCGTCATTGTGTTGTGAAATCCATTTAATTCTAGCGCGTCCAGTACCGTTATGTTTAATTGTATTAGCATCATTATGCTCGCTGGGCGTTGTCTATTATGAAGTATTTCGTACATTCATGTCAGAAACTGACATGCAAAACCATTTTATTTTGTAGCAGCTTATGTTCTTTTCATTCTGACAACTCTACTGTGAGTACATCTCTAGTGAGCAGGCTCAAGACTGAGCTCAAAAGCTATTAGTTGTAGTAAATGACGTTTAAATCAGTCTTTACTATTCAAACCAGGGGTTTGAACCAGTATTTTCTGGTTACAGAGCAGCCAGTGGGGTGTTGCAGTCATGATGACCCCCCTTTGGACTCCTTACAGTTGTCTGGTTTTGGAATGTTGCACATGTGGGTCAGATTGTGACTGTTTGTTCAGTCAATAAGATGCTCTCACAGTCTGGCTTCTCTCAGTTGCCTGTTTTGTATTTAATGAAATGTGCAATTCGTTGCTAATGTTAATGATTCCACAGTAAACTGATCATCTGCTTTGATTTGGTTCTTTTCACTGAAAATGATGTGCTTTTGTTTGCCTTTCTTTGCAGTTTAACTTAATGTTTCCATTTGGATAATGGAACTTTATTACACTAGACCTGTGCTGACTGAATGCTCACCCTTCCTTTTTCTTATTTTAGCAGAAATCAAATGATTTGGCAGTTTGTTCTGCTCATTGCATAGGTCACACAAATGCATACACCCCCACACTAAAGGATATGCTGTAAAATGTGGGCAGACAACCTTTCCTGCCAGAGTTTTTGCAGGCCAGGTGGTAGACCTGTATGAACAATGGTAGAGGAAATGCTGAAGACTAATATGGCCGAGATCTGACATTTGTGTTACGTTATTTACAACTGCTTTGTTTCACAGATAACTGTATTACTTGATAACATTAACATTTGTCTGTGACTGCAAATGGTTTATGTGTGTGTTTGCCTAAATGTGGTTTCGGCTGTTGAGATCAGACAGGAAAGAGGAAGTGCACAGAGCTGAACCTTCGAGATCTGCACTACAGTATTACAATTTATGTCAAAGAGCTTACCTAGGTTCTGTGTTTGAATGTTGTGTACCTTTTATGTACTAAATTGATCGTTTCTCATGAATCTAGGTGATTACAAATCATTTCCATTGCTGACAGTGAGAAACCCTTCAAAGGATCTGTTTTGTTCAAAGTCGTCTTGCTTATTTCATTTATTTAGTTTGCTTTTTTCATCTTGTTTTAGGGAGAGGGTGCACGTGCCGTCCCACTCGCTGGTCATGTTGGCTTCGACAGCATGCCAGACCAGCTGGTCAACAAGTCCGTCAACCATGGCTTCTGCTTCAATATCCTCTGTGTGGGTGAGTGTTTCGTGTCGAAGCTCCTTTTTTTCCTTGGGGCGAAACTAACCATTTGCTTCAGTGTATGTCACACCCCTTCACTGCGAACGCATACTGATTCTGTCCTGTGACCCACTTACTAAATACTGATGCACTGATGGAGCGCAGTTGCAGGAACTTGAGATTTGATTTTATTCATATCCTGATTTCATAACTATCCCTCTAAAAACCGTTAACAAAAAATAGGGGAAATAATCTTTAAATTATGCACTAATGCATGCTATTTGTGGCAGTATTGTATTTTACTGGCCTGGGCTGTGTTTCCCAAAAGCATAAGTAGAGCATAAAAACATGCTCTGTACGATCAACTTGGCTTACAATGCTTTTGGAAAACACAGCCCCGGTCAGTAAAACATACTACAGACACGCCTTCTAGGAGAAATAGAATAGCCTGTGTCATTTCAGATCTGTCCCAGTAAGTTATAATGATGAAAATGTTGTGGGAGTAAGTCTTGACAAGGTGCGCATGTGTGTGTGTGTGTGTGTGTTAGTTTGGCAGAGAGGCTGTGCCATCTGAATTCACTTCTTAAATCCAGATGGTTTTTACTGTTGTTTAGATTGGACCAGTGCTGGTGTCTGTATTTCAGTTTAGAGTTGTTTAGCATTGGGGTGTAAAGCAATAGCAATAAGGATGATGTTTGCACAAAGCAATAATAACGCATTGGGTAATCGAATGTGGGGAGAGGAAGTCAGACCTTTACTTAAACACCACAAGGCAGAGTCTGAGACTGATGCAGTGTGCAGGCGCACCCTTCTTTTTAGTAACAGGTGAGTGATGTCATCTGGGCTAAACCTGTATGTCACTAATTACCCCTAGATTAGTTTTAACATTTTAACTGGTAACATACCAGGAAAAAAAAATTGGCACAAATATCGATTTCAATCTTTATTCAGTATCAGTTCATATGTGTATATATAACTGTACATACAAGGAAAATATTGCTTTTTAGCACTATTTTAAACTTGGGTTAAATTATATTTGCTCGCATTCATTAATATTCACTTGTGTGTGCTTATAATGTTTTAAAATTTCACATTTAAAGACATCTAGTGTTTGATCATGTCTAAATATTTGCAAAACCTACTAATAAGTAAGCAGTTATGATCTGCAATACTTTTTGAGCAACTAGACTAGATAGGCCTGCATGTATATTTATTAAAGAGCCATACAGGAACCTAGTGGGTAATGGCATTACAAATGAAAATTATTATTTTTCCAGCCACAAAATGACTCTAATTTGCCTCTTTGCATTGGAATTCTCTATTTTAACCTTAATTACTACACTAATTTTAATATAAATAATACAAATATTAGAAGAAAAATGTTTTAAGTGGTCATTAATGGACCATAATTATTGCACAATTAGTATTTACCAAAATATCTCCTCAAAATATTCAATAAATATTATTTAACTAAAATATAGAACATTTAGGCGGTTTAATTGAAAATTGTGACCAATGAGTAAGGAATACCTGAGGGCTAAATACAAGAAAAACATGATCTCCATAATAAAATGATACTGTAACACTGGTTTGTTTAGAACTACTGAGAGCACCATGAACCACGTGACCGCGCGCGCCGCCGGGAGAGGAAAGCATGCCGCAACTCTTTTTTTTTTTTTTTTTTTCTCTCTCTTCTCTCTCTCTTTTCCTCTCTCAATGGCTCTGGCTGTAACTGTTATGCCACATTAAGTGCGCCAAAATGGTGTTTATTGTTTGAATTTTGTATTAAAACGTAAAAAAAAAAGCTTAGACTGTGTTTCATATCAAAAGCAGGTTTGGCAATTTGGCATGAGATTTACTTGAGCAGAGTGAGAGCGTGAGACAAAGCCTGAAAGTGTCTCACGCCAAATGCGTGAGAGTTGGCAACCCTGTATTTTATATTTAAACGGTTGCTTATTTGTGAATTTACATTTAAATTGGATATAAAGTTATTTAGACTTACCACGGCCACTTTATTAAGTACAGATAGCTAGTATCGGGTTGGACCCCCTTTTGGCCTAGTGTCAACAAGGAGCTGGAAACATTCCTCAGAGATTTTGGTCCATATTAACATGATAGCATCACGCAGTTACAGATTTGTCAGCTGCATGTCCATAATGTAAATCTCCCATTCCACCACATCCCAAAGGTTTTCTATTGGATTGAGATCTGTTGACTGTGGAGGTGATTTGAGTATAGTGAACTCACTGTCATGTTCAAGAAACCAGTTTGAGATGATTTGAGCTTTGTGACATGGCGCGTTTTTCTGTTGGAAGTAGCCATCAGACGATGGGTAAACTGTGGTCATAAAGGGATGGACAGGCAGGCTGTGGCGTTTAAACAGTGCTTAAGAAGATGCTCTTCTACATACCTCGGTTATAGCGAAAGGTCATTTGAGTTACTGTTGCCTTTCTATCAGCTGGCCCAGTCTGGCCATTCTTCTCTGACATCAGCAAGGCATTTTCACACACAGAACTGCCACTCACTGGATATTTTCTCTTTTCTTTTTTTTTTTTTTTTTTTTTTTTTTTTTTGGACCATTCTTTGTAAACCCTAGAGCTCTTTGTGTGTGAAAATCCCAGTAGATCAGCAGTTTCTGAAATGCTTAGACCAGCCTGTCTGACTGCAACAAAAACAATAAACCATAAAGAGATAAACTTTATATGAGAGAGTTCTTAATCACCCTGTCTTCGTTTATTTTGTGCTGATGACTGCTTTGTTATGCATTTTCACTTACAAAGCATGACAACAGAAACAATGTGTTGCAGCCATTGGTCAGTATATCAAAATATTGAAATGTTTCTGTAAAATTAACAGTATGGTGTGTGAGGTGTGTTTACAGCAAACTGTGAAAAGGCATATGATTCTGTCCCCTCAGTAAGAGCCCATATGTCAATAACCCAAGTGAAGTTCTAGCTAGATCCTTGTGCTTATGGTACTATGAAGTCTTCTTGCTTTTGTTTTTCGCTTCGCCTTTGAAATATTTATACAAAGCATTGTTTCAGATTCTTTGTTAGCATGCGCTAAAGTTCAGAGCATCTGCCGGGGCTTTTATTCCATTTCTGCTAAAGCTCTAAGGATGCAACCACAAAACTCTCTAGAAACTAGTGTAAAGTGAATTTGGGCTGTTGTCAAGCCTTACCTCTCTTCATTCCTGATCATTCATATTAAGGTTTAGTGAACACTGAGTACTTTGGCATGTTGTAAATGTCACACCGTGATTATCTGGATAAGAGAGGAGATGCTTGTGATTTCATATAACCATCAGCTTTGATTGAGTTGTGTGGGAGAGATGATCAGTGTATCATGCAATGTGTGATGCATGCGTTACCTTTCATTCACTCACGGGAAATCCATACCTTTTGATAGTCACTGCTAATCAGCATTTGATCTGACTGGGAAATCGCTGCTTTATTTTTAGTCATCAGACAAGGCTTTTTGCCTATGCCTGGCCCTGTAGTGAAAGCTTTACAGGGGCCCATGGGAATGGGATCTGCAGGCTGAGTTTATGAAGAAATGGCAAATGTGAGCCATCCATATAATTAACATTCTGGTGGTGTTACATGATGTCCACTTCTACTGTGCTTGTGGTTGTCAGGAGAGCAAGAATAGCCAGGATTGCTGCATGGCTTTTAGACTTTTACACACAGATCATGTGGGTTAAAATCTGAAGTGTATGAAAAATACCATATCCTATTCCAGGTTTCCAGTTGCTATTACATATTGAATTTGATATATACAATTTGAGTAGTATGGTGTTATTTTATCTTATTGTTGTGTCTGTGTTACAGGGGAGACTGGTTTGGGAAAGTCCACCCTCATGGACACCCTGTTCAACACCAAATTTGAGGGTGAACCTACACAGCACAATCAGCCTGGAGTGCAGCTCAAGTCCAACACTTATGAGCTGCAGGAAAGCAACGTTCGCCTCAAGCTCACTGTGGTCAACACTGTAGGCTTTGGAGATCAGATCAACAAAGAGGATAGGTGAGATGTGCTTGTAATCAAATATTTTTGGGCCAAAATTATTTGCATAATAAATAAACCTTAGATGTGTTATCAGGATCAGCTTTATTTGTCATTGGCCATTAAAACATTAGCTATGTTTCCATCCAAAGTAGTGAATTTAACTTGTGGGCAAAATTGGAATATGGCATAAAACATTTGCGAATAAAGCATAGTTTCCATCTAGAGAGAAAAAGAGAACAAATGGTCTCTTCCTGATAGACTGGTGCCAAATGTCACTAAGAAAAATGTAAGTTGCTGCAGTAGGAGAATAGCCTGACAAGCCAGACCCACATCACTTGAGATGTTGGGTCTGGGAACACACCATTGGTAGGGCTCAATTCCCTCTGAATGCAATAGGGCGGGATAAATGGTTGTAAACTTTCAGATTCTCTGAGCGCAATAGGAAAGCGATTGGACAACCAACCAGAGCAACGAAGAAGGTGAAGCGGAGCTAGTTGATGGATTAGTAGTTGATGAAAATATTAGTAGTAATATGCATTGCTAAGGACTTAATTTGGACAACTTTAAAGGTAATATTTATAATATTTAACCAGTTGAGAACCACTGCTCTAATGCCCCTGTTTTCTTTGGGACTTTAGAGCCTTTGATACAATTTTCATAAGAACAAAACAAAAGAGAATTTTGTTGTTCCTGCTTTTCTCAGTTGCTGTCATATGACACTTTTGTGTGCAGAGCTCATTATAATATAGAGTTTGGATGGTATTATGAAATGAGATTCCCCACTTTCAGGTTTCTGATGCCGTAGGCTAAGAATGTGCCAGTTACAGAAGATTGTTTTCAGATTCTGCTAAAACAGCATGTTATTAAGCTGAATGTGAATGGTTGTGACAAGCTTTATTTTGCCTGAAGATGTGCTTTCATGAGTCTTAAGCTAGCCTGTCCAACTATTTATAGATGCCTCAACCAGTACCCTTTCACCTCAAATCTCACAGTTTTATTTTACAGTTCTGTAATAAGCATGCAGCTTCTACTATATTAACACTCCCCTTTATTTTAGTGCTAGTATTACCTTTTGTGTTTGTGTTGTGTAATAATCTAAGTTCCTTTTAAATATTTCCACCTCTTTCATTGTTAAATTTGCAGTTACAAGTCTATTGTGGAGTTCATTGATGCTCAGTTTGAAGCGTACCTTCAAGAGGAACTGAAGATTAAACGCACCCTACACAGTTATCACGATACACGGATCCACGCCTGTCTGTATTTTATCGCTCCCACTGGACACTCGCTAAAGTCCCTTGACCTGGTTACTATGAAGAAGCTAGACAGTAAGGTTGGTGATGCATTTTAATTTTTAACAAATGTTTGAGCACTCTTGGGACTGACCAGTATATGATTATATGGTCAATGGTAGACAAATTTAAGTGTTTAATGCTCTGGACTATCAAAAAATACATTACTACATGACTATGTAATTTTTAAAAACTATAATAGTAGTAATAATCTTTATAAAATTAAGAATTACAAAAATAAGCTTTCATTTAATGAAGTTAATGTCTGCTATATATATGGTTTAGCATTATTTACTGGTAACTGTGCAGAGCAGTTGTTTTAAGATGTGGGTTATTAAGCATTCAGCTGATGGCTATGCCATGTTTAATGTCATTGGAGCTGTATATGGAGTCAGTGAAGGTCAGCTGTGTAATACTGCATTCTGTTTCATCTCTCTCTGTGATGCACAGACTGCCTGAACAAAGATGCTCTCTTAGATCTGAAGCTGAAACTAACAGTAGCCTCACATGCTTGAGTAGAAAATCCTAAACCCTAAGTGTCTGTGTTAACCTCACAATTCGTCAGTAGTAAATTACAGGAAACAGACAAAGCGTAAAGCTAGTGAGAATAGTACTTAGATGTTGGTGTGGGTGGTAGGGGTGTAAAAATTGAGTGATTTGGGATCAGAGCAGTCCATATGTGTACTTGTGTGGGTGGGTGGGTGTTTGTTTGCTTGTGTTTGCATGCTTGTGTGCATGCGCGTGTGTGTGTGTGCGAGAGCGAGAGAGAGAGAAAGAGAGAGTGCATGAGTGAAGAAGGGTGTTTGAATATGAGACACGAAATTAAAGGAATAATTCATCCAAACCATTTAAACAAACACTAACCCTCGTGCTGTTCCCAAACTGTACGTCTTTCTTTTGTGGAACACAAAAGATGAATGTTTGACGAACATCTAGTGCATTCTTTTCTATATAATGAAAGTGAATGGGGACTGGGGCTCTCAAGCTACAAAGATGCAAATGTTAATTTTTAGGTGAACTATCCCTTTAAATACCCTCTCTGAATTGGTTTCAAAGTGAATGGCAAATAGCTGAATTCAACATATCGATCGATACATTGATCAATTGACTAACGATATAATATATTGTTGCAACGTGTGAGAAAACCTATATTTTTTTTCAAGAGACACCATTATTTTGACACTCTCCACATCTTTATGCAATGTCCCGCTATGCATTACTGGCACCAACACGTGCATTCTCATTTAAGCTCACCTGTCAGTGCTCAACAAGAAGGACTAGAAAAATGCGGAAAGACAATACTGTCACTGTCCCAATCGGAGCAGTGCTGCACCGTCACAAAGACATAAAAGAGAAATTATTTCAGAAAATATAACTTACTCTCTGTGCGCTATGGATGTGTCTGCACAGAAAACTTCTCGCACAGAACTTGAGTTCTCTTTCTCTTCTTTTGTGCTTGAGCTGACAAATACAGACAAAATTATTAATCTAATTATATCACATACATTTTTGAGGTATAAGCTAATTTTGTATTGCTGGCTATGAGAATCAATATCAGATCATGAACCGTTCGATTTACACCCCTAGTTTGAGGGCATATTCAGATGTGAGCAGGCTGAGGTTATGTAAGCTTTCATGGGATTCTATAGAGTTCCTTTTTAATTGCATTAACTTCTCCTTATTAAAATGTAAAAATAGGATATCTATATGTGTCATTTTCATTTTATTTGTGTCTGCAGCAGCATCTGCATAAAGTAAATTCAGCCTTTTCTGTTATGTCTGTTATTTATTCATTTTGTTCAGGCATAAAAGGCATGATTAGAGAATCTCAATGTCTATATTTATCTGGACTCAGCCAGATGTTCTGAGGTAGCTTTGAGCTGCTTGCATCCAAATTTAGTAATTTACTGCCTGAGTAGCTGAATGTTAGCTATCTGAAGTGGAAATATTTACTCACCATAGCCGTGTGAGGTTTTATATGTCAGTATGCTCTGAAATCTTCTGTCCACTGCTGTTTCTGGTTGACGTCAACATCTTAATTCATATTAATATAAATTGATTCAATTTCTGACTACTGACTATTCCCAAATGCTTACAAGTAATCTTTCTCCTATTATATACAGGTGAATATCATCCCCATTATTGCCAAGTCAGATGCCATCTCAAAGAGTGAACTGGCAAAGTTCAAAATCAAGATCACGAGTGAGTTGGTTAGCAATGGAGTCCAGATCTACCAGTTTCCCACCGATGATGAGACTGTGGCAGAGATCAACTCAACCATGAATGTGAGGAGCTTATTGCTGAATGTCATTCATTTGCATTCATTCCTGTTGTTACATGCACTAAACAAGATGTGCGTAACTCATTCCACATTGTATGTGTTTTGGATATGAGTGATGCCTAAAATCATGCTGATAGTTGAGAAAAGATTTGCTGCTATCTTTCTATGTCTAAAATCTAGTTACTATGTGCTCTATAAGAGAACAGAATATACTTATCTACAGTATGTTGGTATTATGAAATTAGATAAACAAGATTAAGAATGAATGATGTGTTCCTATTCCACTTGAAATTCATTTACATAGTCAATGTACTATGTCCTGTTTTGCTTGGAGACAGCACAGCCATATTTTATACTTAAGTGCTCGTCCAGTTTGCATATCACATTGCAGTTTAAGTGAGAAAGAGTCCATATGGTGTCCAGCTTTCTTGCCTGTGTTTGCTCACAGGAAATGACACCACAAAAGGGGAGGCATTCTTCATCAATGTACTCTCTCAACAACATAGAGCAAACTGCATGACATCCAATGAATGAATGTCACTTTCACCACACAGCCTGTGCCTGCGGGGTTACTGTGGGGGTCTTCCAGTACTGGTTAACCATTGGAAACAAAGATAGCTGACCTCAGGACAAATCCCATTTAGTTCAAGTGGGATGTGCCCTCATATCTTTCTCAGTGGTTTTAAAAGCTGTTCTTGTCTTGTAAATAGCATCTTAAAAAGGTGATTTCTTTACAAGGTCTACACTGCTGTGAGACGTAGTGCTTCAGTAGAAAGGAGGATACTATATTGTTCCTCATTGTGTTCCTAGTATCTTAGACCAAGACTGATTGACAGACAAGTGCATTTAGTTACATTACTGTTCAAAAGTTTGGGTTTGATCAATTTATTTTTTAGTGTTTTTGAAAGAACACTCTTATTCTAATCAAGGCTGCATTTATTTGATCAAAAATACAGTAGAAACTGTATTATTGTGAAATTATTTTTATATTTTGAAAATGTAATTTATTCCTGTGATGGCAAAGCTGAATTTTCAGCATCATTACTCCAGTCTTCAGTGTCACATGATCCTTCAGAAATCATTCTAATATCCTGATTTGTTGCTTAAGAATCATTTCTTGTCAATGTGGAGTAAAAACAGTTGTGCTTCTATATATTTTGTGGAAACTGTGATTTTAATTTTTCAGGATTCTTTGACAAATATAAAATTCAAAAGAACAGGATTTATTTGAAATAATAGAAATTTAGTTACTTTTGTAACATGTCTTTTACTGTCACTTTTGATCAATTTAACTAATCCTTGACGAATAAAAGTATTCATTTCTTTAGTTTTTTTTTATATTATCCCCAAACTTTTGAAAAGTAGGTTGTGTAGATTGTAAATGTTTATGAGCTTACATGCACTAATATGGATTTAAATGCTGTGTCATCTTGTCTGTTACAGTAAAAATTTGAAATAGACTGCAGTATTTCTGCTAAATTATTTGTTTGTGGTATTTTTTTTGCTCTGCAGGGTCATTTGCCTTTTGCAGTGGTGGGAAGCACTGAGGAAGTGAAGATTGGGAACAAGATGGTGCGAGCACGCCAGTACCCCTGGGGAACTGTCCAGGGTAAGTTCTGGTCACGTCTTCCAGAGGAAATGACACTGAGCTCTTCCCTCTCTTTGGCCATGGCCTCTTTGTTCAGGACATCCAAACCCATCCCGTCCCTCCCTTTCTGCAGCGTTGTGTCTGGACACTCCCTCTCAAAACACCATCCTCTTTCTTGTATATTTTTCACTGAAGGTATTGTGTGTTATTTTGGTTTCCCTTCTTTGATGAATATCCTGAGCAGTGACGTGAATGGCAAGAAAAGCAAATGGCAGAAGAAATCTCTATTCGAGCTTCAAGAGTCCTTTGAAAAATAATGCACTGATTAAACATCTGCTATACACTACAATTTAAGTTTGGGAACAGAATGTTTTTTCTGCTCACCAAGTCGGAATTTAATCAAAAATGCAGTAAAAACAGTAATATTGTGAATATTACAATTTAAAATAACTGTTCTCTATTTTAATATATTTGAAAATGTAATTTATCCCTGTGCTGGCAAAGCTGAATATTCAGCATCATTCTAATATGCTGATTTGATGCTCAAGAAACATTTATCATTATCAATGTTGATGAATGTTACACATACATATTGCAATGCCTTTTTCCCTTTTATAAAAAAAGAGGATCTAGAGTACAATGATGCTCATTAGTCATGTTCAATAAGCTGTGCAAGTCCATCTCACTTCATTCACAGTTTGTCCTGTCGGTCTTTATTGATGCGTGTTGTATGCATGCAGTGATTTGATGCGTAACATTAGAGCAGCAGTGCTGTGACTCTCTTCAGGCTGTCTGTGACATCACTCTGAATATCTCTGTCTCTCTCTGTCTCTCGGCACATGAGGCTGCGGGGCAGCACACGTGGTATTACTTAATTTAGCTTGCTGCAAGGCTGAACTCACTAAGGAAAAATATGGATATGTGTGTATTTTCATGCACCGCTGCTGCATGTCATTTGTTTAATTAAGATTTTGGGGCACATAGTTTATTTGAATTGATTAAAGGAACAATTTCTTGGATTAACCATGAAGAAAGGATGCATTTTTATGAAAAAGTATATCAGATACAATAACAACTGCAGGGAATGTTATAGTGTTAATAATACTTGATCGCAGCTGCTCGGAGTTATACAAACTGACTGTTAATAGAGGTCATATATGTTCTTCTGAAAGGCTTCCTTGTTTCAGTGGTATAAATATTTTACCATTTTTTTAAAGCATTATTTTTGATCACTTTTATTTTTTTCTCCTATATACACCTACAAGAATTAAAAGAATGCCTAAAGTAGTTTTAGGTGTACCACTCTTACTTGGTACAGTATGCCATGTGAACTACCAATCTGGAATTTTTCCATAAACTACCCATATCTTTAACTTTTAGACTAACTCCACCCTTAAAGGGAATGTAGTAATTAATGTGTGTGTGGCATGTCCTGGAGGAAGTTCTTTTTTTTCATGTCCCAATAAGACTTTGGCTTAGTGCTCATTTTCCATTGAATATCATGTGTTTTCCAGTGGAGAACGAGAATCACTGTGATTTTGTGAAGCTGCGAGAGATGCTGATCAGGGTCAACATGGAGGACCTGCGAGAGCAGACTCACACTCGCCACTATGAGCTATACCGCCGCTGCAAGCTGGAGGAAATGGGATTCAAAGACACCGACCCCGACAGCAAACCCTTCAGGTGAAGAGAGTCATGATCACAGCAACAATCTGGAAATAGTTCTCTATTATCTAATATCATTTATAGTCTGCATTTACTGGCATACATGAATGGTTAAATATCTTTTGCATCTGGTTTGTTGTGTTCAGCCTCCAGGAAACATACGAGGCCAAGAGGAATGAGTTCATGGGTGAGCTGCAGAAGAAAGAGGAAGAGATGAGGCAGATGTTTGTCCAGAGAGTCAAAGAAAAGGAGGCAGAGCTGAAAGAGGCAGAAAAGGAGGTTTGTTTGTTTCTTTGCAGGTATAGTCTGTAATTTTGTAGTAATTTTGTGTTCCCGAAAGCTAACTCTACCTGGTATGTAGCTGTATATCTGGGATGAGTTATAATATCAAATACAACTAAACTGTATTAAAAAAAAGTGTTAACTCATATAAATTACCATTTACAGTAGATATAAAGTATTGTTTGTTCAGTAACAACTCACATACTGACTCTTTGGTGTTCACATCACAGCTTCATGAAAAGTTTGACCGTCTCAAGAAGCTTCACCAAGATGAGAAGAAGAAACTAGAGGACAAGAAGAAGTCTCTCGATGATGAGCTGAACGGCTTCAAGCAGAAGAAGACGGCCGCTGAGCTGCTGCAGTCACAGGCCCAGCAGGCAGGGAGCTCTGCCACACTCAAGAAGGAAAAAGAGAGGAAAAAGTAAGTATTGACCTCTCCACATGGTTCTTAACCCTCACAACCTTCCCTCCCCAAGACACCAGGCGATCACGATGCAGGAGAACATATGTGCATTTCACTGACCACTCACATAAGATTGCGGGGGACGATTAATTTAGATCATTATAACTATGGAATTCAGATGGATGGTGTTGACACCGTGTCTGCAGTGCAGTGATATGAAAATGAAAGGTCTAGTTTGAGCATATGTTCAAAACCGTTCAAAAGTTTTAGGTCAGTAAGATACTGATACTTGATTTAGGTCAAGGATGCATTAAATTGATTAAAAATGACAGTAAAGAGATTTATTATGTTACAATAAATTTCTATTTGAAATTAAATGCTCTTTTGATCTTTATATTCATCAAGGAATCCTGAAAAAATGTGTCTGTCTCCACTAAAATATTAAGCAGCACAGTAAATCGGCATATTAGAATGATTTCTGAAGGATCACGTGAAGACTGGAGTAATGATGCTGAAAATTCTGCTTTGCCATCACAGGAATAAATGACATTTTAAAAATATTTCAGAATTTTACTGTTTTACTGTATTTTTGGTCAAATAAATGCAG
The DNA here is from genome assembly GCA_018749465.1 of Paracanthobrama guichenoti. Lineage (NCBI taxonomy): Eukaryota > Metazoa > Chordata > Actinopteri > Cypriniformes > Gobionidae > Paracanthobrama > Paracanthobrama guichenoti. The sequence continues at coordinate 17,339,218 of CM031956.1, read as the reverse complement.
CCTTTGTGAGCATTAGAGACTTCTTTCAAAAACCTTAAAAAATCTTACCGACCCCAAACTTTTGAACTGTAGTGAAGCTATTCATATTATTGTGCATTTATTATATAAAACTTGCAGTTACATCCAGTACATTTGTAGTATTGTTCAACTGTATTTCCATTATGGAAACTAGAGCATACTTTAATTGGGACCCCTTAACATCACCCTGTCTTATGTGTGGTATAAGTCTTGTATGAATAGAACATGTTAAAACAATTCTGTATAGTTCTGTAATTACGACTAATTTTCATGGTTTGTAAATTGGCAACTTCATTAACATTTATTAACAGTACAATATTTAATCAAAGGGTCATTTAATCTAAAAAGGGTACTAGTAATTAGAACTGAAATAAATTGCTTAAATAATGCTGGTAATCAATCATGGTTGTGTATTCAAGCTGATTTGCTGCATTCACCTGAATATTATGTGGGAAGAAGACACTTGCACTGACAAGGTTTAACTTTTTGTTGTTTTTTTTCCCCCAATCGATCTCTGCTGTATTTTTAACTGGTTTCTCCTTAAGCTTCCTGTATGTCCTCACGGGGCACTGCTTTAAAATCACTCAAGTTACGTTTCACAGGAATGAGATACTGAGGAAGCATTTTTGTAATACATAAAGCGCAAGAACAGGCCCTTTGGCCAAGTCCAATACTTGAGATTGAACAGTTTCTTACCACTTCATTTTTCATTATCTAATGGGTGATATTTATCACTGGATATAGAAGATAAAATGTTACAGTTTTCCTCAGTGCTCATGTGGGGCAATATTCATTGTGATGTTGCTTGTAAGGTGTCTTGTCTAGTTTGTACATGTGTCATGTACGTCTCATCCATGCTGTTTTCCAGTTAACTCCTCCTCACCTGCTCCCAGTCCTGCATGAGTCACCTTATGCTGGTAAGGCTTTCAAAGTATCTCTTAAGGCACAAACCCTCGTTCGCATGAGGGGACTAAATTACAAAAACGCATGTAATGATGATGGTCAGTTACACTGATCCTTTAATTGCAGTGTTAATGCACTGCAGTAGTAATTGCAATGTTTCCTATTCATGCTTAAAAGTCCTAAAGACTGGCAATGTGAAGAATGTCTGTGGTAGCAGCAGGGGATATTATGTCACCAGTGCAAGGCGAGAGTTTATTGCTCTCCCGATGTGATGTGCAGCCATCTGCCATCTGAATCCAAAACAATCTGCTGTTGTTTGCACTCCACTGCTCTTCCACAATCTCACACAAAAGAGCCTTTAATGGCTCGGCTCCTACAGCTGGGTCACACTAGTCCCACACTTGGCCTAAAATAATGCTGTTGTTGAGTGAGCTATCCCTTGCCACAGACCTGTTAGTAATAGTTAAATAACACGTTAAAGTTGGGATGTCCGGTTTATGTAAATAACACAGCAGAAGAGACAATGTAGTCAATTTTATCCAGCACAAAGAGAACAATTCTAAGCCTTACCACATACACCCCCTGCAACTGCTTTCAAGTGTTTTAACAGATGCATGACTAACATTTTGGAACTTTTTTTTATTATTTCTTTTTATGTGTGAATACAACAGTGTGTAACCTGTAGGGAACAATAATCTTCCTTCTCTCTCGTTTCCAGTTCAGGATTCCTGTAGAAAGTGCTCCCCCTGCCCGCTGTGAATGAGCTCTCCCCCTCAGTGTTCCTGAGCCATGCCGTTCCTGCCCCGTTCCCTCCCCCTCTCTCCCCCCTCTTGTCCATATCCCCAGTTTCACGCATAATACAGCTGAGGAGGGATATTAACTGTGAATGGAATCCTTCTTTAGATTGTTTAACCTTTTTACATTCTTTTTTTAAATTCCTTTTTTTTTCTCTTTGTTTTACTTGCTATACTTTGTTATGATGTCATGATATTGCTTTGTTCTGCATGACTATGAATCAACTTTAACATAAATGGCTACTGTTGCAGTAGTGAGTACACGGGTTAAAATGAGACAAATGTAATTTTACTGTTAGTACCATCATTTTCATTGGTACTATAATATAAAGATATACAAGCTGCTTTCAGGTCAGTCATTGAGCTTTAAAGCGTTTTTGCAGTTTTCTAATAGAATTTAGGAATGAGTAGTAATGAAGTTGGGGGGTTTCTTGTCTCATTTTAGCCCATGCATGTTATGCAGATGCTGTCTGGTCATCTGCTGCCATACCTCAATGTTGTGTTTTTTTATTTTTATTTTTTTATAAACATGTCATTGCTATGCTTGTATTAGTTTGGCACATTTCATCCAATTGTAAGCACCTTTTTATAGTTCTTTATTTTTGTGATATTTTATTTTTCACAAAATTAAAATTAAAAATAAAAATTCACTTTCTAATCATTAAATCTCAATTGCAAGGGGACCAATAAAGCTTCTTTCATAAAGCTTAAAACTGTGGAAAATCATTGTGTATGGTTACCAAACAGTTAATTAACATATAATATTATTCATGCAAGTGTGACTAAATGTTTATGTACTGGGGGTCAGTGTGCCAGTGTTTGATTTGCTTGCTATGTATTGGAAAACTTTGATTCCTCAATTTATAGACCTTAGTCAAGGTTGCCATATTTAATTTTATATGATACAATCCAATTGTTAAGCTGTCAAGTCTTTCTTAAAAAAAAAAAAAAAAAACTTCAATTCCGTAAAACCGTTTTATGAGTGGTGAAAATTGTGATCTAGGACCTTTATACAGGGAGTGCTATTGTAAAGACTGTACGTCTATCCCTCACAGCATCGTTTTCATCTGCATTCAATTCAATATGGCACTTTAGATAGCAGCTGGACTGTAACCTTTGAATGAATTCACTATATCTTTATGCTCAACTGAGCATATCTAATAAGACTCGCTTAGTCTTACATTTGAATGTACTTTTATAAAGGTTTGTGGCCTGTATTATTAAATGAAGAGCTGCTTGACCACTTCCACAACTCAAATTAAACGGTTTATTATAAGATCCTGACCAAAAAGTGGGGAAATTTATAGGCGATCATCATTTTTAATCCATTTATATGTCACTGCAGAAAATTAGTTTTATTGTCTCTTTTTACAATTAAAGATACCAGACTGTTCAGCCAAATCAAAGTGATTTTATTGGTTCTGTGCTGGATGACATTATTTTGGATGGTATCTGGATGCTGGGCTTTCAACAGGTGGTATTGATGTGATTGGTATTTAGCACTTTTATTAACTCTCTTGCTCCCTCCAGTCTCCCTGCTCACTGCTGTGTGTGTATTTACTTTCCTTTGCAGTAATCCCTGGCTCTGCACTGAGTAGTATGGCTTTGATAAGGGACCAGGCCCAGACTCTTTGGTTAACCGGTACCCCGAGGCAGTGTGGACCCGGCCCTCTGTGTTTCTTATAGATCACCTCTTGTGTTTTCATTGTGTGCTCTTTCTGCAGCTTTTACTAACATTTATATTTGTGTTACCTTTGCTGAAGGCTGTGCTTATTTGAGGTGTGTGTTTTGTTACTAATATGCTTAAGATGTTTGCCTCTTCAGAGATGTGGGGAGGGAAAATGCAATCATTATAATCACTGTCCCAATTAAGCGGTTTATGCTTTAAAAAGTTTTAGGTTACGCTACTCTTGACCACAAATGTATTACTTTTTAGAATGCAAGCTGAAAGCAACGTGGCATTGAAAGAATCCATGCATGTTTAAAAGTAAATTGTGAAGAGGATGCATAATGCATTTGAAGCTGGGCAGAAGGACGGTGTGCTCCTATCCGCCCACATTCCGAATGCTTCATGCTTTTGGCTGGCAAAGACAAGAAAAATCTGAGTGTCCATTTCCAATTGACTGATGTAAACTTGTCTTCCCCCAGTTCAATGGCCTCCTGATACTTTCTCTAATCTGCGTTTGTGTCTCCTCTCTTCCTCTAGCTTCTTTTAACTCTGTCTTGGCCATCCATTGGAAGAGGGGATTGCAGCTTCCATGAGAACTAAGCGTCCACTCTTCTTCCTGTCTCTTTTCACTCCGTCAGCCTTGTTTGAATGTTTTATTTAATGTTTTATTTTATTTTTTTTATGCTGTGTGCCCTGTTGAACATGGCCTTATGTGGGCTTAACATGGTATTTTTCAACAAATACTAGCTCTGATTCCTAATTTAGGGCATGCTAAGCAGTCCCTCATTAGTATTTTTACAGACATCATTTGCTGGCGACACCAGAGCCAAAGCTCTGATAGAAAGGCTGTTAACTAAAGCAATGCTTTTGAGTTTTAGTTTAGCATTTTACATGATATTGCCTTGTTCAATGAAATGGTTTCTTTTCTTTATGGATATGTGTTTGTGAATAAACCTGCATGTACTCATCAACATTAACACAGTGTTAACTGTGAAGAGCGAATGGATACTAACTTATTTGCAAACACTATGTTTAATTTAGGGTGTGGACTATAAGTTGACTAAGAATATCTTTAATTAGACTTAAACATTTTGACACGCTGGCTGTGAATATTGAGAAAATCCAAAGAAAATGGCCCGAAAGTTCCTGGTTAATGCAGCAAATGTGTTAAGTGAGAGATATTTAATTGTAATTTAAATGAGAATCTTTATCTGAAAGCATGAGCTAATTCTGAGAGGTTTGTATTGTATGTTTTGTAATGCCCTTTACATTTTACAGGACACATTTCAAGTCTTAAATACTCACAGCAATATAGTTATTTTATTTAAAATATAATCTTGGGGAGTAATGGAGCACCTATTGAAATACCATGTAGGTCACATTCAGTGCCACTTTTTTATATTCTTTATCTTCTGTTCTTTTGCATGCCCTGAACATATTTTTGTTTATATATGGAGTTATTCTTTGCTTAGACATATTTACACATCTTACTTTTGACCATTTTATTACGTGTATTTATTCCAGGTACAATGTGCAGTTACATTCAATTTATTAATGTCATTTCCCATTTTGCCAAATATTGCATTGATATATACATGACTGGTTTACAGTCATTTAATTTTAAGTCAGTCAGTTATGAGGTACAGACATATGTGTGCACTACATAAGGACCTATTTTGGTGCATCAACGTTGAAATCTGTTTTAATGATTAATGACATTATTGACAAGTGACTACTTTTCTGTGTGAAACAAGACTGGCCTACATTTTTCTAGTCATCTTCCATATTTTTCCCTTAATGTCAATTACCCCAGCCCTGTAATACCAGAAATTTGTGAAATATTTAACTGTAGTAAGATTCCATGGTGTACATTTTCAATAAAACTACATTAAAACAACTTTGATATGCTATTTCATAATTTACCCTCATAAATGACCTAATAACCTTTATATATATATATATATAAAAAATATATATATATATATATATATATTATACACATATATACACACACACACACACACTATATTGCCAAAAGTATTGGGATACCCCTCCAAATAATTGAATTCAGGTGTTCCACTTCCATGGACAAAGGTGTATAAAATCAAGCACCTAGGCATGCAGTGCTTGTGAAAGAATGGGTCACTCTCAGGAGTTTAAGTGTGGTAAGTGTGCGATAGGTTGCCATCTGTACAATAAGTCCATTCGTGAAATTTCCACACTACTAAATATATTTATGTGGGGTTGTTTTTCAGGGGTTGGGCTTGGCCCCTTAGTTCCAGTGAAAGGAACTCTTAATGATTCAGCATACCAAGACATTTTGGACAATTTCATGCTCCCAACTTTATGGGAACAGTTTGGGGATGGCCCCTTCCTGTTCTAACATGAATGCGCACCAGTGCACAAAGCAAGGGCCATAAACACATGGATGAGCGAGTTTAGTGTGGAGGAACTTGACTGGCACTGTCCTGACCTCAACCCGATAGAACACCTTTGGGGTGAATTAGAGCGGAGACTGTGAGCCAGGCCTTCTCGTCCAACATCAGTGCCTGACCTCACAAATGTGCTTCTAGAAGAATGGTCAAAAATTCCCATAAACACACTCCTAAACCTTGTGGAAAGCCTTCCCAGAAGAGTTGAAGCTGTTATAGCTGCAAAGGGTGTGCCAACTCCATATTAAACCCTATGGATTAAGAATAGGATGTCATTAAAGTTCATGTGTAAAGGCAGGCATCCCAAAACTGTTGGCAATATAGTGTGTGTGTGTATATATATATATATATGTATATATATATATATATATATATATATATATATATATATATATATATATATATATATATATATATATATATATATATATATATATATATACAGGTGCTGGTCATATAATTAGAATATCATCAAAAAGTTGATTTATTTCACTAATTCCATTCAAAATGTGAAACTTGTATATTATATTCATTCATTACACACAGACTGATATATTTCAAATGTTTATTTTAATTTGGATGATTATAACTGACAACTAAGGAAAATCCTAAACTCAGTATCTCAGAAAATTATAATATTGTGAAAAGGTTGAATATTGAAGACACCTGGTGCCACACTCTAATCAGCTGATGAACTCAAAACACCTGCAAAGGCCTCTAAATGTTCTCTCAGTCTAGTTCTGTAGGCTACACAATCATGGGGAAGACTGCTGACCTGACAGTTGTCCAAAAGACGACCATTGACACCTTGCACAAGGAGGACAAGACACAACAGGTCAATGCAAAAGAGGCTGGCTGTTCACAGAGCTCTGTGTCCAAGCACATTAATAGAGAGGTGAAGGGAAGGAAAAGATGTGGTAGAAAAAAAGTGTACAAGCAATAGGGATAACCGCACCCTGGAGAGGATTGTGAAACAAAACCCATTCAAAAATGTGGGGGGGATTCACAAAGAGTGGACTGGAGCTGGAGTCAGTGCTTCAAGAACCACTACGCACAGACGCATGCAAGACATGGGTTTCAGCTGTCGCATTCCTTGTGTCAAGACACTCTTGAACAACAGACAGCGTCAGAAGCGTCTCACCTGGGTTTGGGGTGCCGTGTCATCTGCTGGTGTTGGTCCACTGTGTTTTCTGAGGTCCAAGGTCAATGCAGCCGTATACCAGGAAGTTTTAGAGCACTTCATGCTTCCTGCTGCTGACCAACTTTATGGAGATGCAGATTTCCACGCCGCATTGCTGCAGTAATTCAGGCAAAAGGAGCCCCAACTAAGTATTGAGTGCTGTACATGCTCATACTTTTCATGTTCATATTTTCAGCTGGCCAAGATTTCTAAAAATCCTTTCTTTGTATTGGTCTTCAGTAATATTATAATTTTCTGAGATACTGAATTTGGGATTTTCCTTAGTTGTCCATTATAATCATCAAAATTAAAAAAATAAACCAAAAATATATCAGTCTGTGTGTAATGAATGAATATAATACACAAGTTTCACTTTTTGAATGGAATTAGTGAAATAAATCAACTTTTTGATATTCTAATTATATGACCAGCACACACACACACACACACACACACAAATATATATGTATGTGTATATATGTATGTGTATATGTATATATATGTATATGTATATATATATATATATATGTGTATATATGTATGTGTATATGTATGTATATGTATATATATATATATATGTATATATATATATATATATATATGTATGTATGTATATATGTATATATGTATATATATATATATATATATATATATGTGTGTGTATATATATGTGTATATATATATATATATATATATATATATATATATATATATATATATATATATATATATATATACACACACATATATATGTATATGTGTATAGACATATGTATATATATGTATATATATATATATATATATATATATATATATATATATATATATATATATATATATATATATATATATATATATATATATAATATACACACACACACACATACAAATATGAGTTACATCTTAGTGATGTGAAACGTAACACACTTGTATGAATTATATGAAGAAAATGTATTTCGTACGCAACACTGATAAGATGAGAGGAAAGGATTAGATGCTACTACACAATGGTTAGGTGTGACAGTAGACATAGACTGTGTCTCAAAACATAGTCAACTTCCTACCAAGACCGCATTTTCGCCATCATAGTCTCTTTCAAACCTAGACAGCATAGGTAGGCAGCCTTTTGGCACTATGTTTTGAAACACGGCCACAGCGTGTCCTGCGTTTCCATCTCTGGACGCTAAGTGGCGCTGTCACACTCAGGAATCGTCAGCTATCAGCCCTCGTCACTGGACTGTACAGTGTCCTTCGTCCGCGCACATAAAATAATAATATTTAAATAGCTGCTGTTTATTATACTCGATAAATATGTCTACTACGACTGGTGGCGGAGAGTTCGGCAACCCTCTGCGGAAATTTAAGCTGGTTTTCTTGGGCGAGCAAAGCGGTAAGTGTTCAGATATGTGAGACGTGGACAGAGAAATAGACAGGCCAATTGAAATGATGCTCTGTAAGGATAGATGTTACTAAATAAACATGCAAATAATGATCTGACAGTTTTGACTGATATGTTTGTCGACACGCACTTAAAATACACTAACATTTACAGAAAAAGTGTAGCATGTAGCATTGAACATCCTTGCAGTACACGAACTAACGTTATATACAAAAGATGTGAGATCCGAATATCAACTCCATTATGCTTTAATTGATAAATTATATGTATTTTTCTGTCTTTCCCCTCAGTGTTTATGTATTCTTGAATGTATACATCGAGGGAAGCCATCAAGTCCTTGTATTAGCATGTTTATGTTGTCTGTTCCTAGCCACAATAGAGACCTCCCATTTTAAAGGCCTTTTATATGTGATCGCATTCACCATTACTGTTTGACACATACAATGCAAATTATATTGTCTTAGTACTGGATATTAATGTTTTAATCTATAAAACAATACTGTCTGGTGAAAATGGTTGCTAGCTGTTAGCAGTTAGCATGTTTCTAGCTAACCGGCTGTAACAATCAAGATCATGAGATTATAAACCACATCAGGGATGTTTAACTGCCACATCATCCGCGTCACATCCACGTTTTCGTTTCATAATGGCTGGATTTGACGCAAAAAAGCATCAGCCAGCTGTCGTAAACGAGAGTTTCTGCATATCTTAGCCTGTATTGATGCAGTATGTTGCTGTGGAAAGCAGGACGGCGACACCCATGTTGCCAACACAGCGATCAGAGTTCAGAATCATCCTGCAGACAAATGCATCCGTTCCCTTGACAGCATCGATGCGAACACCACACATGCTGTCTAAGTAGGGATCCCGCTAGGTTTGGAGACGCATTCACTGTGAGGGCCTTATTTTAATGCGTTGTTTTTCTTTTCCTCCACAGTGGGCAAAACTTCACTTATCACCAGGTTTATGTATGACAGCTTCGATAATACCTATCAGGTAACATCTGCTGTGATTGTTACAGTCCATGTTATGTTCGTGTGGCATATGCTTACCATGTCAACTTAATATTGAAGTGTTATTGACTTTGTGAAAGCTATCACAAAGTCTGTTTGGTTACTTAAATGAGTTGTTCACTCACTAATGAAAACTGTTTATTCATTTACTCATTGTCATGTTGATCCAAACCTTTCCTTTTCCCATGGAACACAAAAGGAGATACTCTGTAGAATGGTCACACTGCTATTTTCCTTACAACCAAAATCATACGAGGACCAACAACTGTCTAACTCTGTAGTTCCAGTTCAACATTTTTAATTTTACAATATTTTTATAAACACAAAATATACTATTCAAGAGATGTTTTAATATTTTTGAAAGATGTCTTTTATGCTCACAAAGGCAGCATTTATTTAAAATAAATACAAATTTATATAAAATCTATATAAAAAAATATAATTAAGTAATAATAACTTTTAATCATGGAAAGGGTAATTTTTTCAGCAGTTCAGTGTCACATGATCCTTCAGAAATCATTCTAATATGCTGATTTGGTGCTCAAGAAATATTTCTTATTAATGTTGTGCTGCTTAATATTTTTGTGGAAACCGTGATGTGTTTTTTTCCAGTTTTTTCTTTTAGGATTTGGAATAAAAAAGAACAGCATTTATTTGAAATGGAAATCTTTTTGTAACTTCATAAATGTCTTTACTGTCAGTTCTGTTAGAGTTGATAAATTCTTTTATTAATACTAGTCCAACAGACAAATAATGTTTCAATAACATCTATTTTTACTTTGCAGTGCCCTTTTTTACTTGGATGGTAATTTAGTTTGTAGCTGTCAAATCTCCTTCACCTGTGCGTTTTGGCGTCATTGAAATCAAATTTAATATAACATTTGACAAACTGTCTTATTGCAGAAAGTTTGAATATGCACGAGAGTAAAATAGATTTTCAGTTTATAAGGACTGACGTTATTTTTTAATCTTGACAGATTCTTTTAAGGAAAAGAGCAGTATGAAAATTCTGCAAAATATCTCATTTTGTGTTCCGCAGAAGAAAGACATGTATTCTACAATGGTGCCCCAAGTTAACTCATTGTTTCTCTCCATAGGCAACTATTGGTATAGACTTTCTGTCAAAAACCATGTACTTGGAAGACCGCACGGTAGGACGGAAATCAACATTTCCAGAATAATTTCCATGGAGTCTCTGTGTGCCCAAGCCTTTTTAAAAGCCTTATTTAGTTTAAATATTGACTATCAATGTTAGTACTGGAGTAATAGATGGTTTTGACACACACTTGCTCAAGTCATTCACCTTGATGTTTTCTAATATCATCTGTAAGGTCTATGACGCCCTATTCGGACAGGACTAGTTTTCTAAACCATGTTTGAGTTATAATTCTTATCACCTGACATCTGTGATTTCATTTAACAATTCGGATGGAACTATCATCTCTGTGGTTATTAGGTGGGAGTGTGTTTTACAGACATGGACAGAAGGCCACCTACTGTGCTACATATGACGTATATATTTTTTTCATTAATTACTTATTGATATAACTTTAATATATTATTAAAACACTATTTAAATAAACTTCAGATTCGTTTATAGAAGTAAGTGAGCAGAGACATCTAGACTCCTATCTTACCTGACACTGATATTAGAATGGCTGATTTGGCTCTTTATAATTATACATTTTGTAATTTTATTTTTTCGTCAGATACCATCCATATTAAAATGAAATGGAAAGATTGGTGTGCAAACGTTAACTCGGGTAGGTCAAAAAACAAATGAGGCATTAGTGGGCTATGAAACATTATCGCAATCACTGACATTCGCATTCGGATGAATTTGCCTTGTAATTTTTACTGAGGTTGTGTGAGAAAAACAAACATGGCAGATTTGGACAGGATTAAAATCACAAAGTACGCCTGTGAAACACAAATTTCTCTAATGTCCGACTAGGGCTAGTCCACCAGGTGATTTCACTGTCTGTGTCACAGATTCATCACAGTTATCATTTGCGTACTTCCTCGCGCATGCTTGTAGCTCATCGCACTTATGTCATTAGTTTGTCATTTATTTTGATTTCACATTTTTTACGTTTGGTTGTGTCTTTGTCCACCTCACCCCACTCTCTTCCATGGCTGGGTGCTGAATGGGTCCCCATGCCTGTTGTGCCGCATGGACGGTCATAGATTCGGCTACAGCTGTGGGACACTGCTGGGCAGGAACGCTTCCGTAGCCTCATTCCCAGTTACATCAGAGACTCAGCAGCCGCAGTGGTGGTCTATGATATAGCAAGTAGGTAGCTAGTGCTCCTGCTTCACCACATGGTGGGGTCAAGTTGGGTACTGCTTGAGTAAATGGCACTCATGGAGCATTATAAGTGTGCTGGTTTATTGGAGCATTCCAGGTAAAGTTAAACACACAGTAAGATGAGAAACACTTAAACAATGTGAATGGATATTTCACCCAAAAATGTAAATTCTGTCATAATTTTCTCACCCTCATTCTTCTGACATTTCAAATATTGCTGAATCAGAATGCTAGACAGTTGAGATCATTTAACCAGATGGTATTCACTGTTCCTAAAACTAGATTCAAATCAAAGGTTGATGGGGCCTTTTCTGTAGTTGCTCCCCGATTATGAAGTTCTCTACCATTGCATATTACATTTTCCCTGATATTGGATGTTTGGAGACATATCATTTTACACCTAAGCCGAGTTAATTTAGAGTTAGTTTAAAACTTTTTTTGTCCATACAATGTAAGTCACTGCGGTCTGATGTTGTTTTGGACACCATTGATTTTTATTATATGGGCAAATACAGTTAAAACATTCTTCAAAATAAGTTATTTTTGTGTCCCGCAAAAGAAAGAACAACATAAGGGTGAGAAAATAACAACATTTTAGTACATTTTGGGCTATTACCAATATTTTAAAACCATAAAGTATGTCCAGCAATACTTGTGCATAAGGAGTGCCATTTGCAAAGCATCTTGCAGAAAGCAGCATCATTCAGAGAGCAGGAATGGAGAAATGCCTAAAATTATGATCGATAAGCACAGAAGTCAGTTCTGTTAGTGCATTTCTCCTTTTCCTTCAAGATTTGCTTCTTTGATGTTGACCTTTTCTTCTAACCCTGCTCCCTTGCCCTGTCCTCTCTTTTATACCTTTTCTTTTCTCTGTTCTGCCTTTCTCTTTCCCCTGTTTTCTTTGCACACCACGGTTTGCTGGTCCTTCAGGTTCGGCTCCAGCTATGGGACACTGCAGGGCAGGAGCGCTTCCGCAGCCTCATTCCCAGCTACATCCGAGACTCCACTATTGCTGTGGTGGTCTATGACATCACCAGTGAGTCCGAGCCCCACTCATTGGGTCAGCAGGGATGTATGCCCTCAGGGCACAGTTAGCACAATTCAGCAGCTGCTTCTAGGTCATGGCAGTTCATCTTAGTATGGTTGCTTGGGAACAATGTTGTTTTTATTGTTTCTTTCAGATTAAATGAAAAGTAGATTGAACATGCTTCTCTTTTAACATCAACTTGCTGTTACTGAGCACACTGAGCATTGAAATGACCTGTGATTTAACTTAACCGTCTTCTGTTTTGTTGATCTTCATTCTAACAGTCTGCTTGCATACATTCTTCTAAGAAAGCCTGGCTTTGAAGTGAATCAAATGTATTTCTGCACTGCCAAATTTGGAATTTTCAATTACTTAATCAGTTCCAAATGTCTCCACAAGAGACATTTTTCCTCTGTAATAAATCCATGCCTAACATTTTCCTTCTGTTCTTCAGATCTCAACTCCTTCCAGCAAACCTCAAAGTGGATAGATGATGTCAGAACAGAGAGAGGAAGTGATGTCATTATCATGTTGGTTGGCAACAAGACAGATTTGTCTGATAAAAGGTACAGTAATTTCGAGGAGTTTAATGAACACATCTTTTGTTCATCCCTCAGACTTCACGTTTTAAGCCCTTCACTGTGTTATTTTTGTGTTCAGTTTTCTCTTTATTAATTTGAATGTTATGTTGAATCATTTGTGCCATTGTTGCTTTTCAGTTCGGTCATATTTTCTCCTGTGTTGATTTTATTTTTGATTTCCCATTACTACTTTTGTTTTTCATATCCATTCTAATTTGAACTGTGTCCACACCTCAACTATGGACTATGGCAGGCAAGTGTCAGTAGAGGCAGCAGAGAAAAAAGCCCGGGAACTGGGTGTGATGTACATAGAGACCAGCGCCAAAGCTGGTTATAACGTCAAACAGGTGGGTGACACGATACAGCTGTAGTGTAGACCTAGGGTTTTAACTTGTATAACAGAATCTGTGGCATATTGTCGATTTCCACAGAACATAATTTTGAGACTGTCCTCACTTTGTAATTATTAGCTATATACACAATTACATTCGTTTACAGTAGAATCCTAGCAAAAAAAATGTGCAACACCTCAAATCAACAGCTAATATTTAGTATAATCATAAAGGTGCAGAAATTTTGTGAACAGAAAAGGTCAATTTTCAGTAGTGTAGCAGTGCATAAGTATAGTTCACACAGAGGTCACTAAGAGGTAAACCAAGCAGCTTTCTATTGACAATCTTGAGACCAATATAAAATCTACATGGGGAAATTTTTGCCTTCAGTCAACTCACAATTGTACCGATTCCAGTTTGAAACAACAGAATTTCACAGTTGTTAACTGCCCAAGGATACCACAAAGAAACAGGAATGCGACATAACACCCACACAGATTCTGCAGTCACGGAAAAGTTCTGCTGATTTTCATTGAAACACGTCATTCTACAAAATTCGTTACATCTTCTACCTCCTGTGTGGCCTTTTATTAAATATTTTGCACTGTTAATTATACTTTCAGTGAACAATATATGCCTAGCTCAGTTTAACATTTTCTAATGACTTATTCCATTTGGGAATGCACCATTCAATATCTCTCAAATCAGTACAGAAAATGACAAAAGATTGGTCTTGGTCTGGGCATAGCTATCTGTAAAGCACTGTATACATGGAGTTGTTCTGTAATCAAAATTGTTGTCTGTGGGAAGTCGATCAGTTTGATAGAATGCCACAGATGCGCTCTAGAGACAAAAGGATAGTTCTCCCAAAATACTAAAATACTATAACATTTCTGTCATAATTCACTACTTGTGTTGTTACAGACATGTATAACTTTTTTTTTTATCTTCTTCCGTGGAACACAAAAGGAGACATTTAGCAAAATGTCTTTTTACTATACTGTAGAAGTGGATGGAAAGGAGCAGCTTGGACATTCTTGTATGTAGCTCTTTTTCTGCAGAAAAGGTTTTTAAAGGAATAGTTCACCCAAAAATGAATATTCTGTCATTTACTCAGCCTTATGTTATTCCAAAATTGTATGAACACAAAAGAAGATATTTTGAAGAATGTTGGTAATCAAACAGTTGACCGCTGCCATTGACTTCCAAAGTAGGAAAAAATACTGTGGAAGTCAATGGCTACCGTCAAATTTCTGGTTACCAACATTCTTCAAAATATCTTCTTTTGTGTTCAGCAGAAGAATGAAACTCATACAGGTTTGGAACAACATGAGGGTGAGTAAATGATGACAGGATCTTCGTTTCTGGATGAACCATCTCTTTAAGCTGAAAATAAACAAGGGATATTTCAGTGACCAAAGTGCCAATGACATTATCATCACTTCCCTGGATAGGGTGTTTATTTTTGTTGTAGATTGTCCTCAAGTAACAAATGTGTTTCCAGTGAATGGCCTTTTGTTGAACTGCAGTGCAGTGATCTCTTTTCAGCGTTACTATTTCAGCCATTTCTCAACTCTGCAACCTGTGTTGGGGTCCTATCAAAACACTAATTCCTCTTTTTTTCCCTATTACTAATGTGAACTTGAGTCAGCCTCTGTCTCTTTCTCTTCTTCTTCTTGATGCATTTCTTTTGTCTGTCTTTATTTCTTTCCTTTCCCCTCCCTGCTCCGGTCGAGCAGACAGATTACCACAGAGGAGGGCGAGCAGAGGGCTAAGGAACTGAATGTCATGTTCATTGAAACCAGCGCAAAGACTGGCTACAATGTCAAACAGGTAGAATCACTGAGAAATGAAGACGGCCCAGCCCCACCTTCCCTCCACCACTCTATCTTCTGCTTCCTTTGGTTTCTATGTTTCTTCGCCTCGCCCATCATTAGCCATTCTGCCCCCGCCTCACATTCACAGGTGTCCTGTGCTATTATTGCCCTGCTCTTTTGTGTGTTTTTTTTTTGGTTTGTTTGCTTGAAGTTGCTCCCCATGTACTGTGTCAGAGTTGTCCTTTGCATGTTGGCCAAGCATTGCTAGAATGATTTTTCTCTATGTGCTGTGTTTTAGCACCACTTAATTTCATTGTGCATTGTGTTTTTTAACAGCATATTGCATTGCATTTTGTTGTCAGAATTAGTGGATCAGGGTTTCTCTGTAACTTTTTTTTTTTTCTCATAATGCTAGTGTCATCAGAAATTACCTCTCTACCCACTGGGAGTTATAATTTGTTTTAAATAGGGGAGACCGGGGCTAGTCGCACATGAGAAAGTTGTCATAAGAGCCACGCTACTTTTATTCAGCCAAGAACACATGAAATTGATTCAAAGTGACTGTAAAAACATTTGCAATTTTACAAAAGATTTTCAAATTATTGCTGTTCTTTTGAACCTGCTATTCATCAAAGAATCCTGAATAAAACAAATCATGGTTTCAACACAAAATATTAAGCAGCACAGCTGTTTTCAACATTGATAATACAGGATTTTAAAACCCTTTTTTGTTGGGCATCAGCCAAGGAATTGTGGAATTCCAGGAAATGAGAAAGCAGATACTGTGGCAAAAGCGGCTTCATCTTCAGGGCTCAAAAAATGCCCAATTCCACCTTCAGACTTCAAATCTATTAGAAACACTTATATCCTCAAGAAATGGCAAGCTGAATGGGATCAGTGTAATAGAAACAATCTGTGGTTGGTGGAAAATGTCCATTTTCAAAAAAACCTTGCACTTGAAAAGCCTATAATAGGTTTTTTAATAGCAACTTGCATTGTGACAACTTACTCTATATAGTAAAACAATTTGTCATAAAATATTGTCACAAAAGGTCAACCAATGTTGTTGACTAGAGTAAAATGTGATGCAACTGGCCCCAGTCTCCCCTACTAAGACATTTCGTATTATGTGAAACCTGCATTGATTTATGTACATTTGGCTCAAGCATCAGTTTTTAAGTAATGAACTTTCTTCTTTTTCTTTTCTAGCTGTTTCGTCGTGTTGCTGCAGCTTTGCCTGGAATGGATAGCACACCAGAGAAAAGCAAAGAGGACAGTATCCTTCACATTTACTGTAAATACGCCATTAAAATATCAGTCAGTAAATATCAGCAGCCTGATAGCAGGAGATCAGAAGCCTGTCTGCTTGTCTGCCAGGGGTTTTGTCTTACAGAACCTAAATAATCCAAGGGTAAAGACATGCTTATTCAAATGATCCAGTTTGCATCTGATCCTTAACATAAACTTCCAGTGATCGACATCAAACTGGAGAAGCCTCCAGAGCTGCCTGTTACTGAGAGCAGCTGCTCGTGCTAGTAACCACCCTCGCCTCCCACCAAGCCCTGCGTCCCACTCACTCGACCCCCTCACACACAAACAGCTTGCCTCTCAGTGGTCACTCGCTCCTCTCACGGCCCCGTGTCATGAGCGGAGAACCTTTTCTTTCTCTTCGACTCAGTGACTTTTCAGAGTAACCGTGTGGATGTGCTATTACTCTGTATTAAAATGGATTCCAAAAACGCATATATTATTAACAAAAAAAAATCACAGCATAGATTAAATGCTAAAACCATTCAGATTCTCATCTGTTCTGGCTGCATGGCATTATATGGGATTGCAGACTGACATAAGCTCATATGCTCTTAGGTTTTCACACTTCAGTGCCATCATAGTCGTTGTGAAGTTGACATGTTTCAGAGCTGGGGCTGATGTCATCATTTTAGGCCTTTTTTTGCAGCCTTTTTTAATTTCACTGGAGGAAGAACTTGACATTTATTGTGTTGAGAGGCTGTTACTGATTTATATAAATCTTTTTTCTTTTTTTTTTTCATGAACATTACACTATTATTTTGTTTGCGTTTTTTGGCAGAAGTTATTTAAAAGAAAGATAAAGAGGGGATCTCTTCAATCTTGAAATTATCGTCGTGAAATATCACCATGGACACAATATTCTGTGTAATTGGATGCTTTCATGTTAATTATGGTATTAAGGACCAGATATCATTTAAAGGGGTTTTTTTTCCCCAGGGAATATACATGTATGGGCCAAAAATTAGCAGTTTTGTTTGCAACAAACCTGAACAGGCGAATTTTATAGTGAAATCTTTGGAGGGTTGCATGGAAGTAGAATGTATTGGGGGGTACACATTAACGTTCTTAGAAAAGGGAAAATTGCTATTTAATTTAGTTAAAATTCAAAACCTAAGATATTTAATGACTTATTCACGACTGTAGTCACAAACGTTAATTGTAAAAACGTGTATGTACTAACCAAACTATCGTAACACGTCGCGCTGAGCTTGGATATGAAAAGCATCAGCAATTCACACTAATTCTGCTCATTTTCTGTCTTGTTTTTTCTGCGCAAGTGTAGGAACCGCATGCAGTTTAGAGACAGTTTAACACAAAATGCCTTGCTTGTTTGGTTGTCATGGTGCACCAAATCAGGCCACAGTGCTGTGGTTTGCTCGAGCCTATTAACATAGCATAGAGCTAATGAGGTTTTGTTAAACGGGACATTTAGATTTCTTCCTTCAACACGGCTATTGCTTAGTGTACAGACACATCTTGGTATTGCTCGTCGTAAGACTGTTGGTTTCATGTGTTTATTTATTATCTCACTAGTTAGTGATACAATGTGTTGTGTGCTTGATGGGAATGGCAGTTAGAAATGTATGGGAATCAAAGGTTGATGTAAAATTTGCATTGCTGCCTGGCTACTGTATCACAAAGACCTAGTCGTGTCACAATCGTGCCACTATTAAAGACTTTCACGCCCCAACTGTAATGCTGGGTTTCAACAGTATAGCTTGAATGGGCTTTTATTTGCTGGAGAGGTATCACCGAAACCCCCAGCACTGTCGCTTTTCCTCTCATTCAACTGTAAACCGACAAATCCTTTCATCACTAAGACTTAAAAAGGGCATCGAGTGTGTTTTAAACATTAACATTTACTATGGTTTGATATGTAGGAATTAAAATAAATAAGAGTGAAAACCCTCCTGAACAGCTCTGTCACGTGTCACTGACTGAATACTCAGCTGTGTGCTACTCTGAAGTGTGTTGGTCTGTTTGAAATATGCTGTCTACTAGTGTTTAGCAAAATTTGTGTGACAAAGTACTATTATTATATGCTGTAAAAAATGGACGGTTAAAGAGACCCCAAAATGTATCACATGAATAAAAGATATTTCACCAGATTTGCTGTTTGTCCTGCTTTTGGTTCCTGTTTACAGGCCTATACACATAGTGTGTTGGATATTAGAAACAAGACTTGGTGCATAATAATTATATACAGTAACTTTCATGGATTTCTTGATCACACCTATATGCAGTGGCAACAAATTAATTTGTAGGCTAATTTACTGAGTAACCCCTAAACTGTACAATATGTACATATTAAACAATAATATACACACACAACAAAACTAAATTACAAGCTAAATATGAAACTATGTAGAATATGACAATTCTTCATAAATAAAAAGATTCTGTCTGTGATACTGTTTATTTTCCATGTTACCAACAAGCTGAGACCATTGTGTTTTGACCCATATATATATATATATATATATATATATATATATATATATATATATATATATATATATATATATATATATATATATATATATATAAGAATGTTTTATGTATATTGCATAGTAGCCTAAACAAAGGGTTCTCTTTGGCCCCCCTGTTGGTACTATAGCCTAAACAACACAAAGAACAGAAACAGTTATGAAATTCCGTTTCTTATTAATGACACTGTACAGCAAGCCTGTTGAATGATGTGCCTGTGCCGGTGATTTAAAAGGTTTCGGTCGTCTTCGGGGATTCCGTTATGAATAAATCATGCAAATCAGTGCAGTAGCAGAGAGAGACCACTGGACCCGCACCCGAATGCCCAATCAATATGGGCGGTCCGACACACCCAGTTTGTGCCAGTTTGTCAACAGTTCTCGCTAGAGTACATTAAAGCCATTGGGTATAAATCAAAATCATGTCAGTGTGCTAAATCACTGTTGTTCAGAGCTGACAGACTAGCTGCGCACCTCGTACTGTTGTAATACACCTGTTGTACTCCCGGAAGTGTGACGAGATTTTTCCACGCGCAAGCGCTGACGCCAGGTAAGGAATTTGAGAGAAAAATCTTGTCAAACTTGAAATGTTAATCTGTAACTACAATAACTGCGCGTCATCCTTAGCGAGCAGAACAAAGTTATTGAGCCTCGGTGGAAGATCTGTATTTCTCGCGGTGAAAATCATTGGTGAAGTTGTTGTTTCAGGTATGTCTCGCGGTTCGGGAATCATTCCAGATGAATTCATGTTTAATGAGTTCAAAAAACAATGCATGGCCACCGAGAATTGGCTCAACAAGTATGATAAGAATGACATGGAGGTCTGGGTCGAGGTGGCCCCTTTATCTACTTCTACAAGCAACAAAGGGTACTTATCCAAAGTGCACAAAATCAAGGTAAGATGTTTGCCTAAATTTAAGTGTTATGTTATGTGTGTATGTATGACAATATGTTGTTGATATGCCTTTGAGTTATGGTGTCAATGTTGCCTTTTAAAATCATTTACCCAGTGGTTTCAGACTTTACATAAGGGCCCCCAACCCAGACCCTTCAGGGGCCCATATTTATCTAAATTTTTGTTTAAACCCTTTATAATAACTTTTTATTAGGAACATTCATTTTACTACATCATGAAATGCTTAACGGGTCATTGGTTAGACATGATTTAATGGTATTATGAAAATGTACTTCGTTTACATATCATCTCAATGGACCCCCAGTAGATCTCTAGAGTTTATGGAGATCTGTAGAGTTTCTCTCTATTACATTTCAGTTTAATTTACATGTCCAGTCCTGTGTGTACTGCTGCCATAACAACAATAATGCAAATGTGTTTGTTTCCAAAACAGTGTAGAATGAACATAAAGGATGTATCGGCTGCCACCATGTATGACGTGCTTCATGACAGCCAGTACCGGAAGTCATGGGACCCTACGATGCTTGAGAGTTTTGACATCGCTCGCCTGGGTCCCAATGCTGATGTGGGCTACTATTCATGTGAGTCATGTAATCTTTTAAATCTCTGTCTGTTTTTAAAACCTATATTTTAGTGTTATTCTATTAGTTCTGTTGGGCTTTTGGTGGCTTATCACAGCGGAGGGCTGAAGAAAAGCCTCCTGGGACCATGTTTTTGTGTGTATTTATAGTCAACACAGAGATTATTTTGTTCCTCTTGTTCTGTCACAGGCAGTGAAGTTGCGTCTCTTTTTATGGGCCTACATGTCGTATAATTTTTTTTCCCCTCCTTTATTCACAGGGCTTTGTCCGAAACCATTGAAGAACAGAGATGTGGTAACCCTGCGCTCATGGCAGGCGTCTGAACATGAGTATGTGATCATTAACTTCTCAGTGAAACATCCGGTACGTCTTTTATTGAATTACACCTTATATTAATGAATGTCCAGATGAAGTTAAAGGCCTTGAGATATATAAGGAGTCTGCACCCCTAGCACAAATAATAACTGTTTTCACCCATCCAAATTCACATAAATGTAGGAGAAAATGCATTGCCCAGCCCAAAAAAAAAATGTGGGCAAATGCTTAAGAGTCTATGATTGGATCATTATTGGAGTGATTATTATGTCCGCATCATGGCCATATTCCAGGATGACAATGTCAAGATTCATCCGGCTCAAACTGCGAAAGAATGGTTGGGAGGGAGCATGAAGGATCATTTTCACACATGAATTGGCACCTCTGAGTCCAGACCTTAAATTCATTGGCAGTCTTTGGGATGTGCTGGAGGAGACTTTACAGAGTGCTGGACTCTTGCATTGTCAACACAAGATCTTGACCAAAAATGGATGCACCTCTTGATGGAAATAACATCACAACATTTATTTTATCGAGAGGTGCATACATTTTTGGTAAGGATCTTGTATAATATGGCCATGATGTGTCTTCCTACATGGTTGTTTTAACATTGAATATTATACTTCTTATTTTATTATAGTAAGAATAATGTATTAATACATAAATGTAAAAAATTATACAAATACTTTAATAAAGTTTTGCTTCCTTTTAGAAATATCCCCCACGAAAGGATCTGGTAAGGGCTGTTTCCCTTCTGACAGGTTACCTGATCAAACCAACAGGGCCCAACAGCTGCACTTTCACATACCTCTCGCAAGCTGATCCCAGAGGTGCTCCTTTCAAAATGTTACCCATCATTCATTTACATTGTAAGACTTTAATTTGTTGCTGTTTTATAACCACTCTTTTTTTTTTTTTTTATCTTTTAGGATCTCTTCCAAAATGGGTTGTCAACAAAGCATCTCAGGTCCTGGCTCCAAAAGTAAGTGAACATGTTTAGTCTCTTACTACTGTTTCTGTCGATTACTCTTTGAGGATGCAAGTATCTTTGTGTCGGTCCGTGTTTAAGGTTTTTGAAATGATAATTGTTACCATGGTAACCTACTGGAATATCTTGTACTAAAGACGCTCACGCAGCACTTGCTGTGCCAATGTGAAACTTGTTTATCTTGTTCTGTCTGCAAGTCATTCTTTTTATTTACGGAAGTGTGGATCACTTAGGCTCTTTCTGTATTAATCATCTATGATTATGATGGACACGGTTTGTTAGAAACGCCTATAATAATGCTTCAATTTGCTGTTTGTTTAATAGTCTTGTGGAATTACAGCATATGGCAAGGCTGTTTGCAGTGTTACCAGACGGTATCTCTGTCCAAAGGGCACACTGATTGACTGATAACATAGTCTGTGCTTCACACTTGTTGTGTTACACACTATTATTGAAAGCTGAGGTGTTTGTCTTTCCACTGACCATTGATCAGGATTAATATTTTATCACACACACACACACACACACACACACACACACACACACACATAACATTGAACATGCACTAATGTTCAAAATGAAATAAGTCTATAATGCTCACTATGGCTGCATTTATTTGATAATACAGTTATATTTTCTGTTTAAACATATTTTAAAATGTAATTTATTCCTGTGAATAATGCTGAATTTCCAGCATCATTACTCCAGTCTTCAGTGTCACGTGATCCTTCAGAAATCATTATAATATGCCGATTTGCTGCACAAAAAAAAATTCTTATCGATGTTGAAAACAGTTGTGCTGCATCATATTTTTTGTGGAAACTGTGATTTAACACATTACAGTAAGGTCTCATTTGTTACCATTAGTTAATGTACATGAATGTAACTTGAACTAACATTGAGCAACACAGTATTTATTGATCTTTGTTAATGTTAGTTAATAAAAATAGTCTTTTATTGTTATTCATGTAAGTTCACAGCGCAATAAATAATGTCATCAAATATAACTTTTGATTTTAATAATGTAATAGTAAATGTTGAAATGAACTAAGATTAATAAATGCTGTAGACATGCAGTTAATTATTAGTTCATGGTAACTAAAGTTAACTGTTAACTAATGAATCCTTGAAGCCAACTGTGGGCACGCGTGCGTGCGTGTGTGTGTGTATGTGCGGCCTGGTAAACCCTACCTAATGGGGACAAAATGTCCCCACAAAGATGGCAATATCCGAAATCCTTCTCCTTATGGGGACATTTTTTTGGTCCCCATGAGGAAAACATCTTATAAACCATACTAAGTGATGTTTTTTGAAAATGTAAAAATGCAGAATGTTTCCTGTGATGGGTAGGTTTAGGGGTAGGGCTAGTGTAGGGGGATAGAAAATACGGTTTGTACAGTATAAAAACCATTATGTCTACAGAGTCCCCATAAAACATGAAAACGCAACGTGTGTGTGATGTCAAAAGGATGCTGATTATTTTGTTTTTATTTATTTCTTTATTTATTTAAGTGGTTTGTTTCCTTTCTGGTAATTATTCATTACCTTTAGTTCAGAAGTCACACTTTATAAGTAGTATTGCATGCATGCACACCGATACTTTGTGCTGCCAAAAATTCAGAAGACCCAGACAGAAACCAGAAACACTGCTTATTTATAACTTTGCTTGAGTAAAAAGACTTGATGCAATCTGAGTCATTGCAAAGCCTGAAAATGAGGTGAAACTGGATTCCATTTCATTGTTTGGGTTACACAAGACTGAAAAACGACCAAAGTTGATACCCGTGCCACTCCCTGACCCTCTTCTGTCATTCCACAGGTCTTAAGAAGTGTTCATAAAGCCGGTCAGAGCTACCCTGCATGGAAAGCAGTACATTCTCCAGATCATAAGCCGTGGCTGTACCCCATACAGAGTGAACTGGCCATGATGGATCCAGCAGAGCTGTCCATCCAGCACGGAGACTCCCTCGAGAACGTGGATGAGAGCTCATCCAGGGATGTTCAAGAGAATGAGGACAGCAGCTAAAATGACATCTAAACGGACAGTCTTTAACTCTGGTCCATGTCACAGGATCAATCTCTTACCTCTTACCCTACTTATAACTTGTTAATATGTTGACGTCAACATTCCACCCTCCCGCTCACAGAGTAAGAGTTTACAATCACTGTGCTACACATTACTTTATTGATGTCTGGGTTTCTTAGGGCATCGCACGTGACATAATGGTGCTTACTTGAACAAGGGAAAATACTATATACTATGCAGTTTTGCTCCTTAATTTAATTTGAAAACCTTTTTGAAGGTGTTCCATTGTCTTAAATGAGACCTTTTTTATTTGCTTCTGTAATTTATTACTAAATGGGTTTGATGAAGTTGCACCAAATGGCATGCTGGTGAATAGATTATTTCTTTATGTATATAGTCAAGCATGTTTAATCCTTATTTTAAATCTCCATAGTTGGTGAGAGGTTCCTTGCAATGTCATCCTTTTTCTGTTTGTGTATTTATGGGCCTTTTCAAAGAGCTGTGTCTGTATTGTCATGTGTGAAAATGATTGACACCAAGCAACCATGGGAGATGCCTGTGTGTAATGGCCCTGTAATATGACCAAAGCAGTCCAAGACACAGTGGTATCGCCTCAAGATTTATTACTTGAAGTGGTATTAGTTCATTTGCCTGTAACAGGCAGAGGAAAACAGAAGGCAGAAAAATGCAATGATAGAGATATTCTGTACTTCTAAAATATGTATTTGTTTGGCCCTTGAACATGAAAGAAAATGGCATGTTATGTGATACCAGTGGATTCATGCAGAGACATTTGCACTACAGGTTGCAAAGTTACCCAGATTTCTGACATATTTTTCTTTCTGAGGGTGGATGGATGGATATGTAAATTTGTGTTTGAGAACTTGAATTTCATATATATATGAAGTCCCAACTCACTAAAGGGTAATATTGTTTTATACTTTTAAATTATTTTAAATAAATTATAATGTTCAAAATGTCTTTTGTATACGGTTTCTTTTATTTCATCCAATGAGAATGTTGCATAAATTATGAGCATAAAATGTATTTGCACTTGAACAGCATTGTTTGCATGAGCATATTGATTTAATGACAATTAATTAGTCAGTAGCAATGCGTTTGTCAGCAGGACATCAGTTGATGCAAATGCTTTGCCTCAGAATGCACACTTAATGTAATCACAAAAAAAAGACAAAGTTGATCAAATAAAGAACATGATATATTAGACATTAATATCAGCCGTTAAACAAATGCCTCTAAAGTGATTATTAAAAGCGGATCATAATTTATTCATGATGTACCCTTTTCCCTAGAACTGTATATAGTCATTTCAATAAATAACACTTCTACCATGTTTTTTTTTTTTTTTAAAGGGAGGAAAGGATCTGGAAATTTTACCAGCTGCATTCAAAACTTGCACAGCTCAAAAACAAAAAGAGATGCCTGAAAACCACCAACATGGGTGAAGAGGCTTTGAATCATCAGGCATGTTCTGAAGTGTTTGAAGATGATTTCTTTGAGCGGTCTTTCAGTCAGAGACAGTAGTTAGTAGGAGGAGGAGGAGGAGGATGATGATGATGAGGATGATGACGATGCTGCAGGGAAGATGAAAGTTTCGCTGGCACACCAACCAACGCCTCATCAGCTGCGTCACTCACTGCTTCAGTCATGCAGGTCAGCTCTGCCACCTAGTGTACAGTCCTCTCCTTCTGCCGTTGGTAATCTAGAAAAACAGATTTTTGTAAGGTACTTCAATTGAATCAGTTACCTACAGCATCTAAATTAAAATAAACTATATAGCAGGGCCTTAACCACCATAGACATTGAGGGGGATTGAGTCCCCCCGAATAATTAGAAATGGCCAAATTGTCCCCCCCAATATTTGATATTCTTGATGCTGCTCTGCTGTACTCCATTACACACCGCTCTGTTTGTTGCTACGATAACAAAAGTAAAATGTTACATTAATAGGTTGGTCTGCCTCAGCGGTCTAACAGCGCTCATCACTGTTACCCGCGGGGATTACTGTGCGAATTCCAACACAACACTTTAGTTTTAGCAGTGAAAGAGTGTCGCAAGATGTAAGTAGCTTTACATTTAATATTTGATATATATAATATTTAAACTGTTTTACGAAAAACATTTAGTGACCAACAGTAATATCAAGTGATGCAAACTACTTGACATTTATGACATTTCACCAGTTAGAATTGAAAATATGACATTATTTATGTAAATTATAACTGAATTTAACGTGACAAGAAATGTTTTGCATTTTTACATATTAGGCAGATGAAAATAAGAGTGAATGTGTGCAGTTTACTTCATAACTACAAAAGAACTGGAACTTTTACCGTTCTTATTTATTTTTCTTTATTTCCTTAAATCCCTTTTAATCCTTTAATAATTAAAGTCCTTTAAATAAACCAATAAGACCAATACCCCCCTCCCCACGCCAAAAGGTTACAGCCTTGCTATACAGACTGGAATTCACAACAGAAAGCGTCAAGTCTGTATCATAGGGGAAGGATGAATATAACACTCACTGTAAGGAAAGTATCGGACCTTCATCAAAATCTCTCTTGCAGTCTTTAAAATCTCCACAGCCTAGGAGAAATTAGAACAACATTAATTCTGTTTAGAGGAGAAGGTATCCAGCGTGTTTCTGCCTCTTGGAATGACATCATGTCTTACCCTTGAATGCTCAATGTCTTGAAAGTCCACATCATTGACAGAAAGCACCTGATCACCCTCTTGTAGTCCTGCTCTATGGGCATCTGAATCTGGCACCACCTGTCAAAACATTTTGAGCAAGACCAAGATGATTACGGCAGTTCTTCTGATTAGCAAAGAAGGTTTTAATTGATACAACTCACCTTTGAAATAAATATACCAAGCTGCGAAGCCTTTCCTCCACGGATATTGAAGCCCAGCTGTGCTCCAGGTGGCTTTTTTAAGACTATAGTGCGAGGTAGGAAATGAGTGAGCTCATTGTTATAGTCAGGGTGATGTATCCTCTGATTATAAGGAAGAAAAATATAAATAAGGTCAATACGATCGCAAAAGAAAAGTTGAAAACATGCATTAGTAGAGTTGAAGCACCTCTTGTGGAGGGATCCATGCAGGAGGGCTCTCGTAGGATGGAAGAAACACTACTGGCAGTTGATAGTCATCGTATGGAATCTTTTGGTCCATGTTTTGAGCTAGAAATAGAAGGTGCGAGAAACAACAGAGACATTCTGATGCTCATCGTCTGACTGTCCTCGATGTATTTTAAGTGTAAGGACCTCTTTTTTTAAAAAGACTAAATGAAAATCTTTACAAAACTGTGACTATACTGATGACTAAAGCATGAAATGACCAAAGATTTATAATGAAAGGGATGTAAATACACTCTCTACGGTTCTCATTGTACAGTGAGTACAGCAGGCTAGCTTGCTAACACTCAACAATAAACACAAGATACGCTCAACGATGAGCCATAGCCATGGAAAATTATCAAAACATTGCAATAAACTGCCATTACAAATATGCTCACAATGAAATGAAACAAGCAATATACACAGCTGCTTTTCCTCGCCAGTTTTGATTTCGTCTGTCAACTCACCAAGAACTCCTCGAGAGAACCATTAGCCCCGCCCTTTTAGAGATCAGGTGACCAGCAGTTTTTTTTTTTTTTTTTTCTTACTTTTTTTTCGGTCAACAAAAACTATTATGAGCAAAAGCAAATATTGATATTTGGACAGTTCATCCTGAAATGTTATTGTGGCCTCTGAGTCATCTCTGACAACTGCCCTTCCTGTCCCGTTGCTCAATTTCAAGAGCATCCTGATACATTTTTTCCTTTTCTTTTTTTCCCTAAAAAACAAAATGGACTTCAAGGATATGTTCAGCAGCTTTTGTAGGTAAGACTTTCAGGTATGTGCCTAATCAGAAATAGTTAAAAAATTAACCTACCCTGAATCAATGGAGTAAAAGTGTCAACAAACTCCAGTTTCCCCTATTGTCCTCTTGTCTAGACAGTTTTTGTAGAAACATAATCAGTGGCTTCAGTTCATCAGCATATATGTGTGTAAGAAAGGAGTAATAATTAACTATATGTGACAGTGACAATCACCCACAGTGCTTACAGCCAAGCAGGTGGTAAATGCACATTCTGTAATATTTCAATATAATAGCCTACATCGGTTCCTTGTGCCCATCATCTAGGCTACCTCTAGATGTTTAAGCTTTAAGCTGCATGTCTGCATGCAAGACTTTAAGCTGCATGTCACATTTCAATAAAACAATACATTTAGAAAATACACAATGTCTTGTTATACTTTGAAGGTTCACGGCATGCTTATTTAAAAAAAAAAAAAAAAAAAAAAAAAAAAAAATATATATATATATATATATATATATATATATATATATATATATATATATATATATATATATATATATATATATATATATATAAATGCTCTATTAATTATTGATATTCTCTAAAAATATATTATTTGTACATCCACAAAATGTGAACAGCATAAAAAGATTTGCATTACACTACATTTTGTTTACATTTCACTTTAAACTGGTAGCCTATATTGAAACGTATAAAAGAACCCACAAATTAATATAATCTATTACATTTGAAAGTTCTCATTTCATTTAATTTTATATAAATGCTCTTTTATTTAATTTTTTTATTTTTTATTTCTACTTCTGATTTTGTGTTTGCTGCTTATGCCTATAGCCTACATGCTGTTGTACCTATATGTAATGCAAATAAAGGGAGGAAAAAATATTAACCTGAGCACAGAAGCGTCTGTAAGATGTCTGCTAAAGATCTGTTCATCTGGAAAGCATCTGCTGTGCAAAAACGTGATACTTTAAAAAAAAAAAATTCTAAATCTAAATCTTAAACATCTGAAAGACGTCTTCTAAATGTCTATATGACATACTAAATGACATCTACGTATTGCAAATGACCAAACACTCTAAAAAATACATCTTGCAGATGTAAGTGCAGACATCAGATAGACGTCTCCGAGATTTAGGCTTAGGCTACTTGTGCTATCTGGTCTAAGATTACAGGAACTCTTTTTTAATAGGAGCTCTGGCATGGACATGTGCAGCAGTTCGCAGTACACTTAATATTATACAGGTGAAAATTATTCTTTTGTGTCAGGTATAGCGTCTATTGCTTTGAACAGATTTAAATGGTTACAAACACAGAGGGCTTTTTGTGTGCCCTCTGTTGGAAACAGAGTGGGACAGCCAACACTGCTCTCACTACTTTGAGCGTCACGCTCCACACAAAAGCAACAAGAAATGTGAAGCTCATTCTGTTTGCGCCTCATTAATATTCAGTCCGCGGGATTTAAGCAAAGTCTCTTCATGATTTCGCGTGCGGAGACTGTTGAACAGTGCT
The DNA here is from genome assembly GCA_018749465.1 of Paracanthobrama guichenoti. NCBI lineage: Eukaryota > Metazoa > Chordata > Actinopteri > Cypriniformes > Gobionidae > Paracanthobrama > Paracanthobrama guichenoti. Next base: position 17,309,706 of record CM031956.1, on the reverse strand, counting down.
GAAGTTTGAGAGCCTGATTTGGATGCCACTATCACTTGGATTACTTCAGCAAGGTAAGGTACTAGCGTGTATATTTAAATTCAGTTTATTCTCTCGGACTGTATCTGTTCTGATCCACTGTTATTAAAAACGTGAGCTGAATATCGTCAGGTGTGCGTAAGAGTGTCATTACAAGTGCTAATAGCATCCTAATACGAACAACAACAACAACAAAAAATTAAGTGATCAATGCTGCTATTAACAATAAATATTTATACAAAAAGTTTTTTTTGTTGTTGTTGCAAGAGGTTAAACCATGTTTAAGAGGGGAAACCTTTGATTTCTGTGAAATAATAATAATAATAATAATAATAAAAAATATATAACACATTTTTAACAAATACTTTGTTGCAGGCATTTGACCCTTAACAACATTTTAATACCCTTTGGGTAAAAATAAATAAATAAATAAATAAATAAATAAATAAATAAATAAAATTCCATCATAATTCCTCAGTAATGTCACTGAACTGCAGATCAAGATCTGTGGTTGTGAATACATTTTAGAATGAGTTGAAAGCTCACACAGCCAATATGATGATACTTTAAGAAAATTAAGCGGGGCGACAAAAACTAGAGCTTGTGTATAGTTTGTAATATTTTGTTACAGCAAAATGAGCAGATGTTTCTGTAATCACAGCAGTCTGTAGTTCAAGTTAAATGAAGGAAGTGAAATTATTAAGGCAATCTTTAACTGGTTATTTTTACTGGTTAACAAAGAAACAAACCCTGAATTCAAAATGACCAGCTAACATTTCACTATCATCAGCACATGGTTCTAGTCTGGTGAAAACGCTATCATTCTGGTTGGATTATAAGAGCAGAATGATTGCTATGAAAGGAAGGAAGCCATCATCGCGTTGCATCAAAATGGCCTCACAATTGCTACAAAGAAAGACTTGTACTTGAAAGAACAATTTACCAAATCATGAAGAACTTCAAGTAGAGAGGTTAAATTACAGTGTCACAGCTACAGAATTGTGTCACCACCAGTGCAGAGCTGCTCAGTATTAGCAGGTGGGTGTGATGCATCTGCACACACAGAGAGGCCAAGACTTTTGGACAATGGCCTAGTGTCAAGAAGCCACTTCTCTCCAAAAAAAACAAATGATGTACGAAGTACAATGATTGGACAACAGAAGACTGGTGCAAAGCCCCCTTCCAACTGTTCCACCTGTGTCCTGAGGAGAAAAGGTGAACACTACCGTGAGTCCTGTGTCGTGCCAATAATGAAGCATCATGAGGCCATCTGTAATGACTAACTTGTGGAGTTACTTTTCATCCAAGGTAGGCTCATTAAATAAAGAATGGTATCAAAACGTCCTGCAAGAGCAACTTTTCCCAATGATCCAGGAGCAATTTGGTGATGGTCAGTGCATTTGCCAACATGATGGAGCACCATGTCACAAGGCAAGAGTGATAATGAAGTGGCTCGGAGATCATTACATTGAAATTTTGGATCTGTAGCCAGGCAACTCCCCAGATCTTAATCCCATATAGAGAACCTGAAGTCAGTCTTCAAAAGGCGAGTGGACAAGCAGAAGCCCATAAATTGTGATCACCTCCAAGCACTAATGAGGTAAGAATGGATCTCCATTAGTCAGGATTTGGCCCAGAACCTGATATCCAGCATGCCAGAGTGAATTGCAGAGGTTATGAAAATGGTCAAAACTTTAAATGAGTCTTTGCATTAATGTTTTTGCAAATAAAAGCATTTAAAACTTATGAAATGCTTATTTATACCATAGAAAAAAAAAAAAAAAAAAAAGTATATACAAATACTGAAGCAGCAAACTGTACGAAACACAAAATTTGTCACTGCCAATACATTTGAGCACAGCTATATATCATTAGTCCCTGATAAATGAACGCACCCAAGAGGAAATTCAGAAAATCATTTGGAAAGTTTGAATAAAAGAATATCAATTCAAAACTAAGGATGTATGAAGTTATATAGACATTGTTCCATTGGCTTAAGGTCAGAATTTTTTTAATAGACATGGTAGGAAGTAAGAAATATTTGCAAGACCCCTTTGAATAATAATTCCTAGAGGTCTGTTCAGTATTGCAACAAAAGATCATTTGAAACAAATCCAAACTAAGGCCATAAACATGACAAATGAGTTTTTACCATGTTCTGAGAAGTGTGGTGTGATGTTGAGACTGTCATCCATGAATTGGCCCAGTGCAGGATGGTTTTCAGTGTTGTACGAACTGTTGAATATGGCAACAGGTCATTTAATCATAAACCGCTGCAGTTGACAAAGTACTTGGTGTCTGATCTTAAATGGGGTTAAGTGGGGACTCATTAAAAATGGGGACTCATTAAAAGTGCTGCCATACCGGTCTTCAGAGCCAGGACATCAACTGTTGACAAGCTTCCTATCTTTCTTTGTCAAGCCAGAAGAACATTGCCTCAAGTTTTTATGAAGCTTGTCACTGCTAGCAAAACGGCTGCTTATTCTTGGCAAGAAACTGCTGTACATGGCAGTGGTTACAGTGTGTACTTTCAAATTTGGCACTGCCTTTTGTAATGAATTTACTAGGGTAGTGCGACGAGGTTGACGAGCGAGAGACGTGGGAGGAGCAAGCGAGACCGGTGCGTGATTGAGAATGAGCATCACCGGCGAGGCACACCGGTCTTGAGTCCTCTCATAAGGGAGCTCGGAGGCATATAAGGACGAGCTACACCAGTGAAGGACGAGAGAGGACCAGGCCTGGATTTTATGTTGTGTTTTACGCACATAGCCTACATAACAAAACATAAATAAAACACAACATAAAATCCAGGCCTGGTCCTCTCTCGTCTTTCACTGGTGTCGCTCGTCCTTATATGCCTCCGCGCGCTCTCATGAGCAACACATCGTCAACCTTACCCCCGGTAGATTTGTATCTTTAATGCTGGAATACATGGTTTATTCTCTAATGTAGTGCTAATAGCAGGAATTGCACTGACCCTGATACACTTTTACGTATAACAGTGAGTAAGATCTGACAGTTGCATTGCGAATGCAATGTTTTTCAGTGTTATTGCATGTTAATTAAAATAAATAAATAAACCCAAGAAACAATTTGTACAATCTTGCTATTATTGGAGTTTTTTTAGACATTTAAAAGCAATAATGGACATTATTGGGCCCTATTTTAACAATCTAAGCACATGATCTAAAGTGCATGGCGCAGGTATACTTAAGGTGTGTCTGAATCCACTTTTGTTAGTTGAGCAACGGAAAAAACGGTCACCACCCCAGGCGCATTGGCCCAAAAAGGGTGTGTTTTGGGCGTAACGTGCTATAAATCAGAGTCTCATCTCCCATTCCCTTTAAAAGCCAGTTGTGCTTGCACTATGGCAAATTAGCTATTTACATGGTGGAATTTGCAAGTGGAAAGACTGAACGCTTCTCCGGTGAGGTATCCTTTTAATTTTAATATTTGGCATGTTTGTGTGCTGCTGCACATCCCTGTGTGTGTAAGTGTATGTGCGCTGTTCACCCACCCATAGGCGCATATTACTAACGCTCTTTAAATAACAAAAAAATTAATAAAATACTGCGCTATTGACTCTAGACCAGGTTTTTGTTGGTCAATTACGCAGTCGTTTTCAGGTGCCTCCAAATAGCAACGTGTCAACAATGCACCTGAACATGCCTCATTTGAGTAATAACTAATTTCTAAATTAAATTAAATTATTTTAATATGTCATTTAATTCTGTGATGGCAAAGCTGAATTTAGCCAAAGTAGCCATTACCCCAGTCTTCAGTGTTAAATGAAATAATTTCTTATCTATTATCAATGTTGAACAATTGCGCTGTTTAATATTTTTGTGGAAACCATATTTTCTTTCAGGATTCTTTGAATAAAAAGAACACCATTTATTAGAAATAGAAATCTTTTGTAACATAATTTTTTATTACCGTCACTTTTGACCAATTTAATGTACACTGAATAAAAGTATTAATATATATATATATATATATATATATATATATATATATATATATATATATATATATATATATATATATATATATATATATATATATATATATTAATACTTTTATTCAGTGTACATTAAATTATATCAAAAGTGATGATATATATATATATATATATATATATATATATATATATATATATATATATATATATATATATATATATATATATATATAAGAATACCCAAACTATTTAATGATAGTGTGTATATATATTTTTAGTTTTGTTGATTTATGTTGAAGTTTTTTTTTTTTTTTTTTTGAGACAGGTGTCAGAGGTCCAAGACAGGTGTATCCAAAGTTTGTCTTGACTGATCAAGACTGTCATTGTACATTACAAGTGTAAAATACTTGTACACAAGCACATTGTTCCAGTTTTGATTTCCCTTTTCTGTTGTGATAACCTTCTCCTCATAGTTTCCTTTAGCACTTAAGGCACTTGTTGTTTAGACATGTTTATCTGATCTTGGGATTCACATCCACTGAACCTAAAACCAAAAACAACCCTACAGGACAAAATTCTTCATAACATTGCGGGTTATATTTCATTTTATACACGCCCTGTCAAAATAGGAGCAAGGTCCCTTTTACTCGCTCAGAATAATCTTTAATGATTAATCTTTATTCAATCTTTATTCAATCTTTAATGAATAATCTTTAATGTCTTTAAAGTTTTTTTTTGTTTTTTGTTTTTTTGAGACAGGTGTCGGAGGTCCAAGACAGGTGTATCCAAAGTTTTGACTGTCATTGTACATTACAAGTGTAAAATACTTGTACACAAGCACATTGTTCCAGTTTGATTTCCCTTCTCTGTTGTGATAACCTTCTCCTCATAGTTTCCTTTAGCACTTAAGGCACTTGTTGTTTAGACATGTATCTGATCTTGGGATTCACATCCACTGAACCTAAAACCAAAAACAACCCTACAGGACAAAATTCTTCATAACATTGCGGGTTATAAAATAGAGCAAGGTCCTTTTTACTCGCTCAGAATAATCTTTAATGTCTCATGTCAGTTGTTCATTTAATTTACAGTAGGACACTCAAATTGCTGTATTTAAGTGTTAGTAAACATTTGATTATAGGATATAGTTAAAATATGTTATATTTAATACATACACTGTAAAAAAATCTTGTTGGTTTAACTTAAAAAGTAAGTCACCTGGTTGCCTTAAAATGTTGAGTTCATTGAAATAGTTAATACAATGATGGAAATGGGTTAAATAAATAGAAACTCAAAATATTATTGTATCTGAACCACATAAATAAAATAAATCTTTTGTGATAAATCATGAAAATAGCACAGTTTGGCATGTTTCACTGCATTATAACAAGTAAAACACAATTACGCAATATGCTTACAATTACGCAATATGCTTACATATGCTTACTCTTTTAATACTATTTGAATAAAGGGTGATGTCAATTCTCAAAAATGTTCATTGTATTAACTAAAATTTTTTATTTCAATTAACTCAAAATTTTAAGGCAACCAGGTAACTTACTATATATATTTTTTTTTTTTTTTTTTTTTTTTTTTTTTTTACAGTGTAGTATTTATCATTTGCACAACTGCAGCAGTGAACTTCAATTGGGTTCTAACATTCCATCGTTTTATTGGAAATGAGTGATTGATATCCTTTCTCAACGGTTGCCTTGTAGTTTTCTGCTTCAGGGCTTTTCAAAGCATACCACTCCTTTTATAATTACATTTAACCTTTCCATACCTGCTCTGTCATGTGTGACTGGAGTCACTTCACCATACACTCACGCACATTCTCTCTCAAAAATATCGTAATTAGGGGACAGATTTTACTTTTCCTGACTAACTAAGTCAGGCATTGTGAGCTTAGTTCTGTTTTGAGCTAAAGAACAAGGTTCCCTTGCATAACAACCATCTTGTATTCTCTTCTCTCATACTCAGGTTCAGGTGTGACGCAGTGAGTCATTCATATCAAACACCTGCACCAGTATACATGAGGGTTAACCTCACCCATTCCTGACAAGAAACCCATCCATCTGTGTACTTTCAACTGGAACCATTTGATGTGTAAAAAAACCCACAATGATCTCAATTGCCAAAACCTGCCTCAGAGGGATCTACGGTTGTCATTGGAACAGTGACAATACAAGACAAAACGTGAGATTTTATTCACATAAACAACCATTTTCCTTGACACTTTGCATTTTCCAATCACATTTTCCCCCATGGTAAAAAAAAGTTGCACCTCAAGGATGCACCCATTCTCTGTTACTATGATTTGCAGACATCTTTTCAATTGGTTTTCCTTTTTTTTTTTTCACTCTGTTCACACAATCAGTTGAGAGAGGCGGAATAGTTTACCATAATAAATGTAGAACAGAATCAAAGAAAATTGTTGTCATTGAATGCCTCTTTAATGAACAGTTATCATGTAAATGCTCTTCCCTTTTAAGTGAGTACAAAGCTGTGGAGACTGATGATGATCACGACAGGCAGAAAAGTATGTTAATTAGAAGCCTAAATACAAAAGCAATGCTCTCAATTCTTTTGATTTGTGTCAGAAACAATTACCGCTGCATTCAGAGATTTCTAAAATCCTGTGTGAGATGGACTAGTAATAATCAGCTACAAAAATAACCACTCGGTTTAGAGGTTGGCCCCACTTTGAATATTCAAACCAGTAAGCGAAACTCTGCATGAGAAGACGATGCCCCCAGGCTCTCATTTGTAGCTAAATCATCATTACACGCAGTGATCAGGGAAAACTATTATTTAAACTCTTTTTTTAAAACGGATAAAGAGAAGAGCTTAATGACTTACAGAAAGATAAATGTTTTTAAAGTTTACGGCCTTGTTTTGTCTTTGTTTGTAGAGGCCATGCTGCTGGTTCTCTTTTCTGTCTTTTGTGTCCATACTTGCCCTGAGTTGGATGTATGTCTGCTTTATTGCCTTCAACGACCACACTGATGTAAACGAGTGAGCACAAACACAATTCCACAACATGCACATATGATTATAAATCCATTGGCATGTTGCTTCCCAGTTTAAATGTACTGTAATAACTGATTGTGTCATATTGCTTCGTTTTCCTCCTGCAGGCTTGCCTTCAAAAATTTGAAAACATGGGTGAATTGGTACATGATAGTGATGATCATTTCTGCTGTGCTAGCCATTTACTGTCTCCTTCTACTGGTAAGAACAAGGGAATAATATGAACCAGATTTCTCAGTGAGTAGTATTTGTAAATAATGGTTGTTCTAATGAAATCATTCTTCATTTATTTCAGGTATTTGGATTGCTACATTTCGCAATTAGAGAGCCCTTGAATTTGCACTGGCTGCATAAGGTACTCTTACTTTTTTTAAACTTTTTGTATTTGTTGTACGACAGTCACATTAACCCTTAAATGCAAAAATGTTTCACCAATCATTATTACATATTCAAGCCTTTAGCGACCCGGATCTATAACTAACACGGATGGATCTCTACCTGTCGTGATAATATAAAACTCTCCTGATATTAGAATAACAATTACAGAAGAATAAAAAGAAAGCATATTTTGTTATCTTTTGGAGCTTGGGTGGGTTCAGTTTGAGCAGATGTTTTACGTCATCACTGTCCTCGTCTGAGCTCATTTCCCTGTACATTCAACACTGGCTCATATTTGCAATCTCGAACATATTCTCAAAACTATAATTTTCAACATCTTTTGTGTCTGAATAAAAAAAAAAAAAAAAAAAAAAAAGGCTTGACGCTGTCCAAAAGAATCCATTGTCCGCAGCATAGGTTTTTCGAACTGAAATAATAACTATTACAAAAAAGTACGAATATGCAAAGTCAAAAAATCAAAATCTCAAGAAAATAAAGGATTGAGAAGATATAAAGTAGACTGAATCAATATGTTAGGCCGTGAGGTTAAGGACTGTCACTTCCTGTTCAGGCCACGCCCCCAGGTCACAGGTCCCAGAGGCCTTAGATCTCCAGCTTCAACCCCTAGATGGCCAACTCAAATAACATTGGATGAGAGAGTTAACTATTTAACAAATTAATCCTATTTTATATCCACCATCAAGTGACAGTAAATCACTGTGCCATTTTAAATTTTGCTGCTGATACTTTCTATTCTTTTGTTTTCTGCCTGCGGTAACTGAGTGAAACATCACTTCATCATTGTGTATAAGACACCTTGTGGAATAAAGGTCAATTGCATTTATTATTGTTGTGCGGGAAAAATATACAACTGTTACACACCTCGGGTCATTTGAGACCCTATACAATTTTTACAATAAAAATGTATGGGAAAACAATTATTTTATCATTTTATTTTTATTTTTTCTTGTTATATTGTTTATAATTAATTGCTTGAGGAATACTAAGAAGGTTGAAGCCTTCTTTAAAAAATGAATAAAAGAGGGTAGTGAATGACATCTGTCCAACTTAAAATCAAGTAATATATTAATAAAACAATATTACAAACCCGATTCCAAAAAAGTTGGGACACAAATTGTGAATAAAAACAGAATGCAATGATGTGGAAGTTTAAAATTTCAATACAACATAGATGACATATCAAATGTTTAAACTGAGAAAATGTATCATTTTAAGGGAAAAATAAGTTGATTTTAAATTTCATGGCATCAACACATCTCAAAAAAGTTGGGACAAGGCCATGTTTCCCACTGTGTGGCATCCCCTCTTCTTTTTATAACAGTCTGCAAACGTCTGGGGACTGAGGAGACAAGTTGCTCAAGTTTAGGAATAGGAATGTTGTCCCATTCTTGTCTAATACAGGCTTCTAGTTGCTCAACTGTCTTAGGTCTTCTTTGCCGCATCTTCCTCTTTATGATGCGCCAAATGTTTTCTATGGGTGAAAGATCTGGACTGCAGGCTGGCCATTTCAGTACCCGGATCCTTCTTCTACGCAGCCATGATGTTGTAATTGATGCAGTATGTGGTCTGGCATTGTCATGTTGGAAAATGCAAGGTCTTCCCTGAAAGAGACGACGTCTGGATGGGAGCATATGTTGTTCTAGAACTTGGATATACCTTTCAGCATTGATGGTGCCTTTCCAGATGTGTAAGCTGCCCATGCCACACGCACTCATGCAACCCCATACCATCAGAGATGCAGGCTTCTGAAGTGAGCGCTGAGAACTTGGGTTGTCCTTGTCCTCTTTATTTCGGATGACATGGCATCCCAGTTTTCCAAAAAGAACTTCAAATTTTGATTGGTCTGACCACAGAACAGTTTTCCACTTTGCCACAGTCCATTTTAAATGAGCCTTGGCCCAGAGAAAACGCCTGCGCTTCTGGATCATGTTTAGATATGGCTTCTTTTTTGACCTATAGAGTTTTAGCCGGCAACGGCGAATGGCACGGTGGATTGTGTTCACCGACAATGTTTTCTGGAAGTATTCCTGAGCCCATGTTGTGATTTCCATTACAGTAGCATTCCTGTATGTGATGCAGTGCCGTCTAAGGGCCCGAAGATCACGGGCATCCAGTATGGTTTTCTGGCCTTGACCCTTACGCACAGAGATTGTTCCAGATTCTCTGAATCTTTGGATGATATTATGCACTGTAGATGATGATAACTTCAAACTCTTTGCAGTTTTTCTCTGAGTAACTCCTTTCTGATATTGCTCCACTATGTTTGGCCGCAGCATTGGGGGAATTGGTGATCCTCTGCCCATCTTGACTTCTGAGAGACACTGCCACTCTGAGAGGCTCTTTTTATACCCAATCATGTTGCCGATTGACCTAATAAGTTGCAAATTGGTCCTCCAGCTGTTCCTTATATGTACATTTAACTTTTCCGGCCTCTTATTGCTACCTGTCCCAACTTTTTTGGGATGTGTAGCTCTCATGAAATCCAAAATGAGCCAATATTTGGCATGACATTTCAAAATGTCTCACTTTCAACGTTTGATATGTTATCTATATTCTATTGTGAATAAAATATAAGTTTATGAGATTTGTAAATTATTGCATTCATTTTTTATTCACAATTTGTACAGTGTACCAACTTTTTTGGAATCGGGTTTGTAAATGATATTTTCAACTTTTATTTTAAAAGAATTAAAAAAATGTAACATTACGAATTTAATTTAAGTATGGCTGTTCCTGAGCTAATTTTCACAAAACCAAACAATTTAGCTCCTTATAAATGTATTTGTAAAGTTACATGTTTAGTAAGCTGTATTTTGTTAATTATTTGGAAAGTGTGAATATGAATCTTAAGATAAATAAAATGCTTATTATAAAAATTTGCATTAAAAATACTCTGGGCCAAAAGTGCCCATAGTTAAGGAAACAAATTCATATTGGTTATCTTTAAAAGTTTGGTAACACTTTATATCACTGTTAGTAAGCTTTAAGTAGCTACATAAAGGAAGTTCACAGCATGTTAATGAATGATCGGAAAATGTTAATATTTTTCTGTTCTCTGTTCAGGTGTTTCTGTTTTTGGGTCTCCTCACTGTTACTATCGTCACAGCTGGATTTTGTATAAAATGGGAATATGAGTGGCAAACTGTCCATATGTCATTTCAGGTATGAAACCAGCCTTCAGCCATTCAACATTTCAGTATTGGTACTTTGTCTGTCTTTCACGTCTTTGCAGCTGGTTCTCATTGTATTTCATGTTATTTTTTAAGTAAAAATGGCAGTGTAATATTTTACACCGAGGGCAAGCGATCCCTCAACATAATGTTACATTATGCTGTATTTATCAAAGAACTGACACTCAGGTGTCTGTGTCTCCAGTTACATCACTATTGTTGTACTTTATAGAGTATGAAAATCCCCTCTTTGGTTTCCCATATAGGCCACGGCTCCTTTCCTGCAGCTGGGTGCTGTGGTGGCATTGACCTTGATCAGCTGGCTCGTGTTCAAGAGTTATTATATGGCTCAAACAGCTGGTCAGTAGTGGCTCCAAAACAGCTTATAATCAGGGCTGTATCTAGGGTTTCCGGGGCCCCGGTTGTTGCTGTGGGCAGATATTAGGAAAATATCACACCTCTGAATTAATCAATTAATCAGAGAGCTGTGCAATAAAGCATTATATATTTGCTGATGACATTTTAATGAAAGGTATTGTCAGGTATTCGGTGGAAATGTGAAAGTTAACACTAATGATGCATACAGTTGATAATGCTTTATTTCCAGAATGTTGTACTGAATATTTTTGTGTGTTTTTGCCTGTGTAGCCTGTAAGGCTTTTATAATGATGACCTTCCTGGCAGTGTCCGCTGCCGTGTTTCTGTGTCCTCTTGCAATCTGCTCTCCGTGCATTACCAATAATCTTCCTCCAAAACCCTCCCTTGTTGGACATCGTGGCGCTCCAATGGTAAGTGTAACTTTCATTTTGAGACATTCCTTCCCTTTTGTTAAAACGTGTATTAGCACATGTTTACACTAGTGTGCCCATCAAAATCTTGTTTTTGCTCTTCGTTCATGTCGTTCAGGTGCTGAACTGCAGGATGATTTTGACATTATTTTATTAGAATAAATTAGACATGCTACAGGATGAATCATCTGCTGTAGTTTCTAAATCCATTTCGGATTATGATGATTATGGCATCGTTCCCAGGTTGTAAGCTATCTATGTGTTTCATTAGCATGTCAGTCTGCTCATAAATGTTGGAACATTTATCGAGCATAAGCAATTTACAGATACAATAAAACGTATACAGTTATTACAAAACATGTAGTCCTCATCCATAAATAATTAGAATGGCTGACAGTCTGCAATTTAAACACAACCTGTTAAATTCCACTGGCATGGAAGGTGGAGGAGGTGTTTTGACATCTGAAGTGCTGTAAGTTTGATCTTCCTGCGCTCACTGGAGACTGGAGGTTAAAACAGAGGTGTGTGAAGAACAGATGCTACAGCTTTGAATTCGGTTTTTGTTTATACAGGAAACCTGAACATATTTATGTAGTAAAATAATGGTTTCTTTTGTCCTTTTAAATGTGTATTATATGTGTATAATATTAATATTAGATTAATTATGTATTTAGCTGGCTCCAGAGAATACCATGATGTCATTCAGGAAGAGTGTGGAGTGTGGCGTGGTGGCATTTGAAACAGATGTGCAACTCAGGTATCAGATTCTGTTCAGAAGCACTATAGACTACTATACTGCTACTACTGTCTTTGTGTGTGTGTGTGTGTGTGTGTGTGTGTGTGTGTGTGTGTGTGTGTGTGTGTGTGTGTGTGTTTTAATACACTTGTCTTGATCTTTTTTTCAGCAAGGACATGAAGCCTTTTCTTATGCATGACTATGATAAAAACTTTCTGCTACGAACAACTGATGTGAAGAAGAAATTTCCAGGTCGAGATGGCAACACGCACACTAACTTCACATTGCAAGAGTTACAGACGTTAAATGCAGGCGAATGGTTTTTAAGAGTAAGGACAAAGATTTATTTTTATTTTATATTTATGACATCTGCATTTTATTTTAATTTTTATTAAAGTTTTCATTTATATATAGATTTTTAACACATTTGATCCAGTAATTGCTGTTATACAATAGTAGAGTAGAAATAGAAATGTACAGTACTGTGCAAAAGTCTTAGGCTCGCTAATATTTTTACACACAAAAAGTGGGTTTAAGCCAGTTATTTATATCTTTTGCTGTAGTGAGTCAGTAGGAAATATCAGTTTACATTTATAAATTAATTGGCATTAATTTTAATAATCCAGTGAGATTTTTGTATGCATAAAGAGTCTGACAATAATCTCTATGCTCCACATGGAGATCTGATCTCACCATCATCGAGTCTGTCTGTGATTACACGAAGAAACAGAAAAAACTGAGACGGACTAAATCCAGAAGAACTGAGGCAACGTCTCCCAGACACTCGAGGAAACCTTCCCTCAAAACTACATGAATAGGTGTAGAATAGATGCAGGTGACAAAAGCCGTTTTAAACGCAAATATCGATTCGATTTAGTTCATTCATAAATAAAAGCTATTTATGTTCTTATTTTTGACAGCATTCTCACTTTAAAGCATTCTGACAAGTGCTAATCTTTTCACAGTGCTGTAGTTTTGAGGGAAGGTTTCCTCGAGTGTCTGGGAGACGTTGCCTCAGTTCTTCTGGATTTAGTCTGTCTCAGTTTTTTCTGCTTCTTCGTGTAATCACAGACAGACTCGATGATGGTGAGATCAGATCATACCGGCTGCTGTCAGACGACTTGTGCATCATTTTTATTTTTTATTTATTACAATTAATTGCAAAATGAATGTTTGGACATGTAAACTGATATTTCCTACTGACACACTACAGTAAAATATATAAATAATATATATTTTTTGTGTGAAAATACCAACGTGCCTAAGACTTTTGCACATTTATTTAAAGGCAGCTCATGTGCAGCACATCAGCACATCAATATCTCACAGGCACCATGAGAAGAAAAAGGAGTATGTTTTGGCTTGAGATTTCTAGCAGAACAACCTTGAACTTAACTGAGATTGCAACTTTATCCAGTTTGAGCAGATAAAAAATTATTTTGTTTTTCAAATACAGACAGATCCATTTCAGTCAGTGTCATCGCTCTCAGAGGAAGAGAAGAGGGAGGCTGAGAACCAGACAGTACCATCTCTTTCTGAGCTCTTGGACATGGCCAAAAAGCATAATGTCTCCCTCATATTTGACCTAAAAAATGAAAAAAACTCGACAGGATTCCACAACAGTGACTCCTACTACACCATTGACACTATCAAACAGTCAGCCATCTCACCAGACAAGGTAATATTGTCATACTGTATACAGTGTCCGAAAGTTTCCATTAAGCTTTCAGAAATGTCATCATTTCTTAGAATCCCTTTTTTGAATTTTTGTTTTAAATTTGACAAAATCCTAAAACTTTTTTTGCTTTATTTCTATCAGTATTATTTATGTACTATAGTATTTAGTAATATATTAAATTAGTTTTTAAAAATATATATTTTCGGTCTGTATATTTATTTCAGTTTACTTTTAGTAATATAGTCATTTTATTTCAGATAAATAGGCAACTAGTTTTTATTGTTTAGTCTTACAATGTTAAAGGCCCTAGAAAAAACATGGCTTTTATTAATGTTACATGTCGTTAATAAATCTCCAAATGCTATTCTTTTGTGTGTGTTTTTGTTTTTGTCATTTTAATATTGTGTGTCACTTTCAGATATGGTGGCTTCCTAAAGAATACAGACATAACGTGAGAAATATTTCACCAGGGTACAAGCAGGTGTATAATGTGGTATCCGAAATGTATGCGGGTGGTGGAAACTTCCTGAACATGAAATATAATATGAGCACTCGTGAAATAAGGTAAGTGTAGGAGCATTGGTGCAGCTTATCTGACATGCAGAGACATGATGCTGCTGCTGGTATGATCTTACAGCCTTAGGGATCATTCTCACACGGTTTTACTTTCTTACAAAGATGACAGAAAGGCTGTGCTGATATAGCTTAAACTTACAAAATGCGTCTAATAATGATTATAGTAACAGGAATGATGATTTGCACCACATGAACATTGATAAGGCCTTTTGTCTGGTTGTCAGGCATTTTGTCTGGTTGGGTGCACCTGTCATTTTATAATTTTACCTGACAGTATAGATAAAGAAACAAGAAAATTGAACAAGAAAAGCTTGATGAATAAGACTGCAGGTTAAAACGGTCCTACCACTCCTGTCTATTGTGCTGAAAACTGGCTTGTTGCGACCTGTTGAAAAGGTCGCTGATATGGAAGCAGATGAATAGAGAGAAGGTTTGTGTCTATTTTTGTTTTGACATATATTTTTGTTTATTTCGCTGGACAGTGAGCTGCGGGAAAAAAATGTGTCCGTGAATCTGTGGGTTGTGAATGAACGCTGGCTGTTCTCATTACTGTGGTGCTCTGGAGCCAGTTCAGTGACCACCAATGCCTGCCACATCTTCAAAAACATGTCTAAGCCTGACTGGCACCTGGTAAATCTTTTCACCTCTCAATGTCTATTGTGCCATTAAAGAGCTATTTTTTCCCCCATTTTATAATTCACATGGGCTTGTCTGAATATGTAATACCTCTGGAATCCTTTGTGTGTTTGTGTATGTGTGTATGCATGTAACAATAAAAGGAGCCTAATAAGTACATGGGAATATGGATCTCGGCTGATGTGATTTCACTGCTGTTGATGTTTGGACTGTTTCTTTGGCAAAGGTAAGCAATGAAACTTGGCACAAATAGTTACATTACATTCTTGTGGTGATAATTCAAGCCTTTAAAGATGTTGCGCTTCCTATTATAATTATAATTACAGGTTGCCTTGCCCTCACGCAAGTAAACACCTCATCAGAGAAGAGAGGGAGAGGAGGTTATTTTAATTAAAGATTATAAGGGGACATGAATAAAAAAACAAAACAATGATGAGCACAGATAAATCATTTATGATAAATACTGCAATATTCCATGCAAAAATAAGAATTGTCATGTTTGTAATTTTGTTTTTATATATATTTTTATATTAATAGTGTATTTTTAATTTTCACTCTATAATTAATGTATTAAACTTATGAAACCAGAAACCATCAGTTATATGTATTGTTTATTATACTGTAAATGGTAATAAGTAAAACTGACTGCAAGGCAAGCTAACTTACCAACTCGAAGGCTTATCCTTATCCTTATATATATATATATATATATATATATATATATATATATATATATATATATATATATATATATATATATATATATATATATATATATATATATGTCGTATAGAAAAATTTGCCTCTAATTGAAATTACTCAAATTATGTAGATGGAGCAGTGCCATGCAAATCCATCGGTCTGCTCAACAACAGATTATAATGGAATTTTTTCTCTTTGCTTGTGAACAGGAGAAGAAACCGTGTTTCTCGTCACAATAAAGAAGAGAGAAGTGTCCCCCTTCTTAATCGCTGAAAGATGCCATTCTTATCATGAAAGAGCATTCCTTGTTTCACTTTTTGAAGGATTTTATATGGTCATCAACAATAAAATCACAATCTATTAAATGTGTAATGCAGACAATTCACATAATATTTGTACTTTTATTTAGTATAAGAATTTATATATTTGATCTAATTTCTTTATTAGGGCAGCAAATTGTGCAATGCTGCTACCCATTGACAAAGATATGTTATTTTAGCCCTTTGTTTTGCAACACCAGGGCCTGGTTTCACAGACAGGGCTTAGATTAAACCAGGATTAGGCCTTATTTCATTTAGGGCATTCAAGTGTCTTTTATAAACGTGTCTTAGAAAAAAACATTACTGATGTGCATCTTGAGAAATAACAACGGCAATGAGATATTTTAAGATATGTCAGTGCAAGTTGCTTTCAGTTTAAACGGCTCAAACATGCATCTGGGTCTAGGTTTAAGCCTCGTCTGTAAAACCGGGGGCAGAACTGTTACTCTTCATTTAAATGACAATATTTTTTTAAATAAATAAAGCAGGTGCATAATGTGTATATGTGTATAAAGCAGGTGTTGTTTTCTTATGTGATACTTTGTGAGGCATGTTTTTTTAAAGAAAGATTTTGAATGTTGAACCCACTTTATATTCTTTAACTACTATGAACTTTGTTTAAATTAATCATTTGAGACCATGCACTTATTGTTTTACATGGTAACTATATATATAAAAAAATCACATCTGTAATTAATTTCTGTAGTCATTACACTGACCTTAACCCATTTGACCCACCCTTTAACCGGGATCAAAATGTTTATAGAAATGTGTATATATAGGCTATATATATTTTTTAAAGATTTATGCACTTTTTATTGATATTTTAGTAAATATGGGCATTTTCAACAAATTCAGAAGTAATTTGTGTGTGTGTGTGTGTGTGTGTGTGTGAGATCAAGGCTGGTTGGCTATAACAGTTCACTGGTACAGGGTTCATTTTGAGGTCATAAAAATTAGTGTTTGCCCTCCTGACCTACATTCATTGATTCTACCAACATAAGTTTTTAATTGTTGTGTCTGTTCTCTAACTGAACTAAATTATTTTATTACTATAAAAATGAAAACGACGGTGGGGCGGTGCCGCGGTGGGCAAGTGATGTTACCGGTGTTTTGCCTGAACACCGATAACACCAGCTATCGCAGCAAGCCTAATCTGTATTAAAGAGAAAATAATCACTTCATCTGATGTTTAAAGTGAATAAAACTGGTGTTTACTGGTGTTTCACAGCTGCTGTCTGAAGAGCTTGTTCTCTCCCCAAACTTGTGTGGTAGTTGCTTTTTTTTTTTTTTTTTTTTTACGGTCTATGGGTAGTTGAGGTGCGCGGTGGATCAAACCACTATGAAGCAAGGGAGGGGTGCGACACATGTTTCTAACGTAAAACATTTTTATTTATTTATTTATTTATTTATTTATTTATTTATTTATTTATTTATTTATTTATTTATTTATTTTACCCCGTTTGTATTTGTATTGTTTTACTACTTACACAATTATTTTAAGTATATATCATTATATTAGTTACAATACTCAGCATGGACAGCCCTCAGATAGGGGGGATCCTGACCCCCCCGCGATTTACGCCTCTGGGCACAACATAACTTTGGCGTGATTTTTTTTTTTTAATTTTGAAGGAAATATTTTGTGACATTGGATATGATATCTTCATATTCAATGAGAGAAGTTGTTGCTGTTTCGTAATTAAATAGTTATATTAGATTAAATGTAATAAAGCAAATGTAAAGATGTCTCAAAGCAAACGTCAAGCTTCGTGTCACCAAGCAACGCACAGAGACTGAACGTCTGGAGCGGAGCGACAGAAGAGAAGAACTCCACTCCGGGATTTTCATTTGCCTAAAGCGTTCATAGAGGCGAGAGAAAACACCGACTTAAAAAAGCTGTGGGAACTCAAAACGTGAGGCTCCTGCCTAATCACGCTGGTAATTGATATGTTTTCCCTCCTTTTCTAAAAACGTCTTTATTGCTAAAAAAAGAAAAAAAAAGGCAATTTGTTTTGCAAGGACAGACCAGCATACTTGAAGTAGGTTCACTCTTTGTCCACTAGGTGGCATGCGACACTTCGGAATAAAACATTTCCATGCCAAACTTGCATCACCCCTTCATGGCAAACAGGGTGTTTTCCGAAATGCTGACGAAATAAATTTCAGGTATATTTAATGTGTAATTTATAACCCACTTTCCCCCCCTTTTTTTTTTTTTTTTTTTGTAGCCACAATTTCACACGATTAGCGTTCGCCGTTATACAACAAAGCTGCCTGTTTTCCCACCATAACGACACGTACATTGATAAGCTCCAGTATTATTTATCCAGAGTTTACATTTGGATGAAGGATGAGTAAGACCCTGTTACTGCAGACCGCCCTCCAGTTCCCCTCAAAACTTCCCAATGCAGGAGCCAAAGGCAGATAACGGGAAGCAACGGCGCTTCACACTCTCACTGCTACCACAACACGCATCTCCTGACAACTTATTCTCGTCTTTAATACTACAACTAACCTACTCCCCAAAGAAACAATATCTTCACTGCGGGGGAAAAAATAAATTGCTGCAAAACTTTTAAAAGTCTGTTCGGAGACTAGAAAGGGACAGCTGGCCCTGAGAAGGATTTTAAAGCGTTGTTATTCAACTAGTCGAAACGGTTTGGATTAACAGGACCAAGTTTCTAACTAACTGCAACAATCTTCACATCATGGTACATAAATATGGTAAGTTCCGTTAAAAGAGTCAACTTTAGTCGTTATAAGAAGCCGACATCTTATAATGAAGATAGACAGTGATTACAGTTTTTAGTTCTTTTATAAGTTACTTTTTCTCGGTGTCGATATGTGTATTTTCAAGTAGGAATTTCTTTTAACCCCACATGGGAAACAGTCTGAAGTGGGATTATGTAACTTTTAATAAAAAGTCAAGTGTATAGGCGACACCATGACCCAGTTTAACCCATCACGATTCACATACTGTGATGTTTTTTGTACCTCTACTAACCTCCTCTTCCCTTGAACCAGCATCTGAAGCATTACAAAAAGTGAGACCCCGAAAAGTATATAATAGCCTAAATAAAAATATATCAATACATTACATACCAAAACTTAAAACTAATAATAAACACTTTTCAATAAGGTTTCATTAGCATTAGCTGTTCTACATTAGTTAACATGAACTAATAATGAACTGCACTTCTACAGCATTTATTCATCTTTGTTAATGTTGATTTCAAGATTTTCCGATACATAAAATCAAATGTTGTATTTGTTAGCATTAGTCAATGCACTGTGAAATAACATGAACAATGAATATATATATATATATATATATATATATATATATATATATATATATATATATATATATATATATATATATATATATATATATATATTGTTAGTTAGTTCATGTTAGTTAATAACTAATGTTAACAACTGTAAGTAAGATAATACACAAGCACCCTTTTATCATTTAGATTTAAAAATGAAACACACTTTGTTCTGGTATTGGTCATTGTATACAGTAGACATACAGATTAACTTTCATGTCCAAAGTTAATGTGATAAATTATACCTGTGTGAACAAGGGGAAATCAAACTATTTAATTGTGAAAATGCCTGACTAAAGTCAACGTTATTTGTTTTCTAATGCATTTTAAGTGTAACTTAGGTGTCCAAGTATTTTTGAGGCCACTGTATGGTCTCTGTTAGTCCATAAGAATAACTCACTTTACGACACTTAGGCTACTACACAGGATTAAATCATTAATTTATTTTTAGATGTTAGTTGAAAAATTGTTGTTAGAGACAGCCCTGGTTGAGCTGAACATCTGGCTTCGCACCCATTCGAGGGGTTCATATAATTATAGGCAATAAATGTCAAATTTCAAGCGTCTAGCATTGAGCAAAAATTTCAGAATTAGACATGAATGTCTAAAAATGTCACAAGGTGAATGTAGGTAATTGATGAAAGGCAGAGGAGTTGGAGTTATGAGTAGGAGTTGTATTAGTAAAGCTTGTCCTTTATTTCAGATACTAAAAGAGCAGTCGGGCTACTAAAACAATACCAGGCAAGTTTGACTAGCCCAGAGGAGCAGGCCCTGAAGACCAGCGTGGAAAAGGTCTCCACCATCTTTGGCAGTCATCTGTTTCAGGCTCTGCTGGGTGAGGTTTGTTTCTGTGTAAACTGTAATGGATCTCCAAAAAAAATAATGATTAACTGTCATTATTTAGGGCCATACCACTTGATTCCAGCACATTCCGTGCTGAGCAAAATTGTTCCAAGAAACCTTAGGTCAGTTTGTTCAGCTTTACTAAAACACAGCTGATGGGTTTCTAAATGGTACTTTTTTTCTTTTCTTTTTTTTTGTCCGTGGACCGATTCTCTCAGTGTCCTCCTTTACATTAACAATGACTTTCGTATGTAGTTGTTTTACTCAGTAAACCAATACATTATTGAGTACATTACAAAAGCCCTATTGGAACTTGCTCATCTTTTACACTCATTTAGATGTGACCTTAAGTTTTGATTTCACATAAATAGGTTATTTCAGTATAACAACAACAGGTTGTCATTTTTTAAATGAAATCTTATTAAATGAGCCATTGCATGGATTTTAGAACTCGACTTGTACTGTAAATTACAAAATGTTTACAAAAGTTTGTGCCACTGTTCTCATGTTACACAACGATTTAGCAATGCTGTTGGGTCATTTTTTTAATCATGTCTCACAACAGCCAGAATAAGAAAACATATAAGTAATAATGTATATCAATGTAATGCGAGATGCATCTAACTAAAATAAGAGATTTCCTAACTTATTTTTAGTTTTTGTCCTGCAAAAGAAACAAATTAGTCCCATTATGAAATGGTTGAATGGTTATCTTAATTACCAGGCCCAGGGTTTAATGAGGCATGCCTGCTGCTGTTGCTGTGATGCAGAAGAGTAGGACCACAGGGGCCGTGACCAAGACACAGGGTTACGTTGCCATGGGACTGTAGTGAGGAGAGAGACAGGTTTCCCTATGATCTTAACTCATGAGTTTTCTCATATGCCAGTGGGGATGATAGGCTTATTATGTAGTAAATGTGATATTGTTATGCATGTGTTGGTCATTCTATAAAGAGCTGGCAGAGAAAATTACAAAACTTTTTAGTTCTAGGGTAAATTTTATAGCCATTACTCCAGTGTCACATGATCCTTTAGAAACCATTCTAATATGCTGATTTGCAGCTCAAGAAGGATTTCTTATTGTTATCAATGTTGAAAACAGCTGCTTAAAGGGATAGTTCACTCAAAAATGAAAATTCTGTCATCATTTACTCACCCTCAAGTTGTTCCAAACCTGTACGAGTTTCTTTCTTCTGCTGATATGGGGAATATAGGGAACTAAACAGCTGATGGACACCATTGAAGTCAATGGGGTCCATCAGCTGTTTAGTTCCCTATATTCTTCAAAATATCTTATTTTGTGTTCAGCAGAAGAATGAAACTCATACAGGTTTGGAACAACTTGAGGGTGAGTAAATGATGACAGAATTTTCATTTTTGGGTAAACTATTCCTTTAATATTTTTGTGAAAACTGATAAAAAAATGCCCGGATGCTTTGGTGAACAGCATTTATTGAAATGTTTTCTGTATATCAAGTCTTTACTGTAATTTTTTAACAGTTCAAATCATCCTTGCTGAATAAAATTATTAAAGTGCCCCTATTATGCTATCTTAAAGGTTCCTAATTTTGTTTTGGAGGTCTCATACAACTGGTACATGCATCAAAGGTCAAAAAACTCTTTAATATTCTCATAATATACATTTCACATCATCACAGTGTTCAATGATTCTCAAACAACTCGTCGATGAATCAGTCTCTAAATCCGTCCTTTCTGTGAGCCTGTTCTGCTCTGATTGGCCAGATGGCCAAATCTGTTGTGATTGGTCTACCACTTACAGCACTTGTTGGAATCTAAGCGATTGTACATACTGTAAAGACAGTAACGATGGCGTCAATTTAACCATATCGATCCGAGTGGAGTCCGATGATGTAACATTGGAAGAACTAGCAATTCAAGTTCAACCCGAACCTCCATCGCAAGGATGACTTTTTTCAGTGAAACACTACTCATTTTGAGCTACATTATGAGATGTTGCAACTGTAATTCCTCTACATCAGCATTAACAGTGTATGTCAAACTGATGTGTATATTTATTATTTATTGCGGTGCACATGCAGGAACTGTATCAATATGACGTGAATGACTGATGGACTATTTTTGTTTTTTAATTGAATGGTGGTGTGTAAAATTCTTTTTTTTTTTTTTTTTTTGGTTTGGAGATTGTTGAGGGCATTTACGTTTTTATTATAATGTCTCTGGTATTACAGAAAGTGTTAGTCACTTAAATGTTCATATTTATTTTTCATAGTGGTGAGCTTTGTGGCTTTTAGGGCTAAAGGGTTTTAGATAATTTTCTGAAAGAAACATGGCTCCTGCTACTGGCATTTAGGTTTATGTGCTTTTCTGTGCCTCGAATAAAGCTTTTTAACTATAGCAGACCAAACAGATGTTGCAAATGCTCTCACTTTGAATCAGTCATAAGAGTCCCAGTTTGAAACTGGCATAGCACAGTAAGCGGATAAGGATTCCACACATTCCAGAAAGAGGCTGGATCATTAGTGGGAATGTGGGATAACATATAGGTAGATTGATAAACAAACAGTTCTTGGCTGCAGTGTCGTACTCCCTTCTGACCTCAGGCCAGATTAAGCAGAGTGTTACTCTTTACACAGGACGGCCCATTCTCTCTCAGGTACTGAGGAGAAGGGTCATGTAAGGCTGAGTTGAGCAACATGTGGTTTCAATCATCTCTCCAGCCTCTTGGGTGTTGGCCAGAGTTAAAAAGGGAATACAATATGAATTCTAGCAAAAATGAGGAGGATTGAGGATAGATAAATTAGCACAAAGTTTAATACTTATTTTTATATTAATTATAGTATTATTATTTTATATTACATTTTGTATTGTTATAGTGTAGCATTTTTAGTATTTAATATTGGGTTTATAGATCATTCACATAATTGAAGTGTTCTTAGACTCTAAGTTGAAAGCTTTTTGTTTTATGTGGCACCAAAGAAAAAGTGATCATCGAATATATTGGGGATACAATGAGGCCGCAACAATTCAGTCCTGTGTTGCACTGTGGAAGGGAGGAAGATTCGTTTGGTTGTCTGCATGATTGCACAATTTTGAACAAAGGTTTTCCTAACTGCACACTCATCTCTTTGTTTCCATACACACAAACAGATTAGGGATCACACAGATTTTGTGCCCAAATATGACCCAATATCAAGGCAGGACTATTTTCATTGCTGGGGAAAACTGACATAATTCCCAGTACTTCCAAGTTAAACTAGCTCATGCTACAACAAAAACTGTAGTTCTTCCTAACCTAAGTAATAAGTCCTACTTCACTTTCACTTTATAACAAATGCTTTCTAACCACATTTCTAATACTACACTGTACTTTTTCCATAATTTTAATAGAAAAACAATGTAAAACCGCTAGAGTAAAAGCCTGTTAATTGATTCCTCATTAAGCCCCACCTTAAAATTGTCAATCCTTTATCAAACACAAAGTTTGGGGTCAGTAACATTTTTAAAATAATTTTGAAAGAAGGCTGTAGTTTTGAACACCAAGTTTGTTTGATTAAAAATACAGTAGAAACAGTAATATTGTGAAATATTATTACAATTTAAAATAACTCTTTTCTATTTTAGAATACTTTAAAATGCAGTTTATTCCTGTGATGGCAAAGCTGAACTTTCAGCATCATTACTCCAGTCTTCAGTGTCACATGATCCTTCAGAAATCATTCTAATATGATGATTGGCTGCTCAAGAGACATTTATTATTATCATCAATGTTGAAAAGTTGTGCTGGATTCTTTTTATATAGATTTTTATTATTATTATTTTTATATAAATGTCTTAACTGTCACTTTTGATCAATTTACTGCAGCCTTGCTTAATAAAATTAGTAATTTCTTTAAAAAAACTTAGTGACACAAGGTACCCAGAGAGGATAAAAAGGGGTATTTTTTTCTTTTACAAATCTCTGCAATATTACATTTAACAGGATACTATGTATAATTTGTACATTAAAGTATTGTAAAAAGGATGTTTTAAACTAGTTTAGATTCTGTATATGACATCAACTGATTGTGGGATGTTTTTAACACCAGCCAAGTTTTTAACCAATCAAATATGTGTGAAATTAATACTGACATTGAAAAGAGTTAAACCTAGTGAAAAGGATAGCAGTTGTGTAAAAATGATACTGTGGAGAGGACTGTGCAGTTAAGTAAAAGGACTTTGTGCTTTCTGTTCAGTGGCCAGGAATGTATGTGGTCTTTTAGGATTTACTTGGATCTGGGAACATTCTGCTGGAAATCTTTTTTGGGGGGGGGGATACTTTGCCCGAATATCAAAGAATGTTAGAATGTTTTACAGAATGGATTGTCTACAATCATCTGCAAAATGATTTTAGTGCACACAATCTGTTACATCCATGTGATTTAATGCTGAGAGAAAGTAGCCCTAGATATTAATAATCATCGATGTTGTTTGCTATATTTCACTCAATAATGCCTTTGAGGGGAAAGATCTCCTTGATGAAGAAATAATTCATACTTACACATCTTCAAAGCCATTCAAGGCAGCTTTACTAAACGAGGAGGTGTTTCCGTCCGACATACTTATACATTTCCATTCATCATACAGCTGCATGTTTTATAATCATGCACCATTTAGTGGATGACTCTACGCTTTAGTTTACTTTCTCCGTCACTCTCTTTTCTCTACTCTCTCACTTTCTCATCTGGCTCTGGCCAGCCAGGCGATGAAACCGCTTCCCACACACTGTTCCCCTCCCACTCACACAGGCTCACACAGACACAGATGAGTCACATAGCCCCATTCTTCCACTGTCTTTCTTGCTGCACCCCAGTGGGACTCCATTACTGCCCCTAACAGCCCCCACGCAGACACATACACCGTCCGCATGTGCTGCCATTCCAAGTTCACTGTCTATCTCCCCAAAAAAAGTGCTTTTCTCTCTAGCTCTTTCTTCTTCCGTCTTAAAAAAGACTGGCTCGTTTCTTCCAGTGCAAAGGGGGCCGAGAGTGTTATGCTTCAAAGGCACAGCGAGGTAACAAGCATCTCATTATGTTGTTAGTTCAGGCTGTGGGCCAGTGTGGGTGACATCAGCAGTATTGTCTCCCTCCATTCTCATCAGCTGGTCGCCCCTCTGTTGGTGACCACAGGCCACGGCAGTTAGTGACCTGAGAGGTAATGAGGTAAGACGTATAGAGGGTAGAAGAGTGGGGTAAAGTCATTCTGTTTTGAAGGGGGAAGAGATGGTTTGAAAGTAGGGTAGGCAATTTCGGAGTGGCCAGCAATAGCAAGCTAGCTTTGAAAGCATAAGATCCCACCCTCCCTTCAGAGAGC
Organism: Paracanthobrama guichenoti; assembly: GCA_018749465.1. Lineage (NCBI taxonomy): Eukaryota > Metazoa > Chordata > Actinopteri > Cypriniformes > Gobionidae > Paracanthobrama > Paracanthobrama guichenoti. The sequence continues at coordinate 17,284,183 of CM031956.1, read as the reverse complement.
TTTCCAAAGCCACGCCTCCTTCAAAACACATTCATGCAATAACTGGACAAACATTTTTTGGTCCTGAGACTTCCACAGAAGATATATGTACGTTTTTAAATATTTATACCACTTCTATTATTGATTGCAAGCAGGATGTGAGTTTCAACTAGTATAACAATTTTTTTTATGAAAAACATTGCCTACCCTACCTTTAAGGGCACTAATAGGACGGTAGCAGTCTGGCTTTGATGTAACAGAAGTAAAAAATAAATTTAAAAAAGTATTAAAATACATAGCAATGAACACATTTAAAGTTTGCATGAAGTCGGAAATTGCTATAGTCTTTTATTTCCTATTGTGATATTCCCTATCCCTTCGAGTATGGGACTTGATTTTGTCCACTGGGAATTGATTGTATCATTGGCTATTGCTGTGGTCCCATGTGAGTGACAGGTTTTCCTGCCCTCGCAGCCGGAAACAAGTCACCAGAGAAGAGAGTTGCTGGAGGGAGAGTAAGTTAATTTGATCAAAGATTACAAGGGCAAATGAATTGTTAAAAATAATGGTGTGATAAACCATTTATAATAAATACCGCAATATTCCATAGAAGATAATATCGTCAAATCTGATTTCATGATGACTTGAAGCAATATCACATGAGCAAGAATGCAGCAATTCTGATATTCAGACCACTAGAACGACTATGATATTGCACAGGTGGCAACCTATCACAGTACCATGCTTGAATTCACTGAGCTCCTGAGAGTGACCCGTTCTTTCACAAATGTTTGTAGAAGCAGTCTGCATGCCTAGGTGCTTGAATTTATACACCTGTGGCCATGGAAGTGATTGGAACACTTGAATTCAATGATTTGTGGAGGGGTGTCCTAATACTTTTGGCATATATCATAATTTAGTCCAGGTGATGATGAAGATGAGTCAAAAAGGTTCCAATGAACAAAAGATTTATTGATAAAACAAACTTAGGTAATCGATATGCAAGAAGGCAACGTAACCGTGTGTATCACACAACAATACTTAAATACACAGTGCTAGCAAACTAATTGACAAACAGGTGTGTTGATTGCATGAGTGTCCATAGTAACTAGTAACATAGTAATTCTGGGCAAAATGGGTCAATTGAGGGTATGTATTATTGACGTCACTTTCCCACCGGAACATGCCCCCTCAGCAGGACTGAGTGGCAAAAGAGCCTGCTGCATGACTAGATTTAATAGGGGAAACTGAAAATGTGAGTAAAACAAACGATTATCAGTTTAAACTAAAGGTTGGACTGTATAGTGTTCCTTACAACTTACAAAGGATCCAGTGATCCATGGATATTTGATCTTTGATATTTTGGTAATCAATTTGATAATCAATATACTTCCCTCTGTGTTTCCTGACATTTGTGCCTGATTTAGATGCTGGGGAAATACATAAAGCAAATTTGGCTTTGAATGCTTTATACAAATACAATATAGGTAGGTAAAACCACTTGTATCAATGTTATATATGTATATCTATATACATATATATCTCATCATATCATCAAGCCTTAAAAACGTCTATAGTTTTTGACAGAGTTTATTTAAAAACATCAAATTATGCAGAATATAAGATGGTAAATATTTAATTGATGAGTTGTCAATTCAGTATAAAACAATACAATATATAGGATATTATTTTACCCCAAAATTCAACATATTGATACAAAATGATAACTACAAATCCACGTTTCACTGCCCGGAGTCCAGTTGTTTCTGTGAATTGCAGTGACCCATATATACCTCATATATATACCTCATATTTCTTGTAAAATCTGTTTTTACAGTCAATTTCAAAGCTCTTTCCCATTTTAGATGTGTTTTTCGTGGCATTCACGCTGAAAACCAATGTTGCCACTTGTCTTTTTGCCACTCAGTGGGCGTAACCGCAGTCACTCTGGCTGATGGTGACGTCACATGCATACCCTCTATTGTCTGGTGTTACAGGAGTCACTTTCAAACCAAGCAGCTTTCTGTAAGCCAACATGGTGAATTCAAGTGACAAATTTGAACACAAGCAATTTATTGGGAACTTTGTGTGTGGATTTCTATTAAAATGACTGGTATTCACCAATAAATAGTAAATATATGTCCGCAGCTTTTTATACACATTTATTCGCTTGATAATCGTGTCAAAGCAGCTGGTACAGGACTGTACTGTACGGCAAGCTGGTGGCAATCACGTGAGCTTTCGTGCTAAACACAGATTGGAGCTTTCAATGTTGTAGCTATAGGCTAGCTTTGGTTAGGAAAAAGAAAGAAAAAATATCAACTTGAATGTGCATATAGCCTACAGTATTGTGGATAGAGAAGAGGAGCCAACCACTTTGAGGACTTGATTTATGTGTATATATGTATTTTTTGTCCAATACTTTAGGTAAGCCCAACAATTTGCTGCTATTACCTCTGGAAAACAATTTTCACTTGTTTGATTTGAGTGATCTAAGTTTCTTGTGTACTGGTTTTATTCTGAATAGTTATAATCCCACAGCTATGCTATACTGATGATTTTATCATGTTTCAATTATTTCAATTGTCCCAATTTACGCTAGTGTAAACAGCACACAGCTTTGTGCTTCAACACCAGATCCACTGACTGTTACCTCTGCTAATGTCTGCAGGAACTGTGCTGTCATGAGTAAGTCACATTAAAAGCCTCTCGAAGTGAGCGTGATTGCTCCGGCTCTCTAAACCCAGTATGGACAGGAATTTTGGATGAGGCCCCCGGATGATATTTATAGAAACCCACAATAGAGGGAACGATGCTCAAGTTGAGCCAAAAGTTGACATTGCTCTTGACCTTGCTTACTTGACTTGTGAAGACTGTGCACCTGTGCTTTTTGGCATGGCTTAAAGACTTACTAATCAATTGTTGAGGACCATTAAAGGGTAGTTCACTTTTGAGTGGAACTCAACGCCGCGTCATGGCTTGATACTATGGGAACATTTAGCGTGAGCTTTTGTTTAAAGCAGGTGTTTATACACACCAATCAGCGTTTGGCTGAGCATGATGACGTAGTGCTAGCTTATTTATCTTCAGAAGCCGTATATGTGTGAGCAACCCTCTTAGTCAGTAGCGTTTGAGGAGCAGCTCGAGGTTGTTACTCATACTGTGACCAAGTTAAACCTGGAGTGGTCTGATGAAAAAAGAAAAATGAACGTGGTCCAAACTAGATGACTGCTATTTGACATCTTGCCGAGAGCAACCTCCCCACCACCTTGACCACCATACAGTGGTAGGTATGCACAAACACGGGTACGGGGAAATGCAGAGGGTGGAAGAGACACTTGCGGGCTATCTCTCCCCCTCAAATGCATCGTCGTGGAGGAAGCCTGCCTTAATGGCTTAAATGGCAGCAGCTCTAACCAAGAGCTATTAGTGGTCTCTCTTGGTGAAAGATGAACATGTACCCCTCATAGAACATGTACCCCTCCCAGAGAGGGTTCTACAGACAGTTTTTTATTGTGCCCAAAAAGAACGGGGCTGTGTCTTATTCTAGATCTAAGGGGCCTGAACCATACTCTTCGGACATACAGGTTCAAGATGCTCACCCTGAAGTTAATTGTGTTGCAAATCCAGTTCAAGGACTGGTTTGTGGTAGTAGATCTGATGGACACATCGAAAGATTTGGTGGCATGTGGATGTTGTGCTCGCTCACATGAAGAAGTTGGGCTTGAGATTGAACGCCAAAAAGAGTGTGGTTTCTCTAGCTCGGAGAACCACTTTTCTTGGGGTGGTTTGGGACCCGACCATGATGCAGGCATGTGTAAAATCAATTCTAAATGCTATGAAAGATCAAGCTAGGTCAGGAGCTCTCAGTTCTTCAAGTTCAGAGGCTGTTAGGTCTCATGGCAGCAGCAGCCAACTGCTACCACTAGGCCTACTGCACATGAGACCATTCCACCATTGTGGCTCAAGAGCAGGGGATTCTATCCTATGAATCATCCCTCCTGGATCGTAAGGGTCACGCACCATGTGCTACGTACTCTATGACTTTGGAAGGAGGAGACTCTAGGGGCCTCCCTCACTTGATAGGGTGTTGTTCTCGGTGCTTGTCCAGCCAGTGTGCTTTGGGAGGACCTTCATCTTCACTAGTACATAAATTGCCTAGAAATTAGGGCAGTGTTTCAGTGTTCCTAACAGGCTATCATGTGTTGTTCTGCACAGGGTTTAAAATCTTTAAAAAGAGTTTCTGTTGAGAGACATCCTCTGGTGTCTCAGTTCTTGCACAGTGCCAGAGGACTGCAGCCTACCTGCCGGTTACGAGTTCTGTCCTGGAACCTAGCATTGGTCCTGGATGTGTTAGCAGAAATTACATTTGAGCATTTGGAATTAGTTTCAGAGAAAATGCTGACCCTCAAGGTGGCCCTCTTATCAGCATTGTCTTCACTAAAGAGACTAGGAGATTTGCAGGCACTGTCGGTTGCCTCTTCCTGCCTAGACTTTGTTCCAGGTGATGTCAAAGCTATACTGCACCCTAGACTATATTTCCGAAATTTCCATATATGACTGGTCAGCCAGTTGTTTTGTAGGCTTTCTTCCCTCCGCCTCATTAGATACAAGAAAAAAAAGTATGCAATTGTTAGTCCCATCTGTGCTTTCAATATCTATGTCCACCGCTCAGGCCAGTGGCATAAGTCCTCTCTGCTTCTGGTCTGGTTTGGGGGCCGCAATAGAGGGTACACGTACACGTACACGTACACGGTGTAAGTTTGGACACTCGGGAGGTTGTGAGATATTGCACACGTTACAAGTCAGTTTACCTGATAATCGTGTCAAAGCAGCTGGTACAGGACTGTACTGTACGGCAAGCTGGTGGCAATCACGTGAGCTTTCGTGTTAAACACAGACACTGGAGCTTTCAATGTTGCAGCTATAGGCTAGCTTTGGTTAGGAAAAACAAAGTTGTGTGCAAATGATTTGTTGAAAAGCAGAGAACAGCAGAGAGAGAGAGAGAGAGAGAGAGAGAGAGAGAGAGAGTAAGAGCGCGCGCGCGCGCGTGTGTGTGTGTGTGTGTGTGAGAGTGTATGCGCACACTGTATGGTTGCAGCCACTGAGCTATAGCTTAATAATACTCACCGATCTAGCCTAGATGTAACGTGGTTGTGCATGATTTGGCAATAGGGGACAGCCTATATGCTGGTGAAAATCGGGCCAACTCCCCAAATTTTTCAAACATGTTTAAGAATTGTCAGGAGGTGCTCGTAACATACTTGGCTTGTCTCATAATTCCTCTCACACACTCAGAGCTGCGACCATGCAGGCCGCAACCATATGAGCATCACCGATTTCCACACGATTTCTCCCGAGTGAAAAGAATCGTTTGCGAGCTTGTACAACAGCAAAAAAACATGTATTCTCAGCTTAAGGGGATATGGTGATGGAAAAAAAATATGAGATAGGAGGAAAAATTATATTCAATGCTTTTGCATTCTCTCACAAAACCGTATTTCTCTGGTAACAAAACCATATTTCTGAGTGAACGCAAAGTTTCTCGGGGGAACGCAAAAGTTTTGCAAGAGAACTCAAAAGCATTGAAATAATTTTACCTCCCATCTCATGTTTTTATCATCATCATGCTCTTTTAGGGACTCCATACATGTCTTCCAAAAGCATATGATTTTCTTTATACTATGAAACAAAATAAGAAATTTATAGTATTCTTTTATGATGTTTTTTTTTCTTCCTTTTGACAGTCCTTGGTCTCCATCCGCTTTCATTGTGTGAAAGAGAGAAATTTGGATATTCTGCTAAAAGATGTTTCACTGTGGAAAGTATATCATACAGGGTTATAACAGCATGAGGGCAATTTAGTTTTTGGGTTATTTAAATAATGTTGGCATTCCAACATTTATTCTAAAGGATTATACTACAAATTTAAATTGAATTGTATTATTTGTTACATTTGATCCAGAATCGTATTCAAATAATATCATAGTGCAAACAGCAACCTTGCATACATCTGCTATCAATCTAAAAATGTAATGGAGGTATTACATATTTCAGTGTAAATACCTGCATTATTTAAATGGATTCATTCAATGACATCGCTATTCCATTATTCTCAGATATTCAGGAATGCTACGAAGTAACCCTGCAAATGAATGCAGCACAAAATGGAGTTAAAGACAGCAGCTCTGTGGACACATGGGAGGTAAGAGCCCCAGAGAAAGGGCAGCCTTATTTTTTATTACATGTCATTATTTACTCACCCCCATGTTGTTCCAAACCCTTATATCTTTGTTATCTGGCCTGTCCAGTCCCCAAATTCAAATAAATGACTTGATCCAGTCACAGCAGGTGACGATTTTCAGTGAATATCTTAAATTTAGCCTGTTATTTGCGCAAAGTGTGGTTTAAGCAATGTAGCACAAGAGTCATATGGGTCATTTTTATGATACTTTTATGGTGCATTTACATTTGTCACCACTCACCAATACTTTTTTTCTGTCCCCAACAATAACAGTAATTAGCACAGACAAAGGTTTAGAAAAAAGTGAAGGGAAGTTTACAGAGAAATGCTGGACAAAAAATAGAAAAAGAGGGGGAAAAAGAAAGAGAGAGCGTGTGGAAGTTACAGACGCTACAGAACATTAGTCATATCTCGAAAGCACTGCAGTGATAACACCAAGTGCTCCTCAGTGGGCTGTGTGATGATGTCACCAGGACCTTTCGTTACAAGTGTCTGCAGTCACGTGACCTTGCAAAGTATTTATAGGGAGAGTACAAAAAATAACCACAACTTCTGTCTGGATTCTGTTAAAAGCAACTGCAGTGAGGGAGGATCACTCTGTGGTCTCTCTGAGGGTACACACAAACATACACTCGGGTTTGACTAAAATAGTCTCTGTTCGTTCTGTACAACAGCACCCTGTGACTGATGCTTTAAAAGATGATAGAATGAATTTTTCCATTCCCTCCATGGTTTGAGACAATACAAAATATTATATAAATAAATAAATATAATATTTATTATAATAAATAAACTGGTCCATATTAACATGATAGCATCACGCAGTTGCTGCAGATTTGATTTGTCAGCTGCACATCCATGATGTGAATCTCCTGTTCCACCACATCTCAAAGTTGCTCTATTGGATTGAGATCTGCTGCCTGTGGAGGTGATTTGAGTATAGTGAACTCATTGTCATGTTCAAGAAACCAGTTTGAGATGATTTGAACTTTGTGACATGGCGCATTATCCTGTTGGAAGTAGCCATCGGACGATGGGTACACTGTAGTCATAAAGGGATGGATATGCGTCCAACCTTCGGTGAAGCTACGTCGTAGGCTGTGTGTAGCACGCATAACCTATGGCGTTGCCTGACGTGCACCTCTCCAAAAATGTAACGTGTCAATTCTGTACGGACCACAAGCGCTGTGATTGGTATAAATGAAAACCATTGCGTAGAGACTACAACGTAGGTCCGATGCAGAAGTATAAATCAGCCTTAATGGCCCAAAGTGTGCCAAGAAAATATCCCCCACACCGTTACATCAACAGCCTGAACCATGCTTTCATATTGTTTACACCCAATTCTAACTCTATCTGAATGTCACAGCAGAAATCGATGCTCATCAGACCAGGCAGTGTTTTTCCATTCTTCTATTGTCCACTTTTTCTGAGCCTGTGCGAATTGTAGCCTCAGTTTCCTGTTCTTAGCTGACAGGAGTGGTATCGTTGTGTCTTCTGCTGCTGTGTGCTGCTTCAATGGTCGACGTGTTGTGCATTCAGAGATGCTCTTCTGCATACCTTGGTTATAACGAGAGGTCATTTGAGTTACTGTTGCCTTTCTATCGGCTGCAAACCAGTCTGGACATTCTCCTCTGACCTCTGGCATCAACAAGACATTTTCGCCCACAGAACTGCCGCTCACTGGATTTTTTCTCTTTTTCTGACCATTCTCTGTAAACGGTCAAGATGGTTGTGTGTGAAAATCCCAGGAGACCAGCAGTTTCTGAAATACTCAGACCAGCCTGTCTGGCACCAACAAACATGCCACGTTTAAAGTCGCTTAAATCACTTTTCTTCCCCATTCTGATGCTCAATTTGAGTCCACTATGGTTTTGGACACCACTACAAATGGCTGTCCCCTCAAATAACACCCTATCTGAGGGTATAGAGGGCGATTTCGAATTCAGGCATGTCTACTTGCCTAAATGCATTTAGTTGCTGCCATGTGATTGGCTGATTAGATATTTGCGTTAACGAGCAGATAAACAGGTGTACCTAATAAAGTTGCTGGTGAGTGTGAGTGTGTGTGTGTGTATATATATATATATATATATATATATATATATATATATATATATATATATATATATATATAAATATAAATATAATTTAAATGTTATATATTTATTTAGGTTGCAAATTGGTTGTGGTAGATGCTCAGGTAAAAACCAAGCAATGATTGATAATTGTTAACATTTTTATTTTCATTAACGAAACAAATGAATAGTGGACATTCGGACACACTCTGAGTATAATCTGTTCCATTTTAAATCCCCAACTGGCTCTTTCCAGAAGTACCATCCTATTGTGACACATGTTCCACAAAAATACTGCAGGGGTCACTATATGATGTGTGGTGGAAAGCGTTACAGGTCTCAGTGTGAGTGTGAGTCCAGGCACAGCCCTGTTCTCTAAGAGAGCTGGTTCTGAGGGAATGTCCAGCTCAGGCTTCATTAGCATTCATAGCGTGCGGTCACCTGAGACGTTAAATGAAATGAGTCTGCAAATTCCCCGATTTGGTGCAGAAGGAAGGAAAAAAAGCCCCTGGAATAATTTACAGCACAATCATTACAAAGCCTTTGTGTTAAACAGTAAAGGGCAGTGTGTCTTCCCTTCCCTTTCATTTTTTTTTTTTTTTTTTTATATTAGCTACAGTTACAGTCAGTAATATAACAGTTTTACATGATAATAATACATATTTGGTATCTGTTTTATATCTGTGAATATTGGCTAAAATGTTTAGTTAAATGTAACAAGCTGTACATAATCCAGCCCCAGTATTGCGAGCAGTATGTCATGTGTCAGCAGTGATTCAATGGCACTGAACACCAGCAGCGCCCTCATGTTCCTCTCTGGGTTTGAGACTGCAGCAATCCTGCATGTTCTCAGCTGCAGTGTCTATCTCGTAGCTGAGCTGATGATAATATGATGGCAAAACTGGGGCTTGGCAACCATTTTTCAATTCAGCTCATGATTGTCCAATGAAGGCAATGATAAAAACGGTAAATTTGCTTTGTGTTTTGTTGTTTGTTACCTGATAGCAGTTTTTTTTTTTTTTATGATTTTAGATGTGACTTTATTTGTGCTTAAATGGGTGTGGCTTGGCCTAATGCTGCAAACCTGCATGCCTCTGTGTGTTTGTGTTTATATGAACACACATTGCTATGAGAGTCAGACTAGGACAGATCCTAAAAGAACATTCTAGAGTTCAGTTTGTTACCATTTTGGAAGGGAAAGTGAGAGTCTTTGTTCCATCTGCTGTCATGGCCTCTTCCAAAGGCTGCCCTCTGCTGCCTGTGACCTGTGACTGCGGCATAAATTATGATAAACAGGTAGGAAATAATCTAATCAAGGTTTGGCCATGGTTGTGCATCTTTTGGTCTAAAATGCTATATAATGACAGGTTTTCTCTGACAGGTTTTGAGAGATTTTATAGTTGTAGATAGTGGTCAAAAGGTATGTTTTAGTGTGCATGTTTGTTTCAGTGCATTCAAGTTTTCAAATGGCTATATTTGTATTCAGGACCACTAGATTTAACCAAATTAAACCCCTAATCTTGAATATTTATCTTTTTTCCCCCTTCTATTTTTGGTCTATGCAATCTACTGATTCTTTGTGATTTGTACTTGCAGACTTCGGGTGAAGAGGGTGTGTCACGTGTGCGTGTGACCAGCAGGAGGAGCTCTCAGAAGGTGGAGAGAGTGGCTGGACTAGTAAGCCGCTCCCATGTGGAGGCACCAAAGGTTAGCGGCTGCTAAATCAGGAATACTACTTTTTACAAAAATAGAAGATTTATAACATATTACATGCCGCATGAGGTCTTATCTGGCATAGGGATTTGTTTATACTTTGATGTCTAGAACATCTCATGTGTCAGTGCTCAGCAATTATCAATTAAGGATGGTCTGATGGCCTAGGATAAGTGTGTGTGAGAAAGTATCAGCCTGTTGGCAAAACTGTCAGTTGTTCACACACAACACATTGCACTCCGCTGCTTTTTAATCGGATGTCTATGTAAAAATAGACTAAAAGGACATATTTAACCATTTTGCTACATCTCTATTTTCAGTGTCTTTCACATGAGTGTTGCGTTTTTAGACATCATCTGAAGATAAATGAATGGAAAAGCAACACAGTGCAATGAAAATGAATGTACCAGTATGTGCTGTTATGCCTTGCAAACTTAAAAATATAGTTTTGTGTGGTCTACTGAACATTGTTGTGGCAGATTCTGCTGATTTATAATATATGTTTACATGATCTTGCTGACTAAAAAAAGATGAGGTTTTGCATTAGTTAGAATGGTCTGGGCTTTTCCAGTGTTTCGGTTTATTACAGTCACTGCGTTAAATTATAGTATCATCATTTCCAGATGTTATTGCAAATTAAAACCTAATACATAATTTTTTTATAAAGTTTAATGAAAAGTATGAAGTAAAATTCCCTCTAACATATTAAAACATTGTTAAAAATAAAATATGGGCCTCTGAAAATATCAAGATGGCAAATAGACATCTTTATCTCATTGCTGTGCAATTTAATACCTACAGAATGATGCAATCATAAAACACATTTCCATTGGCTAGATTTTGACTACAAGCTGATTTCGAGATGTTTCTCGTGATGCATATTCATAGTTAATACATATGGATGGTTGCGGTGCAGTTGTGTCAACATATGTAGATTGTAGCTAGGCTGCAGTGAAATAAGCCATGATGACGCTGTAATCACACAGTTTTTCAGAAATACTCTCAACAATCAGGTTCTACTATATCATGGCAGCTCTCATTTTCATGTCCCCCCAATCACAGCACCCCCAGTGGCATGTGGCGGCACAGTGCCTGCGGGCACTGCCGTTTCAGATGAGCGGAGATGTAGTGTGAAGGATGGGGCGTAAGGTGGAGATGGCAGTGTGGGTGTGGTCTCAGGTCGTGGCTGAAGAGTGTGGGATTGCTGCGTTGAGAACAGAGTGCCTCCATTGTCTACATCAAAGCACAGGCTCTCTGCAAGGCAGCAGCGTTCTGTTGACAGCAGGGCTGGCTGATGCTGAGCTGAATGTGGTGTCGTGTCTTCCTCACATTAGGAGGGGTATGAGGTGGAAGGGAGGGATGAAGAGAGAGCTGCAGAGGGAAAGCGAGTGGGGGAGGGTGGGGGGAGCGAGGCGAGGGCCGGTGCAGTGCAACGCAGTTAGAGCTGGAACGGACACCTAGAGCTCAGCCTTCCGCATGTTGCCATGGAAACCAAATTCCTCCCCCTACTTGCATCCCTACAGACTGGCTGCCTCTCTCGTTCCTGCTCTCTCTGTCGCTGTTTTCCTGTCTCTGTTGCATCTTTCTGCATCTCTCATATGCATTCGGCCGCATAACATGGCAAAAATGTGTGTTTTGCATCCGACAGGATGTTTATGCAATGCTCAAGATGGATGAATGCTAGACAATGCATAATTAACAATGCAAAATGTGTATTTGACAACACAAAGGAATCTCTCTCTGCATTCTATGATCATGTTTTCTCATTCCCAGTTGTTCATCAGCAAACATTTATTGAGTTACCCTCCCCCAGAGTCATTTTCAGTCCAGTCATATCTTTATCATGGTTGCATTCCCTCTTTTCTTTTTACTTTGCTCTTCTCTGTTTATTCTGCTCTCTGGGCCCATGCATGATTCTTTTATTCATTCCTCTTCTTAACACCTCACCACGTACACAATGCAGCTAAATACAGATGTCACTCCTCTTCTGAGCGCTTAAGTCTGTTTTGTACACACACAGACCAAATTCACTCTGAACAAAGTAGTGGGATCCAAACTGCACAAGAAGTTGTTGATGACGTATTTAAAAGCAGAGCACTAAATATAGTTACGCACACCACACACCGTTTAGTTAAACAAGAGTGGCAACCACACTCAGAACTGTTGTAAGCAAAAAATCATTCAAATTTGCTGTTGGTTAAGTAAGATTTGACAAATTAATGCATTGCTCAATTGGATATTACATAACGATGTGTTAATTGTGACAAGGCTTTCAGGTGTGTTATGCAAGTCACAATCTTTATTTACTGCAGTGACTGTCACTACCCAGCAAGCAATTTTGGGTTTAAAATATGTCTAATAGCCATGCAAACACAGCCCTGATGTCTGGGGCTGTCAGTGAAGCCATAGCCCAAGAACAGACTAGTCATCTAGACCATGAACATATTATTATTATTATTATTATTAAGTTACATTTATATAGCACTTTTCTAGGCACTTAAAGCGCTTTACATGGAAGGGGGGGATCTCCTCAACCACCACCAATGTGCAGCATCCACCTGGATGATGCGACGGCAGCAATATTGTGCCAGAACGCCCACCACACACCAGCTGATTGGTGGAGAGGAGACAGAGTGATGAAGCCAATCAGGATATGGGGATTATTAGGAGGCCATGATGGACAGAGGCTAATGGGCAAATTTGGCCAGGATGCCGGGGTTACACCCCTAATCTTTAATTGAAGGACATGCTGGGATTTTTAATGATCACAGAGAGTCAGGACCTCGGTTTAATGTCTCATCCGAAGGACGGTGCTTTTTGACAGTATAGTGTCCCCATCACTATACTGGGGTGTTAGGACCCACACAGACCACATGCCAAAGAAATGAAACCAAACACCTTGTAATCACTGTTCACTTTGCTTACATGATGGAATATCATACATCTCGCAAGTTATTTTGTCAAAAACTACATGTAACCATATTCAAGGTTATTTTGCCAAGAAGTGGGAGAAGAAAATCGAAATGCAATGTTTCTGATAAATATTGCGATTTGTGATTTTAAAAATGTGTTTTTTTAAAAAGATATACATTTTGTCATTGTATATCAATATGACTATAAAATAATAACAATAAACAATGACAGCGGAGTGAGAGAGAGGACCAGGCCTGGGACATTTAAGTATTCTTTTTTTCTTTCATTTTGTTGTTTGTTTTGTGAGTAAAACTTTGCATTCAATGTTTGCCGGTTCCAGCCTCCTTCTTCCCTGAGCCTTGAACTTTGATACACGCAAGCTATAAGTGAGCCAAACTCAGAGCACATGTAGAGATGAGTTCATGTGGAGCAGCATTTACTGTCAACTGATTGAGATGCTAAAAAAAAACTGGATCGTGAGCTGCTTATGTGTAAAAGAACACAGTGCTGCGCTTCATTCTCAAACATGCAGTGGATATATTTACATAATTAAATCGCAGCCGTTGCAATTTGATAATCGGAATAAGCCATATCACAACATTAATCACAACTATCTTGAGGATAGAAAAGGGGCTTGACTTCACTTTGTATTATTCGTACAGACATTATTCTATCTGCTCCTATTGTGTGAACAGGACAATTCAACACGGTTGTCAGTCCCAAACACTGCCTCTGTGAGCCTCAGAGAATGATCATTTAGGGGATTTGTTTAATGCAGCTATCACTCTCCCACCTTGCAGTGTGCAAGTGGCCCTTATCAGACCCTCTCTTCTCTTCAAGACCTCTCAGTTCTCCAGTCATTTCGCAAGCATCTCATATTCCCTTTCTCTCTTTTCCTCTCTCTCCTTCTCTCATTTCCCTTATCATTACGCTGTCAGTCGGATGTGCAGTGTTTGGTGCAGCAGCTGTTTTCTGTCACCAGGCCTATTAATAGGAGTCACAGCCTTCACAGGCACTTTATTTTATTGTGTCAGTGTGAAGGAGCAACGACTCAATGCGTTACAAGTATTTAGGTGAGAACCCAAAACCCTTTCTTGGCCTTGCAGCGGTGTTATGAATGACTGGTCTCTATAGCCATGCACATGCATTGTAAGCCAAACTCTATAGTGGTTGCTTTTATGTCATGCATTAATAATTATTGGATCAGGTTGCTTATTCAGAAAAATAAATTCTCCTGACTATAATCACTGTCTTTCAAAGGCTGCTCTGCACCTGTTTCTTACAGCGATTTTCTGTGGTTCATTCAAAGGAAACCTTCAAGAATGTTACTGGCCCTTTAAGACTGCCTGTCTCTCATCTCGCCTTATTTGGACATACATCCTGTCAGGTGACAAGAGTGCAGTCACATGGGCTGCTATGAGAATGCACAGAAATTCCAGAAATTTTCTATAGATACCTTCGATGCGAGAGAGAATATGTGGGGGTTGTGAGGCCAGCTGGGGGGGGGGTTATATAATGTGGGAATGCAGAAACTGACAATGAGGCTGTCAGATATGAGATATGCTGTGTGTAATCAAGTAGAATCCTTCTGTAAAACCATCACACAATCATTCTCATTTATTTCATAAATCAACAATAGGCTTCCTTCCAATTTCTCAAGAGTAGGTCAGGTGGATTTTCGTTCTCCAGGAAAGATGTGCCAATTCACTGAGACATGCAGTATAGAATACTATATATAATATTTGCAAATAAAATTTTAAACTAAGAAGACTCTGAAACCTAAATCATCAAGAAGATAGAAGGTACATTCTTAAATTGTCTCTTTTTTTAACCATCCATCTGTAGTACTGTTCTTTATTCAGCCTGAGAGGATTCATCTGTCTCTACCATCTCACACACACACACACACACACACACACACACACACACACACACACACACACACACACTCCCGCTGCAGACAGAAATTAATTGAAAAGTTCAACAGTTTTAAATGCATATTTCAGCCATAATAAAACATAATGTACCAGCTTTAAATAAAAAAATATTTATAGCATTTCTGCATTGGATTTACATTTGCAAATGTAATTATTGTAGCAAGAACGTCTTAGATGACATTTAAGAGTCGCCTAAATGTTACTCGCCACACATGGCACCTTTACATACATTAAATTATAAGCACTTTTGGCAGCGGTTGTGGTTCAAGGTTTGGATCATCCTTTGTGTTGAGTGCACTGATGTTCTAGCTAATATTGACAGACTTGGCCATTGATTGGCTGTGACTGTTTTTTTTTATTTTTTTTTTTAAGATTTGATATTATGTAATTCTTTAAGGAGCAGCATTTTCCCCTAGAGGTACTAGAAACGCCCACATGCACTCACACTCTGGAAGCTGCCGACACAAACACATGGCATAATGCAAGCATGTAATGCATGCATATAAGCACGCTCTGCTTCCCTGCCTTCCGCGTTCCTCTTCATCCTTGGCCAGCCACATTAAAAATTCCTCTATGGAGACCATGGAAGTCTGCATCCTATATAAGAATGTGCTGTATAGACAAGGGGAGCAGAGGGAACAGGGTGGTCGCACACAACATGTGCCCAGTCATGTGTGCTGTGATGAATATACTTGCATTGCCTTTTTTCAGCCACCAAGCACCACCCACATTGGTTTTGGCAATGTTTGTGTGTGCTTCTCACACTATTCTGATCTCTGATTGGCCTTCCTCCTGGAAATCGGAAAGTTTGCCGGAATAGTATATCGTGGTAATGAAGTGAGTTACCGTTGCATATAATTAAGTGTGGCTGATCCTGCTGTTTGTGCCTCCTGGTGGGGTTGGAATAGAATAGTGTGCAGTGCTTATTAGAACTGACTCAGCCACAAAAACAAGTGAATTCACACGTGCATAAACAGAGAAACACACACACAAAATGCCCATACGTGCATAGTCACATTAGAAAATGTATCTAATGTTCATACTCAAGCACATTTGATGGTATAACAGTCTAAAAGGCTAACATCTGTTTTGATTCAGCTGTGAAAATGTGTAATTTCAGAAACCCTTTAAATACCCTCAAACGGTGGGTCACCTGGGTAACTTTTAATCAAATGAATATGAAAAAAAAAAAAAAAAAAAAAAAAAAAAAAATATATATATATATATATATATATATATATATATATATATATATATATATATATATATATTATTATTATATATATTATTATTATTATTTTTTTTATATATTTTTTTTTTTTTTTAAGTGCCCCTATTATGCTAATTTAAAGTTTCCTAATATAGTTTTGGAGGTATTCAACAACAGGCTTACATGTATCAAACTCTTTAATTTTATCATAATATATATTGCTCATCACCACACTGTTCAATGATTTTCAAACTCTAAATCCCTCCTTTCTGTGAGCCTACTCCGTTACCATAACTGATTTTCATCTCCGTCCGGAGGCTCAGCAATAGTACACACTATAAAGACAGTAACAATGACGACAGTTTTACATCAATCCCAGCATGAGTCCGAATCGATGATGAAACAATTGAAGAACTAGTATTCAACCTGAACCTTGAGCAGGATGTTTCTCATTGATGCTACTCAGTTTAAGGTACATTATGAGATGTTTCAACTGTAATTCCTCACCATTCCTCACCGTCTATGTGTGTGTGTGTGTGTTTCTAATTTATTGCTGTACACATGCAGGAACTGTATCAATAACAGCACATACGTTAGCTCACCACTAACGTGAATGACTGATGGAACATTAAAGTTTGCAAAACAAATCTTGCTCCATCCTCTATCTTTACTCAAAGTAGTAAAAATGACAGACAATCTACACTAATAGACACAGCTTTAGGTAATACTGCAGCCCACAGCTGATTTACAGTAGTATTTCAGTAAGCCGGTTAGCCAGATACCTACAATGTGAAACACAATGCACGCATAATAAGTGGACGTCACAACGAAATGGCTTGCAACTCTTACTTTTGAGAGACAATAACTTTATATACGCTGTACCTTCAGATTTAAAACTTGACAGGATGTTTTCATTCTCTTAGAACTATGTTACACATTACATGAAAGGTAATTTTCAAAAATCCAATATTTAATGCTGAGAAAATATTGCCTTTAGGTATGCAGATCTTCATTTCCACTGTCAATAAATTCAGTAATGTCTTCTCTATACATTAAGAAACAATAGTACAAGGAAACTGCAACTCAAGAGTCTATTAGACTCTGTAGCTACCAAGGTTTTCAATAAGCAACTTGAAAATGTAATACACATTACTGTAAATACACATTCCATGCGGATTGAAGAAAATGTTGCACAGAGTAAATTAAACAAAGTAATAACCAAATCACTGTACCTTAAAGATGAATAACAAATCATCAAAATACTCAATAACTCAACAAGGCAAAACTAACAGAAAAAAATATCACTGAAAACTAAGCTCTCTTTCAAGTAAAGTTTGTTCACTTGGTGGCCATATTTGCAATACCTTTGGGCAGCTATTTTGGGCATTCAAGACCAAGTCCTTCCTATTTGAATGGGAAATCCTGAAATCTCAAAAACTGGTTGCCACACTCACATTAATAAATAACATGTTTAAAATCAGCAACAAAATCTGACATGAACTGTTGCATAAATGGAGTTTCTTATGTTCTAAAAGTGTTTAAAAAAGCTTATTGTGCAGCTCTAAGGACGCGTCTCAGGACACTGACTGTTCTCTAGTAACCAGAGCTTCTAATGGCAGCTGCAGTGATGCAATGATGATTGACTCTTTTATTTATAATGTGGGATTTATTTTGCCATATTGCACGTTGCACCTTTTCCCATTCATAAGTACTGTGAGTGCACCGTCTTTGAAAATATGGAGCACAACTTTTCAGATTTGGCAATATTAAATTAAAAATATGAATGTATTTTTACAGAATATAGCTGTTAGACAGCTAGCAATCGTTATGTAGGTCATAATCAAATGTTATCAATATTTTAATTTATTATTTTGTTCTTTGAAGTAAAATCTGCTTCTGTTTTTGATGTATACACTATTTCTTGGAGTTTAACATCAAGCATTTAAAATTTCTTTCATAGCTAGTTTGTTGTGTCTAAATTGCGTGGTTTAGTTATGTTACAGTGATGTAACAAATTAATTTTATACACAGATAGATTAAAACATGTTCTTCCGTCAGCCCCTTATGTACTGTAGTAAGTTTCCGGTCTTTCTTACAGAGAAACTGTGGAGCTGAATAATGTGCTTTCTGCATCTCCATGCAGGCTCTGTGTGCTGGCTGATTTTCGAGTGTGCTGGCCCTTTAAGAGCAGTCACTTAAGCAGTCAGTCCTGTGTTGGTGCTGCTGCTGATGGCTGTGCTGTGAGTTGATTGGCTGTGGCTGTCAGGGCTGAGGCGCTGGAGGGATGCTGCTACTCTCTCTCTCTCTCTCTCTCTCTCTCTCTCTCTCTCTCTCTCTCTCTCTCTCTCTCTCTCTCTCTCTCTCTCTCTCTCTCTCTCTCTCTCTCTCTCTCTCTCTCTCTCTCTCTCTCTCTCTCTCACTTGCTTGCATCCTTTCGTATAATCCACATCTAGGGCAAGCAGGCTGAGAGTCAATCCAGTGCTCAGCTCCTCTCTGCAGACTGGGAAAAGAGTGAGAGAAAGAAGGCAAGAAAACGCTTCCCAAAGCAGGAGGAAACGCAGAAGGAAGAAATCTGGCAAGCAGAGACATACAAAGGAAGATTTGATCACGGATATAATTTATATATATAGAAATTGTTTATATATATATCTATCTATCTATCTATCTATATATATATATATATATATATATATATATATATATATTTGTACACACACATATCAATATTTATAGAAATATATATGTATACATATATACCTGTATATAACTGTATTTGTGCTTGTCTGTTTATATTGATATTTTTATATGTATTTGTGTGTGTGTAAATATATACATATATAAACAAATGAATATATATCTATGAATTTATATACATATCACTGTGAACCAACAGAAGCAGGAAGAGAACTCGACCATCAGGGCTGGTCTCTGATTCCGAGATCATACACACTATTTTTAGCATTATTTTTCCAAACCTTTTGCATCGACCGGAGGAAGACTACCAATCTTTTTCTATTTTTCATCGCCCTGTTGCTACCTCCTCATCTCTTTTTCTGGATCGGGAGGAACAAAGAGGAGGATAACAGGGTTTGTGAAGATTCCTGCCATTTGTGCTACCGTTCCGTGAGCCGAGTGGCACTGCGTGCTGTATTTGATCTGAGCAGGCAGCAGCAGCAGCAGTGAGATAGAAAGAGACAGAGAGCGCCGCACCGTGTGAACTAGCCAGCATGCACAAACACCATCACTGCTGCAAGTGCCCAGAATGCTATGAAGTGACCCGCATGGCCGCCCTGCGCAGGATGGATGCCCCAGCATATGGAGACTGGCAGCCCGAACCCTACGGATACCCAGCCGGCTATGGGGGCGGCCAGACCTCACCGCCCCAAACCTCGGGTGGAGGAGGGGGAATGGGTGGAGGGGGCACTTTGGGGAGAAGTAAAGGGAAAATGATGTCAGCTGGGGGTCCTGGTGGCCCCAACCCCAAGAGCCAATCCAAGGGCGCCCCCAAGGTGAACGGTAACAACTCAGGAGGGCAAGGAGGATGGTGGCCCGAGTGCACCTGTTCCAACCGGGACTGGTACGACCAGGTAAATGCTTTTTCTGGGCCGCTGGGGCATCGAGAGTAGGCAGCAGGCGGTAGGCAGTTGGTGTATGTGGTTGCTAGGTTGAAACTAAGTAGAATCAGCAAGCTCCCCTGTAGCTTCTAGAAGATGCATAATTTTTTAAGGGATTCATCCAGTGTTGATCCTTTCATACTGCATGTGCTGTAATCTTACAGTATGCCCGTCAAGATTGATTCTCGCAGAGGAGTTTAATCTTCATGTATTTACAGCTCCATCAGTGCTTTATGGCTTCATCAATCCCCTACGTACATACTTATCTAAACCGTCATCTGACAGGGATTGACAGGGCCGCTGTGACCACGCAACAAGTGAATGTAGCTCCGCCAATTTAATCCAAGGATGGCAGTGACCTGCCAATGCTGCTGACCAGGCAAAACACATCATCAAATGTAATATCCAATGAGTAATGGATTCTTATTCTAGATTTGTGAGATGAAGATGTGGATGTTTTATGGATCTGACGACGTGTGTGCATTTTCTTATTTATTTCCAGTCTGTTGTTGTAGTCAAGGATTGAGATATAGCCAGACGCGAAACGCCTTATGAAGTATAATGAACACTTCTTGTCCGTGACCGTTTCAGCTAGATTTTAACCGCATAGAGCAGAGCATATCAAACTGAACCAGGGAACAGAAGCTGTAATTAAGTGAGGTGTGTGTGTGTGTAAGTGGCAGCAGGGGTTGGGGAAGGGTCGCTCTGAATGTATAAAATGGAGGAAGCAGGCTCTCGTGTGAGAACAAGCCCACATGCATGCTCTGTGCCTTCAGTGTGTGTGCATGTCTACGATGTGGGGGAGTATGTGAGTGCACAGGTTTTTATTGGTATTTGTGCATAGCCGAGGGAGAGAGAATGTAGAGAGGGTGGCGGAGACGCAGAGAAAATGGAGGGTGAGATCTCGGTGACTGTGAGGGTGAAATTTCACCAAACGCAGGGAGGGAAGGCGTGAGCAAGGAGCTGACTAATTCTGCCTCTGTTCAGAGGATGGGAGAGGCATCAGTCAAAAGCAGTGCGGTTTTTCACTCATTCGCTTTTGTTTTAATAATTAATTATGCATGTGTTCCTGGCAGCATTGGCTCTAAACCAAATAAATGGACCCTTAAGATGTGACATTTCCTGCTTATTCTCTGTTCCTGTGATAATTTCCTTCTCGTTTTGATGTATGACATGCAGCAATGTGAAATAAATCAAGCATATATCTTCACTTGTACACCGCATGCAATACCTGGCACGAGCACTCTTAGGGCATATTGATGGAGTGTATGTTTAATTAATGAGAAGGAAATTGTTTAACAGAGGTATATAGGACAATGACACTATTAAAGCTTCTCGTATGTGAGGAGGAGACCATGGATCATCTTGCTGGTTTCTCCTCCTCTGGCCAGGCTGTTACCTGTTAAGATTATTAAAGAGGCTTTAGTTATCTTTGAAGGCCTTGTGGTTGTTTTTCATTTGCGAAGTCTATTGTTTCTGAGGTAAATATGAATTTCATCTAAAAGAAAGTTGAGCAGTAAAGAGGAGGAAAAATGTTTGCCATTTTTAGCAATCATCACATGATAGTAGTGATAATAGAGGTGAAAGTGCTAATGTGGAAAAGAGAGAAATCAGCCAATAAAGACAGGTGGGCTGAGGAAGCAGAGTGGGTTACGTAAGAGAAGGCAGTTGGTGGAGCCGCAAGAGGAGACACTTTGATAGAGAAGCCATGGATCTGTGAGCTATCGTTTGCCCCATACTTGCTGTATGGCCATATTCAACTGTCATATCTGCAGAACACATAATATTCATCGCAGTTGAAATCATGTAGAAGCTTCTTGTTTGTTTTGTGTAAAAGACAGATCTGTTGCTGTGACCAAATCACATCACTTCAACTCTTTAATGGTGAAGTATGTAGTTTTTGCACCACTAGCATCAGCAATCAGAAAAATTACTGCTTTCTAACAGGTTTCCCGAGCACTCTCTGTCTTCCATTGGGAAGCCAGCCAAATAGATAGCCCCCAAACCCATGCCATTGGTTGAGCTAATGTAGCTGTGCTCAGAAAAATAATGTTGAAAGATGCATGTTAAAAAAATATATTTATGATAAAAAAAATCACGCAGTTCACCTTTGAAGCTGTATTACCTATTCATCATTTATGTATTGATCAAAATCAACAGAGAATCGAATTTGATGTATTTTCTGAGTGAAACTGGATAGTGAATGAAATTTTTTTAGGTCAAGACTTGTTTGGTTCATCTATACTTATTTTTTTTTTATCTGAATTTGATTGGATTGTGAAAAGTGGACATCACTTAACAGAATGGAACCAGGAGATTGGGCAAGTGCGGTTTAAAACATTAGAGATTATGAAGACTTTATTTTCTTTGGAATGATGTGCAGTGGTGAATCGTGCACAGGAAGCATGTATTAGGGAAGTTAATAGGGTCGATTATTGATTCCATGTTAGACTAAGATTGTTCTCTGCATTAATTCAGTAGATATTTGATTGATGGGATGGTCTCAAATGACAAAGTCAGCTGTAGGAGGACGAGAACATTTCTTCATCAAAGTAAGTAGGGATGTGGAGGGACTAGGCTTCTTCAGAATGAACCATTTGTTTTCCAGGCACCAATGAATCATTTTGTGCTCTTGAGCTTTATGTCAAGTCTTATGATTATTATTAGTGTTAAATAACCTATTGTCCTTGCATCATTTATCACATGTTATTTGTGAAATTGTGACAGAATTTCAGTGGATATTTTTCAAATATAAGTGACTGAGGGTATCTGTAGGTGTTGTTGCTAGTGCTGGATGCCTTTCTGTCATGATTCTAATAACATTATTAACAATATTAACATTCTTGATAGGTACAAAAATACAGTCCATGTCCACACTATGTTGCATGTCCGTCTGTGTGTATGTGCTCAGGACCTGTGTGCATCACATATGTTAAAGTGAACTTGAATAAATCTTTGGGGATGAAGGAGTAGATTTTAAGAGAGACTTTACTGTCCTCAGCGCTCATCCCAAGCTGCGATACAGACAGCCTCCATCTTAGAGATGAAGCATCTGCATCATATCAAGAAGGATTTTTTCTTGTTAACTCATCCTTGTAGCTGCAAAGCATATGGACCAGGCTAAAACTGATGCAAGTGAGATTGAAATGTATGTGACAATATGTGTTCTGGCTGCATTACAATTAGAGAGATTCAAAAAGGCAAATGGATGCTGTTTTTAACTGCTCATTGTCTCATTCATAAGGCCAACCATTACTATAGCAATGATTCATCGATCATTATCTTCCTCAGTCCTCCTGAGATATGAAACTTTATAAATAAATCATGCTAAATGCTGCATATTAAATAGCAGGGGAAACATAATATTCAGTTCTCATCCCAGTATGCTGAAATGTTAAATCAAATATTATTCTGATAAAAAATAAAAATGTTTATTTTTATCAGTGTAGCTATAGTAAAGCAAGCATAGTGTATTTTTTATCATACACACAAGTTGTGCACACAGGCTCCTAGCAGTTGATGAATTAACGAAACATCTATAGAGTCATATTTCATAGATTTAGGTTATGTGCTTGCCTTAATGCTTCCTCTTGCAGATGCCCAGTATAGCCAATTTATGAGAAATATATTCTGATCAAGCATTTGCATTCATTAGAATAAAGCCTGGCATCACAGTGCATTTAATGGAAGAGAATACGTGAAGTACGTTCAGATATCTTTTTTTTGGTAAAGCATCTCATTAATGGTGCATCCTGTTATATCCTGTTATATTCTGTACTCTTGTGATCTCAGCAGTAAGCCAAGTTCCTCAGTTGATTATGTATGACATAAATCAGGGGCAGAGCTAGCATGTGTGAGCGCTTACGGATGGATCACTAGCTTGAGACATCACCATAGACATTCATATATTCATCTGAGAGGAGGCTGGGTTTGTGAGAGATTTTAACAAATTGGATTTTCATTTGTAACGTGGGGTTTTGGGTTGCAGAAAGGAAATGGAGTGGGGGTTGGTGGTTATGTTGTGGAGGAAGATAAGGTTTACCTCATCCATTCCAGATGGGACCAGTTTAGGGTTGGTCCCACGAGAGCCTCTTCTTTCCACCAAATTCAATATATGTCCTTCTGGAGAACTGAGAATTTATTGTAGCCAAATACAAAATACTACAAGATTAAATGAGAAAATAAACATATATATATATATATATATATGTGTGTGTGTGTGTGTGTGTGTGTGTGTGTGTACACTTTTACCTTTTTTCATTCTTGTAGTTTTTCTTCATATATGTGGCCTTACAATAAACTAATATTTACAGCCACAACATTTTTCTTAGATCCTGTTGCTTATGAAAACTTTGTGATCAAATTTTAAAAAGCTTTTGTGATCAAATATATCTCAATAAAGCTCAAATGTCATATCTGATTTTATAAATTCCATAAATATATGTACATACTATTTTAATACTTCATTCTAAGGTAAATCCTATTGGATGTATCTGAAAATATTTTACATTTTACTTTGTAGTTATTATATAAACATATAGTACATTTAAATATTGTTCATGGTACTGTATGTACAAAGAAAAACTAAGTAAATCCCAACCTAGTGCTGGATATTAACAGGCAAAACAATAAAAAAATCTTGACATTGTCACATGCTTTTACTTTATATGGTACAGCACATTTGTTAAATGAGATAAATAAGACATGCCACATTTCGCTATCAAAGTGTATGTTACTTCAAACAGAATCATGGTCTTGTAGGAGAAAGGTGTTTGATTCTACCCAACACTGCATAGGTACCCAATTAACTTTAGGTGTTGCCATAGCGACAAGAAGGCTAGAAATACTGCTGCCCGAGAGAGAGCTGAATTCGGTGGCATTTTGCAGACATGATCGTGCATCTTCATCACAGCATTTTTATTTGCTGACGCTGCAGTTACCTTGACGTGCAGCACTTCACAATGTGATTTTTTTTTTACTGAATTGTGCATGTATTGATCTAAATTTCACCGATATTATCTGTGCAGTCTGTTTTGAGAGGGCCCACTATTAGCCCACTATATTACAGTAGGCTACTCTACACATACATATGCAGCTATTCAGCAGCTGGCCTGGAAAGGAAGATGACCACATCATATAGCTCTTTTCATTTACAGCATTATGTTATTGATTTAGAGATCTACATGGCTGAAAAACCTACCACATTTGCTTAGTAAGTGATTGTTAGAGTGCGTTGCTGAAGTATCAGTTGTCAGAAGGTTCAAGGATACTGAATGCAATCCATCATACTACTCAAAACTCTTTGGCACTGGAGTGCGCACACATCATGCAATATAAACCTGTTCTTAAAACAAAATGTTCTCAGCCCATAAAAAAAAGAAAAAAAAAAGAAAAAAAATTCACATGGAGCACATAGAAAATCACTGCAAATGCACTATAAAACGGGGGAGAAGGTACACTGCAATATTTATGCAGTCTTTTAGAGTTGGCATTTATACACCAAGAAAGGGTAAAGGATGTGTTCCTGAGAAAACTTAAAAGAGACGGTTGACTGTATTTTTATTGGAACTAGTGGACTTGTGATATAATAAAAGTTTGGTTTGATCCGCAAGTTGACCATATATGCATAGTATGTTCTTACACAATCTCACCTCAAATGGCCATTATTGCTCCATCTCTGGCTGCTTGCCTGTGTTTCTCTATCCATTCAATGAGAGAAACCATTTAGTACTACTGTTGATGAATTAATAGTAAAGCTGCTGTGTTTGAATGCATGTCATCCGTAAGTTCAGTGACAAGGAAGGAAACATCTCTGTAAAAATTTAGACTGTTTTTAAGTAAAAACTAAATATATTAAAAACAGTGGCTTGTTAGTTCTATTATTATGTCAGATTAAAATTTTTACTCCAATTTAAACAGTTTAATGAGATCAACAACAGTTTAAAATTAAGTAAAAAAACTAATAATGTTGCTTATTTATTAGTGCTGTCAAATCACGATTAATTACATCCAAAATAAAAGTTAGTATCTGCATAATATGTGTGTGTACTGTGTATAATTATTATGTATATATAAATACACACACATGGATGTATATTTTTATGAAAAAAATTTGATATATATATTTGATATAATAATATTATTATTATTATTATTATTAATTTTTTTATGTTACTTTATTTATTACATTTTTGGTGGGGCCCATCCAAGACAAGTAATTCTTGCAATTTCAAAATATTCTAATTATTCATATCTTATTTGGCAGAATTTACAGCTGAAGAAGATTGCATGACAAAGTATATGAATATGATCAACAAATGAATGAAGTAGTGGCAACACTGCACTGACCTGATAAGGGCAAGTGCCATTTCTGTCAGCTGGCCCAAAACTGTCTCACACTGTCTCCAAACCACCGGGCCATTATTGTCAGGTCCCTAAGCTTGCTTATGACATTTGCAGCATTGAAGAACTTGCTCTTCTGTTGATCTTTGGATTTTGTGATGAAAAATTATACATGCTATTAGAGTTATTAAGTGATTTGCAGCAGAATGTTAGGTAATTTTCTGTGCACTAGCCCACTGCGTGAGCTTTATACATTTTGATATTTCCCCATAAAAATACGTTTGTGTGGGTGTTAATTCTAGTGACTGTATTGCTCATGGCCATTGACCTGTCAGCCATATGCTCTCAGCTGGCGGCCCTGTTGGAGCGCAGCTCCCCTGCTCCGCTCAGTGCCACACGTGGGATGGGGAGTAGAGAGGGTTTTTTATTTGTTTGCTCACCTGCTTTGTTTAATTTCTTCTTTTTGCTGATCGCAGTGGTGATTGTTCTGGAAAACAGAGGAATAGCAGTCAGCTTACTCATCTTATTCAGTTCTGGATGCATCCACCATGCTGACAAGGAAGGCAGACATGTACACATGCCACAGAGAGCCACGATAGCTTGCTATTCCAGTATTGTCATAAAACCCTGCTTCAGTTTAAGGGCTAACATCCCAATGAATTTCAGAGCATAATTTTTTGAGCGCTTGCACAGTCATTCCCTCTTTTGTGCTATTACTCTGCCCCTTTCCCTGTGTGATGCTTCAACTACCGGTGGCTGCATTCTGCACCGGCCGGCGTTAAAACTCCCACACGAGATCATAGAATCTGCATGCATCACAATCAATAACTGGTGAGTGCTGATCCATGAGCCTCTGACTCTCTCTGTGTTGTGGGAGTCTGTGGGTGCTTTTAACAGAGCTTTTGAGCTATCCAGTGCTTGTAATTTTAGACCTTTTTTGGCTTTTACCTCTGCTGTGGACTCGTGAGCATACAGCGATTGCAGACCTAGAATATTCTGTATGCAGGATTGCTTGCATTCATTGCCTTTCATTAATTTACACCATTTACATTGTGCATGGGCTCCAACCTGTGACTAAACATTACAGCAATAAATTAAAAGATAATTAATAGGTGTCACGATTCGATATAAATCGCGATACGCAGCTCACGATACAATATGTATCCCGATATTTTAAGCCAAAATAAAGAGGAGTGTTTTTTTTTATTTTATAAAATAATATTATTATTATTCATGTATTATTATCAGGACCCACAAATATTCCCCCTTTGCATTTATTATACATTATAGTCAAACTGTAAATGTTTAGCTCAGCCAAGAATTTCAATTCTGCATTTACTCACTCTCATGTTGTTTTTGCGTGTCACGCACTCATTTGAACGTCCGCGTTTACTACAGTATGCGCGGTGTGGTAAATCTGTTCATCATAAGCCATCGTTCGTGTCTCTTCAGAAGACTTGGATTTGGACTAGACCACTCGATTAGTTCTTTTTACGATGCCTTTATGGCATTGGATCTTTTAAGTTTGAGAGGAATGGACTATAAATGGAGGGACAGAAATCCCTCTGGTTTCATAAAGAATATCTTCATTTGTGTTTGGAAGTTAAACAAAAAAACGACTTGATGGTGAGTAGGCCTACATGATGACAGAATTTACATTTGCGGTACATTTGTAAATTTGTGATTGGGTGAATTATTCCTTATAAATAGGCCTACTACAGCAAGTTGAGCCTTGGATAAAACAACTCGATATCGCGAATCATATCGTTTCCATCATCGATACATATCGTCACATTTTTATATCTTTATAAAATATATATTTGTGTCGATATGCCCTTTTATCAGATTTGATTTAGTGATGAGGCATTGGTTAATTATATCTTTAGAGTACAGGCCAGTGTGTTCTGCACAGCATGACCCGTGATTTTGTGAACGAAATGTTTCACAAAACAGATTCATGAATCGCTAGTAATCTATTAAAATTATTCTAACTCAATAAACAGCAAGTCAATGTTGATTATTCATATTTGAAATACGAGAACCATCACTCCGCACTGTTGGTTAGGTTTGTGATACTTACACAGTACATATGGAAATGTGTAGTTGAATATACAGATTTTGTTGTATTTAAAGGTACAATAATTAATGAAAAAGTTCAAATAAGATACAAAAAATACTTTTGGTTATTGTTTAGCATAGTTAGCCTAATTGTAAGATTGAAGTGTAAGGGAGAACTTTGTGTGGGTTTTGTTTGGAAACCATCCACACTGGTGAAAAAAATTAGGTTTAGATACAGTAGAATAGAAATAGCTTGCAATTACAGGTTATCACTTTTAACAGTTCATAAAGAAACATTTGATATGTATATGCAAATTAATATGCACTGTCATCCCCTCAGATAAGCAACATATGAGAAGGAGACTGCCAGTAAAGAGCATTTCTTGTAGAGATACTCTATGTGTCACCTCTCATTGCTGCATTATCTCAGTAGCCCTTCGGCCATTTTCTGGACGTTTCTAATTTTCATAGCATTTTACCCATCGTTTTTTATTCAATCTCCTTTTTCTCATCCCTTTTCCCCTTAAATGTTTTTTTTTCACAGCCTCCAAAATAGCATCTTTTTTTTCAGAGGACGCCTATTCACATTTCACATTGCTTTAACACTGTTTGCTAATGCAATTAGTTGTTCGTCTCTGTTTCTCCCTGAAAGGATGTGCATAAAAAACAGCTGTAATTACACCATCACTCTTGCACTTTTAAAAATCACCATAAAAGGCTTTGTTTTATTTGTAGTTCATTCTGAGCTTGATTGAAAGTTTAGCATGAACATGTTGCTTTTATTAAATGTTTTATGAATTAATATCTTTAGTGTGTGCCAGAGTGAAGTCATCTGTATAAGGTTTGAATATGAATATACACATATTTTTCCAGATGCAAATGCAGTTTCTTTTTTATGCTACAATATTTTTTTATGCTACATATTGTATATTCAACCAATTAAAAGTGTTGTGTTTATAGTTTCTGATCTGGCAGGGAAATTAAAGTAAAATACTCCATATTTTGCTGTTAAAATCTGCTGTATCAAATATTTACATTAGCAGCTGGAGTGTTGTTGAACTGTCCGTGTATTTTAAGCTCTGTAATTTATTCTGTCAATATACCCATATTCTAAGGCACAAAGAACAACTGTTTGCACATTTTTACTCAAGCTAAGTGTTGATAAGCCTAGCTCTATTAAAACACATTATGTAGACTCTGTTACCACAACAAAGTAAAACAGCCTTTAGGTTCATTATCATTTTATTTTTAGTAACGTTCACTGATAAATCATTAGCAAACATTATATTATGCTTAGATCATTAGGAATAGAATTGAAAAAGTGTCAAGGTTTAGTAGCATTTCTATTTGAATGTGTATTATCTAATGTTAATCGTTATATAAAGTACATGCATTTTAGCATTTTCTGAAGACAATGTGGAATAGGTGGTTCTGAATGTTTTGCTATGCAGTTGTTAGGATGCTGTGGGTGGTTGCTAGGGTAGGCTGGTTGGTTAGGTGGTTGCTTACTTGCTCAAATCCTGGGCTGTGTCTGAAATCGCATACTTTCTTGAGTAGGTACTTATTTAGTACTTTGAGGCCACAAAAAAAGTATCTTCTACATAGTATGAATGTGTGTAGTATGAATGTAATCCAGACGTTCTACATTTGCCATGTTGTCATTATCACGTGACCTACAGTACCAGCTTCAGTTACGTCGGTCCACTTCTATTCACAAATACTCTCCTGTGGCCTCATGGGATAGTAAAGTGTCCATCGTATGCACACTTCAGATTCTCGCTGGAAGAATTAGGTCATCCGGGTACTTTTTGCCTACTTTTTTTATGAATTCCGTGAATTTGGAATTTTTTTTCGCCTACTATATAGTAGGGAAGTATTTCGAAGCAGCCCTGGTCCCTATATAGCACAGAATCCTCCAACAGGCCACTATTTGTTTTGAAAAATGTGACTGAGAAAAGTAATAGCACATCTCTCATTAACAAGCTGCATGATTTGAGGTATCTTTCAATTCATATCTATAGTGCAAGTGTGTGGGGCGAGTCATGCATCAAAGTTTAATAATGTAGGGTTACTGGTTATGGGGTGCATTCTTTTGCGAGTGCCATAAATAATGTTATTAGTGTCACCAATGTATTTTTCATATGCAACGTTTATTCCGCTAATATCTTATTTGGCTGTCAAATTGGGAGTGCACGTTCAGGCTACATGCATCCCATAGTGATGTCAGGGAGGGCACACTAATGTAATCCAGCCTTTAATCAAATCTTTGTTCCTCTAGAGGTTGAAGCTGTTGTTTTTTTTCCTAACACATTCCATTGGCTTCATTGGACATTGGCTTGATAGAATAATAACGGTTTGCATGTATACATCCCCTTGCACACAACACACAGACTTGCTCACTCACTCACTCTTCCTCTCTAGAGAGATACAAATCAAGCAGAACATCCTTGATATCTGAGAGTCCCAGCTGCCTCAGGCCACAGCTACTAGAGGGTTGTGCCGAGCCTGTACAGATAACGTGCTGGATTATCGGCCCGCCGTTACATGGTTTGCAGGCAGTGCGTCTGTGTTTGATTTAACACTTGAGTTTGTATGGAGGGCTTGTTTTATTTCATTTACACCTCAAGTAGGAGCTGTAGATAGAGTGTTGCTATTTGTAGGTTAATTGCCAATATACTTTCAAGGAAATGCTTGATTGGAAACATGAAAACATCTTGGATATTACTGGCAAAAAATTACAGAAAGACATTTATACACTTCACATTACAACATTAATTTAACATTCATTTAAATTAATCAACATTCAATTATTTAAAGAAAAATAAACATCTAAAAATCTCTAACATATCACTCTTTACCATCTTCATTCTTGACACATAGATATAAATATTTCACATTATTACTGTTTTTACTGTATTTTTGATTAAAGGCACAATATGTAAGATTTTTTTATTTAAATATCCAAAACCCACTAGAACAATGTTATATATTTTGTTGACTTGTGTACTTACATTATCCCAAATGTTTCCAAGAATGTTTAAATCCAGAGTAGAAAGAATGTTTAAATCCAGAGTTTTATTTTGTAGAAACCATGGAAACACCAAAGACGCTTTAACATATTGTGTGTTTTATCAGACAGGTGAGCAACTGTTTGGATACATTCATCAACAGCAAACTATGCACAGAGTAGCATTATAACAGCTTTCAACACACTCAAATGTATGTAATATGATAAAACAGCGCTGCGCCCACATATGCATGGCCGGAAGCGGTCGCCTGCGGCATAATAAAAGCTCAGCGAAATTAAGGCTTCATCAAGCTACGTCTTTGTTTTGAATAAGCGACCTCTAGCAGCGAAAAATTACATATTGTGGCTTGAAATAAATGCAGCCTTGGTGAGCATAAGATACTTCTCTTCTCAAATGTAATGTTTCCAAACTTTTGACAGGTACTGTTTGAAGTCATTACATTTGCTTGGTTGTTTGCAAAAGCCATGTAAACTTGTGACATGCTGGCGAGACGCAGAGATGCTAAAGCACACTCTAGATGCTTCTGCTGTATTTTTTTCATGCAGACCTAAAATGCTTTATTATATTTTACATTAGTCATCGTGACTTTGTGACAGAGTGGTTGTATAGGAAAACAAAATGAAAGAAAATGTAGGCACCCATTAAGGCTGGTTAAGGCTTTTATTCCCTCTATTAGCTCTGATGTTATATTCATCTTTTTTGATTAATATAACATGGTTAATTTTTACACATTAAATATATTAATTACTTGAACCAAAGGACATTTGGCATTTACTTCTATCATGGTGGGGACTTTCCATATTGATTTTTGACATTCGTTTAATGATCACTTAAAGATCGCAGTTAACATTATTACTTTAAAATCTTTAAAAACAATAATAATGTTACACTGTGAAATTAAATCTTTAGCAAATCTGAAAATGAATATTCAGTTTTACTTTTGTGCATTATATCATTTATATTGTTTATTAAAAAATTTTTAGTTTTTAGTATCTACTATATAGTTTAGCCTTTACATGAAAATCATTTACATTATTTTAGTATGTTTATTAAGCAGTTTTCTTTAGTACATTGCAGGATAATCACGCTGTATATTAACCCCCATAATGATATTTAGGAATGCCATATATATATATATATATATATATATATATATATATATATATATATATATATATATATATTATAGTGTACTATATATACATGTATATGTTATTTTTGTGTAACACAGAGAGACGCTGAGCTTTGAATAGGCTGCTGGAGTTGGTGTAGTAGATCCTGATCAGCCAGTTTATAAAGCTGAATGTGGGCCCTCAGTGGATTAATATTCCACATTAAAATTCCAATTATATAATCAGCCAAATCCAAGCACTGCAAATGCTCATCAGAATCGCTGCAGAGCTCGTGATGGCAAGGGCTAGCGGATGAACCTGAGAAAGTGACGCAACAGAGGTCCATTTACCGTGAACTCTCTAAAATCATTTTTGCCATCGGTGTTCGTCTGACTGTGTGTGGTTATTCACAGAGCATCCCTCGTGACACCCCGGTGACAGCATGCCACATTTTTAATGCTTAAACCTCAGGGGACGTGAGGCCGCCGTGACATTTTGAACCTCCCGACACAGCCCTGAAAAAGAGCAGCACTTTGCGTTTTCTTTAACTGTTCAATGAAAGGAAAGGTGATTAATGACATGGATTATGGGGAATGTATGAACCTCCCAGCATGTGTCTGTTTAAAAAGGCTGATTGCTTGACAGCTCTAAATACAATTTACATCCTCTGAGCATTCTCTCGTCAAACCGTCCACTGAGAATATGGAGTAATGAGCAAGAGTCATTTATGTAATTACTTTTGGTTATGAGTTATTAAATAAAGCTCAAACCCAAGTAAAAAGTCTTGGAACAATATAGAAGGGTTGTTAGCATAGGGTTGTTGAATAAGTGACCTGGGTGCACACATGTAGAAATTACTCTGATTGTTTTTGATTGGTCCTTGAGGTATTTGATCTCCGTGGAGATAATATAGATGATATTTCTTGTTTGCTCATGACAGGCAGAATCCCATATTTCATGTTTCATTAATACATTTCTAGTCATCTTCCTTTAAATCGTAAATCCTTTGCCGTTTCGATTGGCTTTATTTTAGTGTTTTTAGTGTGATCCTAACTTGCTTGGTTCTCTGAGGTAGAAAGTCATAAAGCCTGATTAATATAATCAGGTCTTCATTAATATGTTTTAATTTATTTAATTTATTTATGTGACGGCGAGGCTAAATTTTCAACATTACTGCAGTCACATGATACTTCATGTGTCACATGATACTTCAGAAATCATTCTGATATGCTGATTTGCTGGTCAAGAAACATTTCATATCATTAGCAATGTTGAAAACGGTTGTGCTTAGTATGTTTGTGGAAACCATGACACATTTTATTTCAGGGTTTTGAGTAATAGAAAGTAATAGAAACAGCATGCATGAGAAATAGGAAATTTTTGTAGCATTTAAATGACTTCTCACTTTTTTTTTTTTTTTTTTTTTTTTTTTTACATTTCTATGCTGCTTTTTGGCAAATATTGTGCAACATGCGGCCTCTTTAAACGTGGTAATCAAATAAGCCAAAAATGAATACACAAGGGGAGTTTGTGTGGAAATGTGTTGAGTTTTCTGCCGAGTTTTGTGCTTTCTCCAAATGGACCAGGTTATTGCATAACAGAAATAGATAGTGAATACTGTAAATGACTTTGAACAAAATAAAGTTGTGCCTCTATGATATGTATGACATATGCTGATATTAGAACTCTATTTTATTCTAGGTCACTGTATACTTTCCTTTTACCTATAAGCGTAACGTTCGGTCCATGTCACCTGACTGATGGACTGAATCATATTCACAATATGTTGTATGAATAGTTCCTTCCCTTCTGATTGTAAATGGTCTGTGTCCTCAGATCAGTGGCCATGAAAAAAACGAAACAAAAAAAAACACGAAAGTCAGTGACGGTCACAGTGGAGATCTTCGCTATGGGGCTTAAGCTCTGATATTCTGTCTCCTGTCCAAGGTGTGCAAGAGAGACTGCAAATCTGGCCCCTCCGTGGGAGGCAGATTGTTTTGGCAATTCCTGATGTGATACAAACATTTAAAACAAAGCCTCTTTTCACTGCTATTTGGCAGTAAATACACCAGCATATGGATAAACGTCCTCATGAATGTATTCATAATTGTGCACAGAAAGTAGTGGCACAGCACTTGTTTTTCTACTGTCGTTCTTGCTGTTGTCCTACTTACTGTAATTCTTCACATTCGACACCTACACAAATTGGTCAGCCAAACTGAAGGCAGGCACACAAAGTGAATGAAGCGATGTGGGCGTGATGAACTTCAGGGATGTAGTCCTGATTCCATAGTCATGACAAGGAGAGGAACATGGGGAATGAATGAGAGGAACATGGAGTCAGTCAGAGGTGCCCTCTGTCATCTGTGCTTGTTGTTTTTACCACAGCTCTCAAAGGATTTTACAGCGTTCACTGTGACCTCGACGCCACTGCTATGTGCTCCGGTGCCAACTGTGTCTGCTCGTCTCTGTGCTGCCTTCAGGTGGCCCGAGCTGCTCGCAGGATAAGCTTACAGAGACAGTAATGTCTGAGCCTGTGAATCACGTCTGCTGCACTTTTGCCTGCTGTACAGAGCGTTATGGATTGCCAGAGTGACTGCTGGGGAAGCAACATGCAGCAAGGTCATGATCTGAGAGGATAAGGCCTGCTAGAGCAAAGCTGATGTATCACAGGCTATTTGCATGGAACATTACAGCCACTATTGCGTTTCATAAAGGGATAATCATAATTGACTCACCCTCATGTCTTTTGAAACTCGTAACACTACGAAAATTTCTAAATGATTCACTAACTAATGTAAAATGACGCTTAAAACAAAACAGCAAAAACAACAACAGCTTAACTTAATTGAAAAAACATTCTTTAATGTTTGCAAGTTTGTATGTATTTGTATTTTACTGGAAAATAAATGCATACATGCATACACACATAAAATTAATCAATAGTTTTATTTAAGTAGTTGTTTTAATAATCGTATTAAAATATGAATAGTATTAATATAAATGTATATAATAATAATTTGAAATATAATAGTAATAATAAACATAATATAATAACCACACACACAAACACATAATCTTGCTATTATGAAATGTTAGGTTTTATTAATATTAGGTTAAATTAGGTTTCATAATAACAAGATTATAGTATCCAATGAACTATATATTATAGTATATAGTTCATTAGTTTAAGTTTGGCAGTCCCTGGTCCATTTTTTTCATTGTATGGAAAAAAGAAGTGTGACCATTTATCAAAATGTCTCTTTTTGTTTTTCTTGGATGAAAGAAAGTAATTGTTTGGAACAATATGAGTAAATGATGGCAGAATTTGCTTTTTTGGGGGAAGAGAGCACAAGTCCTGAAGTCACATTTCACATAATGATACCTAGACAACACTGATTTGAAATGAAAAAGGGAAGAAAAAAAATCAGTTTGAGTTTATTCCTTGTTCTTGGCACAGGACATCACACGCAGAAGAGTGGGCACAGCTCTCAGCTTAGCAACAAGGGTAGCAACCAGCCAGTAGCAGTGAAGAAGTGACTCAAAACAGCATTTATTATTCGTTTCATTCATTCTATATGAATGTAATTAAGTACAGTTACACGTTAGCATAAATCTCCATAGCAGATGCAGTGGCGTATCACATCCCTGCATGAGATTCTCTATCAGCCTGTTGTGATAGAATGCAGAACACTCTGACTTCTCATCTCAATGGTGACTGAGGCTGTGTTCACAGTGTAATGATAGAGATGATTACAGCACTGCTGCGGCAGTGGTTCACGTAACCTGGCAACAGTGTGATCAGACAGGGCAGGGTAGATTGAATTATTAACCCGTATTCTGCTGATGTATTCCTCGTCAACCGGCACCCGCTAGTCAGACTGACGCTGCATAACTCGCCATATATCACATACCGCAGACGTTAAAGGCACACTTGTTTGTACTCTCGGGCTAGCTTGGTTTATTTATAGAGCATGTAATATTTAATATCATCATTTAGCGCTATCTGAAGGTCAGATTGGTGACCTTGCTGGGGCTCATTTGGATCAGCTCACCATGACCAATCAGACCACACAAGCCAGGACATGCTTCAGTAACTTTGAAAAAGGATGGAGAAAAAAACTGCTGACTGCTTAAGGACCCATACCATCACAATAATTCAATTTTTAAAGGGTTAGTTCAACACAAAATTAAAAATCTGTCTTTATTTACTGGCATTTTCAGAGGATTATTATAATTCTTGCCACACATCATGCTGTAAGCAGGACTATAACATATCATACAACAAAGTAGTCCATACATATACTTTGAAGCCCAACAGATCAAAATTAAAATCCTACCAAGGTGTTTTTATTTTTTTATTTGGAGTATTTGCAGAATATATTTATTTATATGTTCTAGCAAATATACAGGTTTGGAATGACATAAGGGTGAGAAATGATACAAATTTTCATAATTGGCCAAACTATCCTTTTATTTATTTTATATAGGGGCTGCAGTGGCTCAGTGTTTCATGTAGGTTGTCTACAAACTGGAAGGTTGGAAGGTTGGTTCAATCCCCGGTTCCACTTGACCAAGTGTCGAGGCGTCCATGAGCAAGACACCTAACCCCAGCTGCTCCCGATGAGCTGGATGGCAGCCTTGCATGGCTGACACCGCTATCTGTGTATGAATGGGTGAATGTGAGGCAATATGTAAAGCGCTTTGGTGGCCATGGGTCTGTTGAAAGTGCTATATAAATGCAGTCCATTTTATTTATGTTCGGTGCTAGGGTCTTGACTCCCCACTTTCCCAGATGCGTTATAGCATCTGCAACATGATTCTTCTTGTTATAGAAGAAACAAAAAATATTTTTGATGTCCATCTTTCCTCTCTACCACATACATTCCAGTGTCTCTGACTTTCCCCTTCTGGTGTTCCTGAGCACCTGTACCCTAGCGCAATGTTGGGTGCATGGTAATTAAGTCTTATTGACTGAACTGCAGCGTGGCTTATAAAACCCATTTAGGCTCAACAAGAGAGGATTTAAGAGTAGTTACTCTTCTGTCTTAGTTTTCTCTCTACATATTCAGCATAAAACACTTTACATAGCTACATCTAGAGTTCTGGATTTGCTTCAGGACATCAAGTAGTGACCCAAACCTGTAAGCATTAAATGTAGAAATGGGTAAAGTTGCACTACATTATTTGTATTTAGCATGTTTTCTTTTTTCTTTCCTCTCCGTAATCCTATCAGAACAGACCTGCGGCCTATTTATGGGTTCCAACCCAGCAGTTGGGAACTTCTGATCTAGACCCTCCAAGGTCTGCTGTAGTTTCTAGTTCATGAAGCATGTGAGTTATTCACCCTCCAAATGGATTTCTCCCCTGGTATATATTGCCTCTATATAAAGAAGGATGACTTGAAGCACAGAGCACACATATGAGCATACAGTATCTGACAGAACTGCTTTCATGTTGGGGTATATATATATATTATATATATATTGATCCCACGTGGAAAATTGAAGTGCGTTTGCAGCAATACATGAATACATAAAGTACTCGCAGTTCACACAAAAACACATACTATATACACACAATTAATAAACAAATTTAACCCAAAATGAGAAATTAATAGTATAGTAAGTAGGTATTTTAATAAAATAATAAGTACATATTTTATATAGGGTACAACGGGGCTAAAGGCACACCTTAAGAAAAATGTGCTTTTCACTACTCCTATAATGTATGATATACAGAAAAAATATATATGTTTGAATTTAACATTTATGGAGCAACAGATTTTGTGTGAATATAAATCATGAAAGTGGTTTCTTTTATTTACAAATCTTAAAAATGTATGAGGTGATGAGGAGGGCCTTTTACCCCACACACAGGGTAAGGCTCACCAGCACGGGCAAAAGGCACACAGTATTGATACAAATACTTCAGCTAAAATAATATGCTTTTAATAATGTCTAAGTTAATTCTTGTTCAAAACAATCACTTTAGCAAAGTTTGAACTGTTTTCTGTTTATTTTGATGAATAAAAGAATTCATTTTTGGTCAGTAAATGTGCTGTCATTAAAATATGTTAATATAGAAATATATCTGAAAAATATAGAAACAAAATCATTTAAAAAAGTTAAGATTCTGAAAGCATTGAAGGAGATCCCATAATAATTTAATATCAATTTACAGTAGTGACAATAAATTATATTTTATTATATGATATGATTATATCACATTTTTAAATCTGATGGTTTCATTATAAATATGGTGATTATCTAGAGATAAGGTGGACACCCAATTTAATATATGATACTTACAATCTGAATCTAATCATGTCATGTCAACAAATGTTAAAGTCAGCCGCTGTTTATTATCATGTTAAATATGGTCCTTTTGCCCCAACAGCAGGGGTGCCTTTTACCCCAAATACCATACTATTACATATTCTTCCGTTATTGAAAAACTGTTGCTTTAATTACCTTGAACAAAACTGACAAACATTAACAAGACCTTTGTTTCAAAATATATTCAATCATTTTAGCGATTCTTATTTGCTACTTAAATCTACAACATTTTTAAAAACATTTAATATTAGATCAAATGAGCACAGAATCCACTTTGCGCTGCTGCCCGTGATCGCGTCAAGGATCAGACACATTTCCACGTGCATCTTGAAAAGCGGATGTTTTGGAAAGTGCTGAGGCAAGTTTTTGTGCTATCTAGTGGTTTAGAGGAAAATCAAATCAAAGGAGCCTTTTACCCCATGGAGCCTTTAGCCTCGTTGTACTATATATATATATATATATATATATATATATATATATATATATATATATACTGTATATATACTGTAAATGTAAAAAAAAAAAAAAAAAAAAAAGGTTTAGAGTATTAGTGCTACAAAGCATTTAGTGCTGCAAAGCATGTTTTTTCCTGTAATTATTCCATCCTGTATACTCTTTATGAAACAAGAGCTCGCCTTTATTTAGAGGGTTATGTTTAGAAATGAAATTGATATGGTTTAAAATGTCAAGAGTGTACTGATACCAACATGGTCACACCCAAAAACTGAATGGTGAGGCGCTGAATGGTGTGATTGTCGAGGCTTGCAAAACAGTGTAATTGACGATACCCGGCACCTATGCTGTGTGATTAGAACAGAATGGAATGTGCCTGGGTGGGCATGTTAATCGCACTTTGTGGCTAGAACGGACCACTGTCATGCCGTCGTCGCCAGTGTATGTCCTGAGAGAGATGAACGAGGGAGGGCAGACTCTTCCCGCTCCTTCCAGTCAATGCAGAGGCCAGAGTAGCTGTTTCCATAGTAACACATTGATTATTTAACAATTTGGATGAAATGCTTGCCCCTGTGCTTGCCTTGATTCAGTGAGAGCCTTTGTCGGATTTCGGTCCCAAGGGTCTCTGGCCAAGTCCAATTAGGAAAGCCTGACAGGGGCAATTGCGCAGAGAGCTAATGCAAATTCACTCCTCTAATGAGCAAACTGAAGCTACAGCAACAGTTACAATAAATGAGCTGCCTATCCAAAGTATTGACTAGAGATATAGAGAGATGTTTATTCATTGATTTTCCTAGGTTGCAACAGATGGAAACAGATCTGGCAGATGAGCCATCAGTGGACACACATGGAGTTATTACAATTTGACAGCAGTTCTGTAGATCTTACAGAGGTTTGTTAAGAAAAAGACGAGAAGCCAGCGTGAGAAAACGAAAGACAGAGTTTGAGAAAGTAGATGAAAGTCAAATTGTGTTTACAGTACTTGGAACGGATGTTCAGACGCGATGTGCTTGCTTGATTACACACACACACACACACACACACGCGTGTGTGTGTGTGTGTGTTTGTGTGTGTGTTGCAGCTGGAGATAAAGTTTGTGTGCAGTGACAGCTGGCTGATAAAAAAACAGCCTTTAATGATTAGACATTAAATTAAAAGGAAATTATGGGATTAACTGTAATCTAATCCAGATTTGTCTAATCCCTCTCGTACCCTTTAGACTTTCCCTTCTGCCACATCTGGACACTCTCCAGCCTTGTGCTATTTGTCACTCTTTCTTCTTACCGTTTCTCTATTCTCATCTCTCTTGAGCCAGATTTATGTGACTGAACAAGCGTTTAGAGGTCTTGTAAGCGTCTGGAATCAGTCAGGATTCTTGTTCAGGGGAATCATATCCACTTAAACTTTCTTTCTTCTGTGGAACACAAAATAAGGTATTTGAAGAATGTTTGCTTACCATTGACATTTGATGGACAATTTTTTTTTAATATATTTTATGTTCCACAGAAGAAGGAAAGTCACAGGTTTGCAACAAGATAAGGGTGATAATTTCAAGGGACACAATTTTCATTTTATTGTCTTTATTATGTTAAAAGACTCTTTTAAGTGACTAAGTGGCTTCAAATGAGATTTGCAACCCATTTTATTTCTCTAATCAGACATGGGGGACTTGATTTTATCCATCCGTAATTGATTGGATTGTTAAAAGTGGGCATTATGTACTAGAATTGAGCCAGATGGGTAGAATTTGTCTTTACATTTACATTAAAAATGAAGACAATTTAGAATAGCACTGATAAATCGTTCACAAAAAGAGCACAAATGTGCATTAAAGGAAGTAAATATAATTCATTTTGATTTCATGTCAACTTTACACCATTAATAATTTGACTGAAAGAAACAAAAATGTACTTAGCCAACATGAGGGTGCACTCTAGGTTCAATGGGGTTCTATATAAAATCCTAGCGATCTTCTCTAAATTTTAAAGAACGCTTTATAATAAAAAGATTCTATATACGGAGAAGTGTCTCAAATGATTGCGTAATACTTTCATGTTTAAAAGGTTAGTGATGAAGTTTGTTTACAAGATGCTTAGTTCATAAAATCTAATAAAAAATAAAAAAATAAAAAAAACATGTGAATGGGAAACATGAATGATCCCATGATGGAACCCCTAAAATATTCTATATATGAAGCGCCTGACAGAACCCTTTTCTTCTAAGAGTGTGAGTAAATGATGACAGAAGTTTCTTTTTGAACTTTGAGGTGAATGTAAGCTGTATGATTAGCTGTGGCTAGCCTCCGCCAGCTGTGGCACCACTTGCTCACCTGCCCCTGTCACAGCGATTTGGCTGGCTCAGATGAACCTTCA
Organism: Paracanthobrama guichenoti; assembly: GCA_018749465.1. Classification (NCBI taxonomy): domain Eukaryota; kingdom Metazoa; phylum Chordata; class Actinopteri; order Cypriniformes; family Gobionidae; genus Paracanthobrama; species Paracanthobrama guichenoti. The sequence goes on along the minus strand of CM031956.1, from coordinate 17,242,791 downwards.
GACCCGGTCTGCTCAGAGCATTAAGAGACTGTCACTACTGCTGCTCCATCATGCTTCTCGTAGTTGTGCATTTTTTTAAACTGTAAAACCTTTGTATATACAGCTAGCTGGATGTTGTTTTGAATATCTCACTGCATAACAATAGGCAGCTGCAGTTGTGTAGGGTGAAAAAAAAGATTAGAGGCTAGAAACCAAAATTCTGTATGACTTTATCCCAGAAAGCCCTGGGCTGGTGACGCCCCTATGTGACTCCACCACCTCACCTCTCCGTCATCCCTCTGCTTTTTAATCTGGGATAGAGAGTTATGAGCAGTGATGGTATAAGCCTCTCTTCAGGACATGGACACTTCAGGTCACATATCGCTGTCACATAGCTCATTGATACTGCTGCACATTCATCCACCGGCTCCTCCAAAGACAGCCGCAGCATCCCGGATTACTGCATCTGAAATCATCATCCTTCTTGATCTCATTTGCTTATGTTGTATGATAGAAACATAGCGATTACTGCCCATATCCCCTAGACCACGACGATGGCTTTTGCTGATGGGTTTAAAGGCCCAATAACGTAGGAGGTCTGTTGTGTTATTACAGCAACACATTTCATGCTTAATTAGCATCTGGAGAGTTAATGGTACTGTATGGCAGGCTGTACATTCTCCTGTTTCCTTGCATCGCATTCTCTGTGCTGGAACGTCTCAGTGGATGAGAGAAGAAGGCGGCACTGATTTTAAAATACGCTTCGGCCTTGTCTTTGGCAACTCTGTGCTCAAACTTGCCAATATGCTGCTGTGTATAAGTATAATTCATTGTCCAAGATGTTCTTACATGGTGTACAGGAACATTATGCAGACATTTTGCACTTGTGTTGTGCTTTTTTGCAACTATACAAGGGGGCATTGCACATGTCAGAAGCCTTTTCACAAACAAATCAAAATGGTGTTTGACTGAGAACACAATGCTGAAGATAAAGTGATTTAGTTCGTTTTATTATTGTAATTTCGCTCCCGGTTTAAGTTTGGGTTTAAGTGTATTTTTGTCAAAGGGCTCTAATGTCTTTTTTCAACTGTGTTGATTCAATTAACAATAGCAAATGGTGAGAAACCTGGGCTGTGGTGTGAGGTAGACTTTGAATGAGTTGATGATAATGATAGAAAAGATGTTTAAAGTGTGAACTTGCGCCCACATACCTTGATTCATCTGAGAATGGACAAGAACTGGAACCACTTATCGCGTACACTGCCATTCAATTTTTCATTTGAAATAAATTAATACTTTTAATGAACAAGTATGCATTTAATTGGTCAAAAGTGACAGTAAAGACTTTTATAATGTTACAAAGTAATTATATTTAAAATAAATGTTATTCTTAAATAAATCACAGTTTACACAAAAATGTTAAGCACCACAACTGTTTTCAGCATTGATGATGATAAGAAATGTTTGCTGAGCAGCATCATATCATCATATTAGAATGATTTCTGAAGAATCATGTGACACTGAAGACTGGAGTAATGATGCTGAAAATTCATCACAAGAATAAATAACATTTTAAAATATAATAAAAACTTAGAATAGTTATTTTAAAGGACATTATTTCACAATAATACAGTTTTTACTGTATTTTTGATCAAATAAAAGCTGCCTTGGTGAACAAGGCTTTCATAAACATATACAAATCTTACAAAAACTCAAAACTTTGGAACTGTAGTGTGCGTTACCTCACAAGACTGAATTGATCAGTTCAAAAATACTTCACTGAGAAATGACATTTCTGTCATCATTTACATTCCAAACCTGTATGACCTTGTCTTATATTTTGAAGAATTTTTCGGTTGTTTTTGTCTATGTTGTAAAGCAGCAAATCGGTGGATTTGAAACATAATTTCCTTCAAATGGATAAAACATTAACTGTTCTATTTAAGGGACACCTCCCTTCAAAAGGCCATTTACTCTGACAGAGCACATAGTGTCTATAGTACATTGTTTGGGATGCAGCTAGGGATCAGTCAGCATTTAGTGTATTCAATTGTCAATATGTAAATAATAATGAGATTACTCACAGCCAGATTTCCAATAGTTTTTACTCAAAATGGCATCTGATGCTTGTGCACACATAAGCGATGCAAAAGCAGAAGTCTTGTAATATTGTATATGCTCACCAATGCGGATTCTTCTAGAGCAAACTTTTAGAGCAGGTCTTTACCCAGTGTGCATACTGTAGGTCTAGATGGAGCTGATGCTGCACTAACCTCTCATACTGCATAGCTAGCTGTACCTGAGTGCTGTCTGTACCTGTAAGGACCTGTCACAAGGATGGAAGTGTCAGGTGAAAATAGAGGTGGTGACGTAGGAAACGCTTTTAGAATATGTTCTTGTAACTCAAATGGTCTTTTCAGGTCTTTACTGACTAAGAGAGGCGCAGAAATTATTCAGGGTCTGCAACCGAAACGCAATCAGCCACAGCTGCTGTGACAGCCAGAGGGAATGTGAGGGGGGTGAATATCTGTGCAATATAGCCGAATGTTATATAAAACTGTCTGCAGTAGTTCTGCCCATGCACGCAATGTAAATTCAGCAGTCAAAGTGATCTTAAATATGTGTTACACGAGTCATATTAAAAATGTGTTTAGCGGCTGTATGTGTATGTGGATTATGCCAAGGCTACTAAAAGAGGTAAATTGCAAGTATGGCAAAATCTTTTTTCATGCAGTTTTCAGTAAAAATATCAAAGCATCCTTAAAGCAAGCTAAATTTGTTAAAATTAAAATTGTGTATGAGGTCTTATTTTAGTATTATTTATATAGTATTTATTAATATTTGAATTAGCTTTTATTTTTATATTTTAAATTTTAGTTTGTTTTAATAATTTTGTGTGCTTTTATCAATTTTATTCTTTATATTTTATATTTCAGTTTTAGTAATTGTAATATTTCTACTTGAATTTAATTATTTCAGTTAGATGACAAGACACCAAGTTTAAGTTTTTCATCTAATATTTATATATTTGTATTATATTTTCGCTTCATTTCAATTACTGGAAACAATCTCAGTAATACTTTAACATATATTTAACATATCTCAAATGATGTTTCTTTATGGTAGAAGCATGAAACCGACTGGGTAAAAAAATAAATAAATAAATAAATAATATATATATATATATATATATATATATATATATATATATATATATATATATCTCTTAAGTTATCTTGCACAATTTTGTTTCCCATTTTTAGAATGTTTATATTTTTACTGGAAAACAAGATAAACATAATGATTAGTTAGTTAGGCTTGATTACAAGAGTTCTGGTGATTATCTAGTGTTTCACTCCTCAAGTACTGAAGGGGGTGGAGAGGTAGTGACCATCTCCTCTATACTGGTCAGTCGGCGGCCCTGTCAGCATCACCTCACCACAGATCAATCAGATCAATACACAGAAACACAACAAGGTTTGCATGTGAAAGGCCATGAATGTCAGTTGGTTCACTGCCTCAGTTCATCCATATGTTTTAACAGCATGGACTATTCTATGGGTAATACCTAAAATTACAGGATGACATGAGTTTGTACATTCCAACCTCTTTGTTATAGGAACAGTTTACGAAAAAGTCTGTCATTTCCCCATGTCATTTGGCACCTGTGTTATTTGCTTTCTTTTGTGAAACACAAAATGAGAATATTCTGCCGAATGTTCAAGCTGCTCTTGTGTATATGACTGTAGACAGTGACTGTCAAACTCCCAAAAGCATGAACCCCTTATTTTCTTTCTCCAACTACAGGCTTGAAATATAACACACTCTGAAAAATGACGTGTTGGTGCAACAACATTTTTTGCATAAATTTTTTTTAGTTATGAAATTACATTCAACCAACGAGCTACATTTAGTTAAAGGAACTTAATAATATTTTTAAGTTGATTACTCAAAAAAAAAAAAAAATTGTAAATTGAGTTGTAGCCATGAAACATGGACAGTTTCAAGTTATCAAGACAGTTTCATTGGGCCCTATCATACACCTGGCACAATGCGGCGCCAGGTGCGACTCAAGTGTTTTTTGCTAGTTTCAACCCGACATAGTTATCATTTTCACGTCCATCGCCATGTTGTTTAAATAGTAAATGCACACAGATGAGACTCTGATTGGTTTACTGCAAGTTATGCCCAAAACACACCCATGATTTATTAAGAGAATAGGGACAACTCTTTTAGACCATGCGCCTGGCACGACGAACATTTTTCACGTCGTTAAACTAGCAAAAGTGCATCTGCACCGTGCGCTTTAGACCATGCGCTCAGATCGTTAAAACAGGTTTACTGGTTTACCTTAGGTTAAGTTACTACAACCTAATTTAAAAATATATATGTACACTCACCTAAAGGATTATTAGGAACACCATACTAATACTGTGTTTGACCCCCTTTCGCCTTCAGAACTGCCTTAATTCAACAAGGTGCTGAAAGCATTCTTTAGAAATGTTGGCCCATATTGATAGGATAGCATCTTACAGTTGATGGAGGTTTGTGGGATGCACATCCAGGGCATGAAGCTCCCGTTCCACCACATCCCAAAGATGCTCTATTGGGTTGAGATCTGGTGACCATTTTAGTACAGTGAACTCATTATCATGTTCAAGAAACCAATTTGAAATGATTCGAGCTTTGTGACATGGTGCATTATCCTGCTGGAAGTAGCCATCAGAGAATGGGTACATGGTGGTCATAAAGGGATGGACATGGTCAGAAACAATGCTCAGGTAGGCCGTGGCATTTAAACGATGGCCAATTGGCACTAAGGGGCCTAAAGTGTGCCAAGAAAACATCCCCCACACCATTAAACCACCACCACCAGCCTGCACAGTGGTAACAAGGCATGATGGATCCATGTTCTCATTCTGTTTACGCCAAATTCTGACTCTACCATCTGAATGTCTCAACAGAAATCGAGACTCATCAGACCAGGCAACATTTTTCCAGTCTTCAACTGTCCAATTTTGGTGAGCTCGTGCAAATTGTAGCCTCTTTTTCCTATTTGTAGTGGAGATGAGTGGTACCCGGTGGGGTCTTCTGCTGTTGTAGCCCATCCGCCTCAAGGTTGTGTGTGTTGTGGCTTCACAAATGCTTTGCTGCATACCTCGGTTGTAACGAGTGGTTATTTCAGTCAAAGTTGCTCTTCTATCAGCTTGAATCAGTTGCCCATTCTCCTCTGACCTCTAGCATCAACAAGGCATTTTCGCCCACAGGACTGCCGCATACTGGATGTTTTTCCCTTTTCACACCATTCTTTGTAAACCCTAGAAATGGTTGTGTGTGAAAATTCCAGTAACTGAGCAGATTGTGAAATACTCAGCCTGTCTGGCACCAACAACCATGCCACGCTCTAAATTGCTTAAATCACCTTTCTTTCCCATTCTGACATCCAGTTTGGAGTTCAGGAGATTGTCTTGACCAGGACCACACCCCTAAATGCATTGAAGCAACTGCCATGTGATTGGTTGATTAGATAATTGCATTAATGAGAAATTGAACAGGTGTTCCTAATAATCCTTTAGGTGAGTGTATATCAATTAACACAGAAATTTGAGTTTAAATTACACACAATTTTAAGTTGATGTAATGATCAACATTACTATGCCAACAGAACTCAACAAAATAATGTTTGCAACTTAACTAAAGGTTTAATTAAAACAATAAATTAGATTTTTTTTTAGCTTGTTACTATGCATTTATTTAAGTTGTGGTAAAATGTTCCCTGTGCACAAATCATGAAGTACTCTTATGTTGGTTTTATGGTACTTTTGACCTTTTTAAAGCTTGACAGCTCCTGGTCTATGTCTTTCATTAGCTCTTTTTTTCTCCTTTTGTGTTACTATAAAGAAAACAAAATAATTTGGGTTTGGAAGGACAGGATCCCACTTTGCATTCATTTGGAACTATTTTTGTTGATCAAAAATACATTAAAAACAAAAGTAATATTGTGAAATTGTGTTTTATATTTTAATATTTTTTTAGAAACATTTCTTATTATCAGTGTTCAACATTGATGTTTAATATTTTCATAAAAACTGTTGATACATTTATTTTCATAATTCTTTGATGAATAAAATGTTCAGAAGATCAGCATTTATTTGAAATAGAAATGGTTTGTAACAACGTAAATGTATTTGCTCTCACTTTTGATCAGTTTAATGCATTCTTACTGAATAAAAGCCTTCATTTCTTAAGAAAAAAAAAAAATCTGACTGACCTCAAACGTTTAAATGTGGTAGTGTAATCATATCCATGCTGATATTCATGTGATATTGCTTAAACGTGAAAAATTAAACTAGCCGGAGGGGAATAACACTCATAGTACTGTCTCTCCTCGGCTCGACTGCATTTCTCTTTCAGCGGCAGGCCGTCTGTAATCTTCACACCTCCAGTCCTGTCCTCACTCTTCCCCCTGAAGCGTCACATCATGGCGATGATGTACCATGCTCTGTTGAGACCCACTGTTCCCATGGCATGCATTTACTGTCTCCTCATGACTGCGTGTATGTGTGTGTGTGTGCGTGCGCGTGCATACGTGTGAGCCGCCAGCCTCACACACTGAGGTAATGTGCATCTCTTCATCTCACAGGCAAACCCTCCCCCCATCATTGTGAACGCAGACTCACTGGATGCAGGCCCTTATGTAAGTATCTGCTTCATGCTCTCAGCACCTCCAGTAGCGCCTGCCTGCCTGACTGCCTGCCACGTGGAATTATCCCCTCAGCCCAGCCAAACCTTTCCCGTTGTACATGAGATAATAACAATAAAAATATGCAGAGATTAAATCACAGCAGATGTGGCTTTAATGCCGAGTGCAATTATTATTTAACCGTTATAATGAGTAGTCTTTGACTGTGTTTATCAGCCTTGTGTCTTGTACGTGATTCATACCTCTCATTTTTATTGCGCTGAGTTTATAGCGATTCTGCTTTTACACAATTAATGATAGTTGTGACCTTCTTGTGCATAATTTGTTGACATTACTTCCTGTCTAATGATTCAGTTTATGAGTCTATGTTACACAATTTTTCTTTTGTCTATTACAGGTGAACGGGAGTGATGGCATGTATAAATATGAAGAAATCATTCTGGAGAGGGTAAATATCATTGAGCTGTTTTATGTCTGTCTTGTATAACTTGCCAATATTCTTATCCACCAATAATACCTATGAAGACCTGGACACTAGATGGCAGTAAATGTTGAGCTATATGCCTGCTATTGAACTTCAGGCAATTTAATTTACAGCCGTGGTACATTATCAAAACTGATCACAAAACATTAGGGTTGTAAATGATAATAAAAATAATTAGATTGAATCACCAAAATTAAGTTTCTGTCAATACTAGAACAGTTTAGAAACCCATATAACGATCAGTCCTGATGAAAATCGATAGATATATTAAATTCTTTGTAGATTACCATTAAATCAGTAGGTGTAAATTACAGTTGAATTAAATGTACTGATATGCAAGGAAAAGCAAGGAAAACAGATTCTAATTTTAAAAAGTATTACACTGACGGCAGTAACTTTGAATGAAAGGCCTGTTTAGATCAAACACTTAATAGGTGTAGTGAAAAAGTTACATTATTATTCTCAAGTCAGTTGAGAATAATACTTAATAATTAAAAACATGCGTTTTGAGTATATTTATATACTACTTAAAAGAGTTTTGAAAATACCGTGCAATTTATCTAAGTACAGGTGCTGTTTTTATCTACAAAAACAAAATGTTCTTAAGAAGAGTTATCATATGTACTATATGCAAAGTCTTTTCGTACTTGAAGTTTGTTCAATGCAAATGAATCTAAATCTATCTGCCATGGCCATTCATTAAACAGCAGTGGATGTTGGATTTGGGTGCATCTCTGCGCTTTCAGCATAATTGCAGGGCTGTTCTCTAAGTGGCATTTCTGTACGCTGAGGCCTAAATAAACTATGTTAAGATCTCACATGTTAAAAGGTCCGTGGGTGTGCACGCTTCTTTAGTTGGAGCTCTCACAGTGGCTCTGGAGCATGGAAGGCTCACTGGGATGTCTTAGCTCCACTCTGTACTAATTTGCTGCGACCGTCGCTCATTAATTATAGAAAATAATAAAGTGAAGTCTTTTCTCAGCTGTCTGCTTTAGGGCCTGTCTTTTGAGATGTGACTGTCAGACGGACCAGCCTGTCTCAGCTATTTGGCACGGGAATGAAAACAGCAGAGTAAGAGGTGATGAAGTATGGAGGGAGGAAATAGGCGGAAGCGGATAGGACTTTTGGATTCTTGAAATGTGCACCACAAATTCCTATATTTAGCAGCATAATACTGTCCATGCCTTGCTGGTGTTTACAAAATATTGAGAGCCAGGTGTCGTGCAAAAAGCAGATTCAAATCTTATCCACAAATCTTTGTGAAACATCTGAATTTCCTTGTCTATAACATTCTACTCATGTATGTCATCAATAGGGCAACTCTGGCCTTGGGTTCAGCATTGCTGGAGGTGTGGATAATCCACACATTCCTGATGATCCAGGAATCTTCATCACAAAGATCATCCCAGGAGGTGCTGCTGCCATGGATGGGAGGCTAGGGTGAGTGATCTGTCTCTTTTGCGCATCTCTTGCTCTGTTCCAAAACCTAGTGAGCTGCCTACATAGGCAGTATTTTAAGACATCATAGGCGGGCTCCCTACTCATAGGCTGTTCCAACAGTTAGACATCTTAATTATGCTGTCTAGTTTGGCCAAATTCTAATGCAGCATTGCATGTATTCTTTACCGTAGAAGGCAATCATGTAGGATGAGCTTGGTGAAAAATAAATTCAAGATGGCGGACATGGCGAGAGAAACTTAAATTATGAAAGGTATCTAATAAAAGTTAATTGTAGTTAAAAATCGATTGTTTTGCTAAGCATTTTTATCCTATTAGAGTATTAGCTTAGCAACTAACTAACATTGTCAGCTTAGCAACATCCACACGATAAGGAATTTTGGGTGAAGGGTGAAATAAGGGCGAAAAATTTTCCCATGCAGACAACTTCCGAGTGGTATCACTTTGTGCAGCACTATAGTGTTGACGGTGAACATTGGACTTTTTTGTGTGTTCCAAATTGGGGAGTTAGTAATTAGGATGATTCATTAATTCATTGATCATGTTTTGATCAATGGTCATATAGGCTTTCCTGTAGCTCAAACAATAAGAGTGTGGCGCTAGCAATGCCAAGGTCATGGGTTCGATTCCCAGGGAAAGCAAGAACTGACAAAATTTAAAAATGTGTACCTTGAATGCAATGCAAGTCGCTTTGGATAAAAGCCAAATGAATAAATGTAAGTGTTATTGCTGTATTGACTTTGAGTCTCTTCTTGTGTCAAAGGGTAAATGACTGTGTTCTGCGGGTGAATGATGTGGACGTATCAGAGGTTGTGCACAGCAAGGCTGTAGAGGCTTTGAAGGAGGCCGGCCCAGTTGTCAGGTTGCTGGTACGCAGAAGACAGGCTCCTCCGGAGACCATTTTGGAGGTCAACCTACTCAAAGGCCCTAAAGGTTAGAGGAGCTAAATGTGTACCTAAATACATTTGAGATACACTCAATATAAATTGCTGTTATGCACAACATTGCTATTATTGCCAGGGCTATTTACTTCTTGTGCAAAATGCATCAGTGAAAAGTTTCCTAACATTTCTTTTCATTTATTCTCATTGAATTGCCTGTTTCTACAAACCCGATTCCAAAAATGTTGGGACACTGTACAAATTGTGAATAAAAACAGAATGCAATGATGCGGAAGTTTAAAATTGCAATATTTTATTCAGAATACAACATAGATGACATATCAACTGTTTAAACTGAGAAAAATGATCATTTTAAGGGGAAAATAAGTTGATTTTAAATTTCATGGCATCAACACATCTCAAAAAAGTTGGGACAAGGCCATGTTTCCCACTGTGTGGCATCCCCTCTTCTTTTTATAACAGTCTGCAAACGTCTGAGGACTGAGGAGACAAGTTGTGAGACAAGTTGCTCAAGTTTAGGAATAGGAATGTTGTCCCATTCTTGTCTAATACAGGCTTCTTAGTTGATTCAAGATTCAAGAGTTCAAGAGTTGCTCAACTGTCTTAGGTCTTCTTTGTCGCGTCTTCCTCTTTATGATGTGCCAAATGTTTTCTATGGGTGAAAGATCTGGCCATTTCAGTACCCGGATCCTTCATCTACGCAGCCATGATGTTGTAATTGATGCAGTATGTGGTCTGGCATTGTCATGTTGGAAAATGCAAGGTCTTCCCTGAAAGAGACGACGTCTGGATGGGAGCATATGTTGTTCTAGAACTTGGATATACCTTTCAGCATTGATGGTGCCTTTCCAGATGTGTAAGCTGCCCATGCCACACGCACTCATGCAACCCCATACCATCAGAGATGCAGGCTTCTGAACTGAGCGCTGAGAAAAACTTGGGTTGACCTTGTCCTCTTTAGTCCGGATGACATGGCGTCCCAGTTTTCCAAAAAGAACTTCAAATTTTGATTCGTCTGACCACAGAACAGTTTTCCACTTTGCCACAGTCCATTTTAAATGAGCCTTGGCCCAGAGAAAACGCCTGCGCTTCTGGATCGTGTTTAGGTATGGCTTCTTTTTTGACCTATAGAGTTTTAGCCGGCAACGGCGAATGGCACGGTGGATTGTGTTCACTGACAATGTTTTCTGGAAGTATTCCTGAGCCCATGTTGTGATTTCCATTACAGTAGCATTCCTGTATGTGATGCAGTGCCGTCTAAGGGCCCGAAGATCACGGGCATCCAGTATGGTTTTCCGTCCTTGACCCTTACGCACAGAGATTGTTCCAGATTCTCTGAATCTTTGGATGATATTATGCACTGTAGATGATGATAACTTCAAACTCTTTGCAATTGTTCTCTGAGAAACTCCTTTCTGATATTGCTCCACTATTTTTGGCCGCAGCATTGGGGGAATTGGTGATCCTCTGCCCATCTTGACTTCTGAGAGACACTGCCACTCTGAGAGGCTCTTTTTATACTCAATCATGTTGCCAATTGACCTAATAAGTTGCAAATTGTTCCTCCAGCTGTTCCTTTATATGTACATTTAACTTTTCCGGCCTCTTATTGCTACCTGTCCCAACCTTTTTGGAATGTGTAGCTCTCATGAAATCCAAAATGAGCCAATATTTGGCATGACATTTCAAAATGTCTCACTTTAAACATTCCATATGTTATCTATATTCTATTGTTAATAAAATATAAATTTATGAGATTTGTAAATTATTGCATTCCTTTTTTATTCACAATTTGTACAGTGTACCAACTTTTTTGGAATCGGGTTTGTATTGGAAATATGCCACATTAAGGAAATAATATGGGTTGTGAGTGTCATTTCATGTTGACTTCAACCTCAAAAGATCTGGTTAAAAATGTAACTCCATTCCATTTATTCAAGGTCTTGGCTTCAGTATTGCTGGAGGTATAGGCAACCAGCACATCCCGGGTGACAACAGTATCTACATCACAAAGATCATCGAGGGTGGGGCCGCACAGAAAGATGGACGTCTGCAGACAGGCGATCGCCTACTAGCTGTAAGATTTCACAAATGTGCCTGTGTACTTCACTATATGTAGAGTCAATGCATGCATTGGAACATTGCATATGTTTGAAGGATTTTTTCAGTGAATTTTTATGCTTCATGCAAAGCTTTATGCTTCAGTGACCACAGACACTGTTGTAGGCTATTGTGTCATATTATAGACAGTATATCTCATGTGTGAAGGTTTATGGGCCACAGTGTGATTGATGTGAAGCTGAGCGCAAACTCAAACAAGGACACATTTGCGATAAGGAGAAACACTTGCATGGCACACAAGTGCCAGGGACTGATCAGGCTTTGACGTGGTCATAAATGTCATAATTAAAAGGCTACGCATCAATCATGGCAGCCATAAATGCAGACATGTAAAGTATGCCTTTACATCCCTTTCTTTCTTTTTTAATCAGTCAGGGAGCTTGATTTTGTGGACAGAGTGCCTAGAGTTGGTCATATTTTAATTATCTTTGTCAAGTCTTTGTGATGTCACAAGCTGCATTGTTGCTTTTTTGTGTGTAAAGTTATAATGTGTTTAAACTAGATTTGATTGGGGGGAGGGGTGGGGGGTGCATTACAAGGTTGTGGACAAAAAAAAGCAGTTGTGAAAGTGACACTCCATCATGCACAGGGTCAGGCAAAATTCATCTCCCTTTTATTCAGTGAGTATTATCTATTTTAGGTGTTCAAGTATATCATTTAACTATGCATCATGTTGTTTTGTTTTAAAGTTACGTAAAAATACAAATCCAGCTTCCCCTCCCTCTCATCCTTCCTTTTGTGACCGGATGGCTGAGAGCTGGAGAATGGAACGCCGTCGTCAAGTGTGGGGCCATCCAGCCTCCACTCCAGCTTCCTTCCTATATCTTCAAATGTGCTGTCGTGAACACTCTGAGTCACGCTTCAGAGACCAGCTGATGTAACATGCGTGTGTGTGTCTGCCTTCGCAGGTGAATAACATTATACTTCAGGATGTGCGTCATGAGGAGGCTGTGGCCGCCCTGAAGAATACTTCAGACATGGTCTATCTGAAAGTGGCCAAGCCGGGACCAGTACATCTCAACGATATGTACGCCCCACCAGATTACTCCAGCAGTACGTACCTTCTTTTGCTGATCTCCATCATCCAACCCTATGCCCTTACTAGCTTAAAAACATTCCTAAACAGTTTATTTTATAGCCCAAGCACATGACTTTATATACTGCATTGATAAACGTGAAAATGACTTTGTGGTTAGGTCACTTCAAATATAACCTACATCCCTATCTGCTTTTTTCCTTAACCCTGTAATGAAACCAAGTGGTGCAGAGAGTGAGTGCTGTGGAGTTTTGTTACAGCACTGTGGTGTAGCAGTGGGCGCTGTTTTCAGACACCCACACACACTGCACTGCTGCTCCCATCACGGCACCAATCCCTCACTCCCACTGAGAGACGATGCTTTCACACAATCCACCTGCACAATTGCACACACAGCGGCCAAAACTTTTTGCCACACCTGCCTGAATATCTCTTATTGGCCATGAAACTGTATTTTGCATTTCTATTATAAAATATATTTTTGATAATTGAATAGCAATATTTAGCTGTTTTTTTACTTATTTATGTCATATATGAGCCAGTCTCTCAATAAAAGGCTCAGTCTCAAGTGCAACTATGATACTGTTCCTCAGTCAGTCGTTTTGGGGGTGTAATCCAGGAATATTGCACATACAAATGCCCTCCAAAAGACATAGTGACATTATGGACAATATCAGCATGAAACCTTATCCTTATAAGTTGTAAATAAAACCAGCAATAATTATTTTCTTTTTGATTCGAAAATAAAAGATATACACTACTGCTTTTTTTAAGAAAAGAAAAAAACTTTTATTCAGTAAGGAAACGTGACCAAAAAATGGTAAAAAAGCATTTACCGTATAATGTGGCAAAAGACTTCCATTTCAAATAAATGCTGTTCTTTTGAACTTTTCATACATCAAAGAATCCTGAGAAAATGTTTGTCACACTTTCCAGAAATATATTAAGCTGCACAATGTTTTTATCTGATAATAATAAGAAATGTTTATTGAGCATCAAATCAGCATATTAGAATGATTTCTAAAGGATCATGTGACACTGTGACACATCATGTGTAATGATGCTGAAGTTTTGCCATTATATGAATAAATTACATTTTAAAATATTTTGAAATTGAAAACAGTTAACTTGTAATAATATTTCACAATATTACTGTTTTACTGTATATTTGATCAAATAAATACAGCTTTGATGAGCATAAGAGACTTCCTTCAAAAGCATAAAAAATCTTTCCAATTCCACAATTTTGAATGGTTGTATATATGCACATCACAATCAGGCATGCTTTTTGGCAGCTGTGATGCCTGATAACTACCAGTAGATAAAATTTTGCCCAGGCCTTATAGATTGTGTTGTCCCTTATCAATAATCACAAAATAAGGTTTTATGCTTATTTTAGAGATTAACTGGTCCTCTGTAGTTACCTGGTGAAATCATCTGCCTTTTTTCCCTTTACTGGTCTCGGCCTCCCTCCAGCCTTTCCCACCATGGTAGACAACCACGTCGGGCACAACTCCAACATGGCCTACATGGGGGGCATGGAGCCTAAACCAGTGTACCAGCCACCCCAAGTCACCCCCTCGAGGTACTCCCCAGTTCCACGGCACATGCTGGGGGAGGAGGACTTCACCAGGTCAGAGTCAAGAAATTAATCATCTATTCACTTATGGTCGCTCACTTCTTCACTCCAGGGTTCCCACGGCCATGAAAAACCTGGAAATATTGGGGAATTTTTACATTTCCAGGCCTGGAAAAGTCATACAAATAGAAATTTATACAGCGGCTCTAAAATATTTCTTTAATACTTCGGATCTAAAAATATGTGAATGTAATTTTAATAATAAAAATGGTAAAACAAGCAAAATTTCCTGGAAAGAAACTGGAAAAATCATGAAAATATATTGGTCAAAAAATGTGGGAACTCTGTCACTCACTCAGATGTCACTTTTCAAGTGCACTCATGCACAAATGACAAAAAGCAACACTTGCATGTCCATATAAATATATATTTGATTAGAGGTGTACATTGTTTTCCCACAATCTGTGCTACAGTTCTTCAGCTTTAGTTGTTTGATTTCTTTTTGGCAATACTGTTCACATTTTATGATGTAACTGGGCAAAGATAGAACAAAGAAAAATGATTTTAAGTAGGTGTCGAGTGTGGGCTGAAGAACGTCTACGAGGTGTGTAATGCCTCTCTGTGGTGGTGTGTTTGTGAACATTGCTTTCACTCAACATGACTGGTTGAATAAAGTCTCCAACACAAATCCCAACACAACAAACAAACACTCTGGGTATAAGTGATGCTTCTGGCATGGGGTCAAATGTCAAAAGTTGCCACTGTTGCCTGGACATGAGATGGGTTTTACCTCTCCGAGCATGGACTCCCTGGAGCCTGTGAGTCACCCCAGAGCTGACACGTCCCTCTCTAGCCATACAGCTGAAGGCATCCTCACTTCTGCATGTGTGTGTTTGTCTCTGTCTGTGTGCATGTGTGTGCCGTATGTGTCTTCATACAGTATGTCTCTGTGTCTGCTGTCTCTGTGTGTCTGAAAGCGCCCCATTTACTGTGTGATTTCTGTACCCCCAATAGGGCCGAGCCCATTTACAGTGCCATCCACAAACCTCATGGGGACACCAGCCCTCCCTCCCCCCATCTGTGCAGCAGGGGGTCTGGGGACGTGGGCTGCAGCCCCGCCCCGCCTGCTCTGTGTCAAAGCCTGGTCCCGTACACCGGCAGGTACTAACCAATGCTTCTCGCTCTGCCTGGCTTAGCATAGCATAGCCTAGTTAACCTAATAGTTAACCCCGCGCCCGCACGGCCACCATTCTTTCCCCTTCCTCAGCTCAACCTGCAGTTTGGCACAGGTAAGGTCTTGAGGCAAATAGCTCCCTGCCTCGAGCCTTGTACACCTCTGCAGTGTGGAGGAGATGCCACGCATCTTGTGGTATTAAACTCCTCAAGTCCTGTTCACACCAACACGAATGTTCTGCACAAAAATTGGTCCAATTTTGTCTGTTCAGACTTGCGCTGAATGAAAATTAACATTCACTCTCTGACTATGCTTTAAGAAAAGCAGAAATTCCTGCTTACTCTGGGACACAAAGCACTAAGTAACACCCTAGTCATGGAGAAGAAAGGAGTTCAAATGGTATTCATGGTTCTAAACAGCCATTCAGATTTTTGTATTCGCTATGATGTTTGTCAAACAACAACTGAGTCAACAGAGATTCTTCCTCAGCTATTCACTGTTACTTAGCAAAATACTCTGTTCGTGAGTGCCACGATCCTACGACAAAGATCGCTATACTCTTCTGATATGCTATACTTGTTGTTTTTTTTCACGAATATATGACTTGACCTGAAAAAGGACAGATGCAGGTAATTGCACATGCTCAGTTGATCTCTCTCTCTCTCTCTCTCTCTCTCTCTCTAAAAATAAATAAATAAATACATTCTTCACTCTTGTTATCATTATTAACTTATTTAACATTCAATATACATGCATGCAGTGTAAAACAAGAAGGGCATAGCCTTATGAAGAAAGAAACAAAAGTGAACATTGCGGTTGCTTGCATTTCTCAGAGGTTGGCTTGTCAGTATCGGGGTATTACAATATTGTAGTTATTGCGACAGCCCTACCAAATTGTAGTTTTATGCAACAGCAGTGTCTCTGGGCATGTGATCAAAAGCATGAATCCTGTCGCTTGGCCAGTTTTATTCACAGTGTGATGGAAAAGAGACGGCATTGCCACATGCAAATATTCGTGTTGGTCTGATCAGGTGCGTTAACAGCTGCTCATTCAAATTAAAATCGCACAAGAATTTTGAACCAAATATTTGTCTTGGTGTGAACAGGCCTTTAGGCACCTTTAGAGTCAATAGAAAAATTAGGGCTTTATACTCTCTAACCTGGTTTAACCATGTCTATCGCGTTTTCATTATTCAGGGTTTTTTTTTTTTCTGTCAGTTCATTCGGAGCACAGACTCTTCGGGTTTAAAGGGATAGTTTACCCAAAACTTTTATTTCTGCCATCATTTACTCACCTCATGTCATTTCAAACCTGTATGGAACATAAAAAGATATTTTGAAAGTCTCCATACAATGAAAGTCAGTGGGGTCCAATGTTGTTTGTACCCCAGTGACTTTCAGATTATCTTTTTTTGTGCTCCACAGAAGAAAGTCACGTGAGTAAATTATGGTAGAATTATTATTTAATGGATCTTGCACAACCTATAGTGAATAAAGACGTTTTGTTTTCAAAACAGTTAAGCATTTTAGGATGTATTTGTTATGTGTACATCTACAATAAGGTGATAAATAATACCACTTTTTTGTTTGTTATTGAAACTCTGAAAATTCTTTTAAAATATACCTAAGAAGCCTGCAGCCTTTAGTTTTGGTTTGAAAAACCAAATGAGGGGTTCTGCACCCCCAAACTCCCCCCTAATTCACACCATGCCCATTTTGTATCTTTGTTCAATCTCAGATAGTATGTGAGTTTAAACCTAAGCCATCATCCTTAACCAGCCCATATAATGTCCTGCTGTTTTGTGTGCTCTCTGAAGCAGTCTTACTCTGAGTGATATACTGTGACTGCTGTCTGGGATGGGTATCATCTACTTTACGTACCACTATGTGTCAGTGATTGTTGCTTAATCCTTGCATATTCACTGTACTGTAGTACAGGCTCTACAGTTATTCAATTCATTTTCAACAACCCTCACTCTACATATTAACCTTTAGCACATAACTAGTCAACAGCTTATCATGACATGAATGATATGATACCTTATGCAGTTTATAGTGTGTGCTATTAGAAGTTGGACTTACAATGTTCAGCTGGTAGAATCCATAGATTACACTGAAAGACTAAAGCTCTATCTAGAGACCATCAAAGACACTATGGGTTTTTGCCTTGGGCCAGTAAGCAACCACCCAGAACTACCTAGCAACACCCTAGCAAACAACCTTAACACGCTATCAACTGCATAGCAGTGCTCTGCACTTTTACATGTGCAAATAACACACACATTTAATTCAGAAAACATATTACAAGTGTAGGATGGGATTGGATGTAGGATTACTTCATATACAGAGCTATATTCTTCCACAAGGTGCCCAAAAGTGTGTGTGTGTGTGTCCCACCTTTTGTAGTCTTGACATAATACAATATGTTTATATGTTCATCAGTTTGTATACTAGCATTGCTGTAGGTGTGACAAAGGCTGGAGTGGTCACCAAAGATTTATTATTTTCCAAACACATAAATACACACTCATGGTACCTTGCAACACAGGAATCTTTCCGCTTCTGTTGTAGTTATGTAAATATAAACAGTAGGGCCTGCTCTTACCATAAATGTATAGGGAAGTGAGAGGTTGATTCTGCAGTCAAACTACAAATGAGTAGTGGCGCACATTCCTGAAGCTGTCATGATTCATTTGAACGGGGGAAAGCAGGGCACACATACACGCACACACACACACACACACACACACACACACACACACACACACACACACACACACACACACACACACACACACACACACACACACACACACACACACACACACACAAAGTGTGCTCTGCCAATGCCCATCACACACATAGATACACTTAGACAGTCTGTCATAATGTGCTGACATGAACACGCACTCCCTTTGACACGTAGCCCAAACACACACACACACACACACACACACACACACACACACACACACACACACACACACACACACACACAGACAGACAGACAGTATGAGGCACAATATTTAAACCTACAGAGGGCTACACCTACCAAAGTACATAAATAGTATTTATTATCCCACTTTGCACTTCACCGTGCCCAAACTAAGCTGTCAAAGTAAGTCTGAACCTTATCACAATCACCCTGGAGGTCTCCCTAGAGGCTAATAAAAGTTGTTTACAGGCACATATACTTTGTGTTGGTGTACAGTGACAGTTCACTCCTGGAGGACTCTGCCAGTGTGTGTGTGTGTGTGTACATGACTGAGTCACAGGAGAGACTCAGATAGGCCCTCTGCCCATCTGTGCTTCCCCCACACTAGCACAGCAGTCACAGACACATTTAGATCCCTCCATCTGACCCAGTACACACTAACGGCCCCCTGGCTTCTTTACCAGCTGAATACATTATGGAGATTCGGGGGAGATCTCCCACCCACCCTTCAGATTGCAAAACATAATCGGCCGTGCCGCCAATCGAACAGGCTAATGACAATCTGCTTGCACACCCATGTTCACAAATGATGGACATACGTTTATATAACCAGACAGAGATGTGTATAATCACACAAATCTTACGTTTTAAATTCAGGCCATTCGTGACTATATTTGATTATGATTTTCAAAAATGGCTTCCTTGCATAACTCATGGAGTTTGTTTTTCCATTCAGTGCATTAAATCACTTGTAATTCAGACTGCCACATACACAACTGAGGAAATAGTATATTAATATAATGCTGATAATGTTTGTCTATTTGTGTTATATTGTGTTTACTGAATACAGAGAATTGTGCAAAGCAATTGCATTGACTATGCAGAGAATACCTAAAATACTTTGTATATAAAATACACACACACACACACACACACACATACATACATGTATGTACGTGTGTGTGTGTGTGTGTGTATATGTATATCTTCATAATATCTTTAAGTATTTTGTAACTTGTGTTGAAAAGTTGTGCAATGCAGGTTTATGGTTAGAAAAAAAGAAAAAGAAAAAAAGAAACAATTGTATTTCAAATAAATGCTGCTATCTTTTGTTCATGAAAGAATCCTGAAAGAAAATGTATCATGGTTTCCATAAAAATATTAAGCAGCACAACTGTTTTTAACGTTTCTACATTTATAAATATTTAATGTTTTACAGTATATTTGATCAAATAAGTGCAGCCTTATGAGCATAAGAGATTAAAAAACATTTTAAAATTTTTACCAACCCCAAATATTGAACGTTAGTGTATAAACAAGTGTACATGTCAACCTTGTTTATGTTTAAAAGACTGAAGAATCAGAAAGAGCTTTATTGCCAAGTATGTTTACGCACACAATAAATTTGTTTTGTTGACAGAAGAAGGTTGAGCATGTGTAATTAAATCTGTCTGCTATGTTATTTCAACCATAATTCCTAGTCAGATACTTCAGGAAATATTTGGTTTATATGTGTGTTTTTATGCTTAGTTTAACTGTGCAATGCTCAAATACTTAAATTTACGTGCAATGCTCAAACATTTAGAGTGCATAAGTAGTAACTTTGCACTCATTTAAGCTATACCAATTTAAAGCTAACGCTGCATCTGAAATCGAGTATGTCCGAATTTCATTCATAGTATCCATATTCATACTATAGGCCTATAGAAGATACTTTATTTAACGGTCACAAAGTAAGTTCAAATTCAAATGTAGTATCTACATTTGGATGCAGGCATGCAACATCAGTTTTAACTTATAGCTGAAGCAACCGTTCCCTCATTGAGTAACTATGGTTGTATTTCCCAGTACAATTGACCATTTAGAATCTAAATCTTACCAACATCATTGTCATTTGTCATTAGGTTTCGTTTATACTGTGCAAATTGGCAGGACAGAATATAATTGAAGCTGGTACTTTTTGGCAGCTTTACTCAGTGACGCACCTGATTGTAAACTGTTGACACACTTGGTTTATTCTTAGCTGCTCGGAGAGGCTGGAAATATCTTGAATGTCTCTTGGCGTGAAATCAAATGGGACTGAAGTGTGTTCTGAGGAAGAGATCGGTGGTTTTCACCCAGAGTTTTGAAAGCATTCAGAGAAAGAGGAAGACAGAGCAGCCCACAGCAGCCATGAAAGCCATGTGATCCTGCCAAAGAGAACATGTTTTCCATGGAGAATTACGTCTCTGCGTGTTTCTGGAGAGCAGTATCCACTGTCCACCATTTATCACCCAATCAGTGCCAATTACTTAGAGTGGAAAAAGAAGCAGACAGACTGCATTCGGGCATTGCAACCCTGAAAACCTCTGAGCCTTGTAGTCATCCTTCAAAAGGGTTGGGAAAATTCAGCCTTTGCCACAACAGTAGGTTGATGGTGGGGGGGTTAAACAGGGAGACATAGAGCCATAGAGATTAAAACAGGCAGAGTGATAAACACTGTACTGCAGTGGAATTGCACAAAAGTTGTTTGGGTGCCTTATCATGTACAAAATGGACACATTTTACACGTTTTAGTTTTAATATAAATGATTAAACCTGTCTTTGAAATCTTTAATTAAACTAAAGTAACTTCCTTTTCCTCTGAAAAAACTTTCCTTGTCCGTTGACATCACTTAGGCCACTGCATAATTTCACCCTATGAAATAGCTAACAATGAAATTGTTTTACATTCAGATACAATTTATAATCGATACAATCAAAATTGAGGATTTTTTATTGTGGTGGACAGCAGTTCATGTGGCTGGGTAAGAGTTAAGTGTTACGCGGTCTCAGCAGGGGTAATGTGTGACAGGCGATGTGGTGCTGTTTCCCATCACTCCCCTTTCACTTAGAGAAAGTGCACATATACTGTACACATACGGCACTTCACAGCCTGTCTGGAGCAAGAGACAGAGTCCTGGGAAAAATATTCTTCATATCCCTGCCGGATAGCTATAGCGGCAGGCGCCATGTTCACAGTTAACATCTCGTCTTCCTTGCCAATGGTAAAGGCCAATGTAGAGAGACGAGGCAAGACAAGCATCACCCTCATGAACAGGTAAAGTAGGTGCAGGTTTGAGTGAGTGAGTGAGTGAGTGAGTGACTGCATGCATCTGATAACTGCTTTATCTTGTGTCCTAGGATGCCATGAATTGTACAGCTCTGCAATAGCAACATATTTGCTGTTCATTTCTTTCATTTGCTTTGGTACTATTTTAATAAAAGGTGAATTTTAAATAAATTCCTTGTACTTATCTCTCAGCGGATCTTGAAAAAGTCAGCATATATTCACGATTTAGTACAAAACTACATTTCTAGACCTAATAAGTGTTTGACCTACGCTAGGCTTGAAACTTTTAGTCAACATTTTAATTTAATTTGAGGTAGCAAACACGATGTGGAATTGCACTTTGAACTTAGAATTAAAATGAATTAAAACAAAATAAATTGATGGGACTATTTTATCTAGAAAAGCAATGTTTGTGAATACAAACTTTGAATGTTGGCTTGAGAAAGTTTGTTCGATAACAAGCTTAACGGTTTGAATGTTTATAGGCTTGATGGTAAAACAAGTTTGGTAGAACGGTTAATTTCCCAAAGCCCATTGTCTATGTTGAATGTCTTTGAATTGCAATTCCTCTTCCTGTCATTTCAATTAAACTTTCTGTGGAAATTCAACTCCTTGAACTAAAAGGAACACATTTTTTATTATGCACAACCCTTTCTGGTATATCTTTATGGTTTTAACAGGTTAATCAACCACGGTTGTTTAGCATAAATGTTCAAAATGAGTGTGTGTGAGCTTTTGCAATTTGTCAACTTGGAGCAGGATAGATTGCAAAAGAGGGGAACTAATAAATAATGTTGTGTACAAGAGAGCCATCAGAACAGAAAACAGGGAACTGTTGTCCAGGTGATGGTTTTAATGTGTGTCATGTAATAAACAGAGGTTAAAAAGGTTTTGCAAAACCACTTGCATTGGACATAAGGTTCTCAGTAAACTGATTCACACTACACCAGTAGATCACACAAAGTACACCACAGTCAGTTTGTGTAGCATGTATGCAGCATCATATTTCATATATGGACCAAACACTTCCGGTCACATAAAAGCGCTGTTTTCAGCGTTATGGCTATCGAAAGCTAGCCAAGTTCTGTGGTAGTGAGTACTGAGAAACATGCTTACTGCCCTGCTGAAGGCAGGGAGCTGTTACTAAAAATGTTGATGTGTGTTGCATTTTTGGGAACTATGGTGTGTTATTCTGGAGTACATTAAGAAAAGGGTTTTTGATGGCCCCTGAATGTAGTTTTGAGTCTCGCTGGTGTGCCAGCTCTGGGTAGTCTGGAATGCTTCTCTGCCTGCAGATGAATCACGGCTGCTAAAACAGTACTGCAGTCCTGCACAAGGCAGGAATGAGCTCAATGTGTGAATGTGTTTTG
Source organism: Paracanthobrama guichenoti (assembly GCA_018749465.1). NCBI lineage: Eukaryota > Metazoa > Chordata > Actinopteri > Cypriniformes > Gobionidae > Paracanthobrama > Paracanthobrama guichenoti. Next base: position 17,219,959 of record CM031956.1, on the reverse strand, counting down.
TGCCTGTGTGGTAAAGTGTGTTAGTTATTGGTGTGTATGTGTTAGCTCTAATTTCTGGAACAAATCTGGAACACTTGTTGTTTAGCTTTGGTGAAGTTTGCCAATCTCTTCTAGTCGTGACTAGAGCGTTGTGTTTTCTCATGGATCTGTTCTTCTCGATTTCCTCTCTCTGTAAATGACAGGAGGAAAACGAATTATAATAATTTAACTTCTGGCTAGACTGAAACATTATAATTGTTCCTTTATTCATTATCCCATGAATTCATATTCTTTTTGATGCTCAGAAATGTCTTAATGCGGTTTTTCCACTATAAGCCTGTAAAAATAAATCTGCCTTGTTAATCCTTTTATTTATTTTTTTAAATCCCAAAAATCTAACCTTTCATTGAAGTAAAATCTCTTTAAGAAATAAATGTTTTCTCCAGAAACACGTTGGCCATAACTATTGGCACCCAATTCATTTTTTTAATAAGTACTTCTCATTTTCTATATGGTTCAGGTCAGGGTATGACCATACAGAAGCTTCAATTTGTGTTCACTGACTCATTTTTGTGTTGATTCTGATGTTTGCTTCGGATCATTGTCCTGATGGAAGATCCAACCACGGTCCATTATTATTTCTTGTAGAGGCCATCAGGTTTAGATTTTTTTTTTATCTGTTGGTATTTGCTAGAATCCATGATACCATGGTTCTGAACAAGATGTCCAGGACCTCCAGCAAAAAAATAGGCCTACAACATTAAAGATCCAGCAGTATTTAACCGTGGACAATGGGGTGCTTTTATCCCTGTTTGCACCAAACACATCTGGTGGGTTTGCTTCCCGTTTGAAGTTCCATGTCGTCTCTGACAACTGAATATGCTGGAGTTTGTTTCTGGATGAGCGAGGAGGATTTTTCTTGAAGCCCTCCCAATCAACATGGGGTTTATATGGGTTGTTAATTTTTTAAAAGGCTTTCTTACCCCAAGACTCAACTAATCTCTGCAATTCTCCATCTGTGATCCTTGGAGAGTCTTTGTCCACTCAAACTCTCCTCCTCACTGTGCATCAGGACGATATAGACAGATTGATAACATCTTTAGTTGATTGGACCTTCTTAATTATTGCCCTGATGGTGGAAATGGGAATGTTCAATGTTTTAGCTATTTTTTTTACTGCCACTTTGTATTTTGTGAAGCTCAACAATCTTTTGCTGCACATCAGGGGCCGTATTCACAAAACATCTTAAGGCTAAAACTAGCTCCTAACTAGCCGATTTAGGAGAAACTAATGTTAATACTAATACAAATAATAGCTGTGTCAGTCCTAATTTTAGGACTCCTAAATTTTTGCTCTAAGAGTATTTCATTTTCATTTAGCACTAAAACTAGCTCCTAAATCTGTGAAATGTTAGTAGTCAAGAGGACTCCTAAGTCGCTAAGACCAAATCACAAACAATCCTAATGGATGTTGCAGACCTTTCTGCCCTTTCTCTCTTCCTCTTCGCTTCTCGTCTACTGACTGTCCTATTATAACAAAAATGGCAAAATATTATTTATTTAATAAATAAATAAAAAAGAAAATAATATCTGATTACCTGTGGCAGTTGTTTCATGAGTTCACACTTACAAATGATAAAATAAGTGTATTTGCCATGTTGTCCAAGAGGATAGAGGGCTCTGAGCTGGGAATTTAGCCCAAACTCAGAGTTCTCCCCCATATCTCCGACTGAGCCAAGAGTGAGGAGTCAAGGTGGCAGAGGTTTGCAGAAAGCTGTCGAGGTAACTAGGTGGTTCAGCTGTGTATACTGTATATACTGTATGTCTCCTCTCGAGCTGATTAACTTAGTGCAGTGTTCGTCCTGAACTTTGTTTATAAAACATAATTAGTCGCTTGAATTCTACAATCTCTCTCTGATAATTAGTTGAACACATACTCGTTTAATTAGTTACACTTAGCCTACTGTTTCAAATCTTTATTTGAATATGTCAACATGATACGTTCTACAATATTTCTATCATTGACAGAGACTCCTCGCCCATCAGCCAATCACTGTGTCTATAGCTATTTTTTTTACAGTCTATGCCTATGGTGTACAGTTAGTAAGTGTGATGACATCATCCATAGCAACAAGGTCAACCCCGCCCTCACTCTTAGCTTAAGACTTCTCTCTATTCCTTAGTAAAAGTTGGTCTCAGCAGCTTTGGGAGGTTTTAAGAGAAAACTCTTAACTAAGAACTTTTACTGCTGTTTAGGAGAACTCTTAAGTGCTAAAATAAAATGTTTTGTGAATATGGCCCCAGAACTATATTCTTTGGTTTTACTCATTGTGATGAATGATTAAGAGAATTTGGCCATTGTGTTTCCTCATATTTATGCTACTATGAAACAAGACGTCATAGCTGGACAATTTCATGTTTAGTCACTCTGGCGTGCAAAAAAAAGGTTAGATTTTTGCAAATGTATTGAATGAAAGATCAAAAGGATAAACAATGCAGATTTATTTTTACAGCCATCTTTGATCATATTTACCAGGGGTGGCAATAATTCTGGCCATGACTATATGTCTGTCTTCCATCCCCTCCCTGCTGCTGTGGTGATCGGAGTTTATCCTGATCTTTCACACTGTTGTTCTGCTTGGCAGGGAGCCACGGAAGATCCTGCTGCACAAGGGTTCCACAGGTTTGGGATTCAACATTGTGGGCGGGGAGGACGGAGAGGGGATCTTCGTGTCTTTTATCTTGGCAGGAGGGCCAGCTGACCTAAGCGGAGAGCTGAGGAGAGGAGACCGCATCCTGTCGGTCAGTAACTGTCACTCAAGTAGAAATTGTGTATATATATATATATATATATATATATATATATACTACTATTCAAAAGTTTGGGGTCAATAATATTTAATATTTGTTTTAAAAGAATTTGAAAGAAGTCATACTCACCAAGGCGTTTATTTGATTAAAAATACAGCGAAAACAATATTGTGAAATATTACCATTTAAAATAACTTTTTATTTATTTGTCACATGATCCTTCACATGAAATAATATGCTGATTTGCTGCTAAAGAAACATTTCTTATTATTATCAGTGTTGAAAACTGTTGTGCTGCTTAATATGTTTCAGGAGTCTTGATAAATAGAAAATTTAAAAGAACAGTATTTATTTGAACTAGAAACCTTTTGTAACATTATAAATGTCTTTACTCTCACTTTCGATCAGTATAATGCATCCTTGCTGAATAGAAATATACATTTCTTTTTACTGACCTCAAAATTTTGAACGGTGGTGTATATTAAATTAAATGAAAGAGGAATGTTTTTTCATGATTTCTCCTCTTAAAATTGTTATGAAGTCTTAGAGCTGACATTGCATCATGTGATTTGCTTGAGTGTGTGGTGTGTGGGGGTTGTTGCTTTAATCTGTTACCATGGTTTTGTCCCAGGTGAATGGTGTAAACCTGCGCAATGCTACCCATGAGCAGGCTGCTGCTGCTCTGAAGAGGGCTGGACAGACGGTGACCATCATTGCCCAGTACAGACCAGAAGGTAGAGTGGCTCTTTCAGTGTGTATCCGTGATGCTTGTCACTGCAAAAGAAATTGTGCTCCCTATGACAATGAATGAGATTAACAATGATAATAGATTTTTTGTAGGACCTTATTTATTGCTTTAAGAGTACTTAATAAATTAATTAAAATTGATCAAAACTGTATTTCTAAGAAAAGATCACCATTATGTGGGATTATTGCATCAAGACCCCAAACTGCTCTCGCTTTCTACACACCCATGTGTTGTGCCTGTTGTGTCTTGCCTGTTTCTGTAATCACTCCATCACAGTGCCATACATTACTACTGTTGCATATATCCCCTTAAGAAAGGTGAACTTACTTAGCCTCACCTAGTTTCACGAGAAAGAATCCTTATTTGCAAATGAGGGCATTCAGCGACTGTTAGTTGTTTAGCTTTTGTAGAATTAAGTGGGGCAGACACTCATTTTTAAGTGAAGTGTTCAATAATAAAGCTGTAGGCTATTCAAAACAATGCATGGAGAAGCAGCCCGACTGCAACTGTAGTTGCACTGAATTGATTCGAATGAATCGTTTTTTGAGTTGGATCTTTTTAAAGAATCACTTGAACCGGTTCACAATACCAGTTTCAACAATTAATTGCAGCAAATAATAGTTAGGTACTAAATAATTTTTTTGAGATGAATTCTGGTTGCAACTAACTGAACTGTGACTCATGAAATTACAACAAACTTATTTATTAGCGGAACTAATCTTGATCGGAAATGTGCCACACCGTGTGTCAGGGACCATTTTACCATTTTACTAAACAATTAGTCATGTACAAACAACATGGCAAATACAACAGGACAAAAACAATAGTAACATAATAGTAAAAAACAATCAAACAAACAAAAACATTGTTTTTTTTTCTTCTATAATGAAAAAAAAAAAAGATTTGATGAGGAAGAAATGATTGCATTTTTCTTTTCATCACTTTGAGGGCTTTTGTATAAAAAAAATAAACGCATTATGAAATATACAAAACATTGGTTTCACCTTCAAGTACTTAGATTTGTGTATATACAATTTTCCCAGCATGTGGATGTTGTTAACCAGAAAGATCTTTGTTATTGTTCATTACAAGTCCATAGAACTGTCCTTTACAGTGACGTCTCCAAGGTGAAAAGCCATTCATAAATATCAGACCATAAAGCCTCCACATATATACAAGGAAAAAATAGATGATCCGGGATTTCAGTATCATCACAAAATGTACATTTATTACAGTTAAATACAAATCTAAGTCATAAGTATTCACTGGATAGATATACCATTTACATTTTTAAAGTGAATTTCTTTCATTTTGGGAGGTAAAGGGAATTTTAAATATTTGGTTAAATTATGTGAAATTATGTTTTTAGTATAAGTAATGTTATAAGAATATACTATATATATAAGAATATACTATATAGAATATACTATATATACCATGTAACTATAGTATAAGAAATGTTATTAAATCTATTTCTAATAATTTTGTTGTAAAGTTGACTTTCTTTAAAATCACAACCTTCAATTGAAAGTGGTGGGAGATGCGGGGTCATGGGAATAGAATAAGAGAAAATGTGTTTAATTAGACAAATAACAGAGTTAGGGATGGCTTTAGTAATAGATTCGAATTTGGCCCAATTGCAAATTCTATCATATTTAACACAGAAATCACCATTAGGCTATTACTATCAATTAAATGTGACACTGACCAAATACCTTTCTCCATCCAGTGCTTGTCATACAGCGATTTGTTCCTAACTGTAATAGGCTATATATATATATTGTTCCAAAGTGAAGTTATGACTATATAAAAACTTCCAGTATAGCATGACCTGTTGTTGGTGAAACTGGGATAGGCGTTTAATAAACCGGTTCTTTGAAGCGAACTGTTCAAAAGAACCGATTCGCAGAAATGAGTCCGAATTCCCAACAAAAGTTCACTCACTGAATGAAAGCACTGGGAAGAAACTGTGCCAGAAGTGGGAGGGATCAACCTGAGAGGGAAAAAAAAGGGGGAAAGAACTAAATGGACTGAAACCACAGAGAAGAAGCGCTTGACTTTACTGTTTGAATGCTTATTTTTGGCGCAGGGTTAGCTTTCATCTGCTGGATCACTGTGAAAGTCTCTCTGACGAGAGACATGGAATAAGCGCGCGCTGGTCGCGTGAATGGGGCGGATTGAAATCCCGCGTCTCGAGCGCGAATGAGACTCGTTTTTAAAGAAGAAGGTGCCGCTGTTGGTATGGGAGGAGCAATACAGGACAGACCGAAACATTTTCATTAAACTCTTTACTATTTATTTACCTTTCGTGTCGATTTGAATCTAAAGAAAACGGTCTTTTCTTCCTTACGCCGCGGTGCGGCATTCACTAGTTTATTCTCTATTGTGTTTTCTTAACGTTACCTAAAATGTTTTCGAGTGAGTTGGACAACGAGAGGTTGAGCTGAACACAGCACTTTAGCCGCCCCGGGTAAGTTCACTTCAACTCGTATTCCTATAGCATTTACAGGAAAGATCTGTGTAAAGTAACTTGAAAACATCAATGGGAAGTACATCTACGTTACATATGGTCTGTTTAATTGCTTTATATGCTTTAATACGCTGTGGTGAGAAGGAAAGCGACGCTGTTCACAATGGATTTCTATTAGCTCAAGTTGCATGTTTCAACCAAGTGTAGTGCGTTGAAAGATTAATGAAAATCATGAAAACCATTTAAACAATTTATTAAGCTGCTCAGCCGTTGGGCTGACGTCACGAACATTGTTTCTAGCCTAGACTGTTTGTGTTGCTGCGCGACACAGGTAACAGTTAAACTGCTCGAGGAGTCCGTGACAAATATTGAGGACATAAACACGACAAAACACAGCAGAAAGATATTTAGTGCTTCATATGGGACATAATCAGAAGGGTGTTTTCATTCTGTATGAAGAGTAGGGTAACGTTAGTTCACCTTTGAACTGAACTTCAGCTCTGTCAAAATGATCCGGGATATTTTGCACTTTGAGGCCTGACGCTTCGCCGTCATGTTTGTTTAATGCTTTATTAGCCTACATGGAGCTTCCTGCAGAGCTCAGGACAGGTGCAGGGAAGGGCTTATTCAGGAAGTCACTTTACCTTAAAATCTTAAACATTAATGTCATTTAACATGATACCTTTTGTGAAAGTTAATTTTTTTTTAATATATATTAAATGTGTTGCTGCTTATGATTTGACACGTCAAATAATTTCCCTAGACCAAGAATATCATGTCAAAGGTGGTGTTAACTAGCTGTAAACACTCAATGGAAGACGTGGACACATTTGACTGGCACAGAGGATCAATAGTCCTTGACAAGCTTTGAAGTGCACTAACAGTCATTGTAACTTGTAAAATGTATTTTTTTTTTTCAATGCATAGTTCATTCTCTGGTGTCTATGTGAGCAATGACAGGAATGTTGCTGTGTAAGTTATCTGTTTCGGCACGCTCTCCCCCATATTCCTCCTTAGTCAGACGCTCCTGGTGTATAAATGGACTGCCTCTCCCTCCCAAGGGCCCTTACGTCTACATAGAAATAGAAGTGACACATTAATTTGTGCCAGAATAGCTCATTGAATTAGGTGGGAACCAGCACTATGAAAGACATTATGGCTTACTTGTGTGTGTGTGTGTGTGTGTGTAAGAAAGAGACTATTTGTAGACTGGCTTCTGTTAAAATTTGAACTCCTCATGTCATACATTAACTTGGGGGCAGTGATTGAACTTGAACTGTGAAGTGTTTGTGTCCAGCATGGAGAAACATTCACAACACATTCTTTTATTTGTCCTTGCATTCCGCATTTACACTTGAATGACGTTATATTTTTTTAAAAGTCTATATTAAAAGGAATATCTACAGGAATTTCGGCCTGGGATTGCACATCATTTGACTCATTCCTTCAGATTTTTTGCTCACACCCAAAGTGTGCGCACATAAAGCTGCCTCTCAGTACTAAATTGAGTTCTTTTTCGCTGCTTATTGCACTTAAACAGTGAAATACACACAAAATAATGTCAAAATGGCAGTCTTAGTGAGTATTCAAGTAAACGCAGTTATGTTTTACGTGAACGTAAACAGTTGAGAAACAAAGCGCATATGGAACGGTATAATACATCCGTGCATCAGGTATTAAAGTGACAGCAGCCTGATATATCTTGCTGACAAATTATGAGAGAATATTAAAAATATCTATATGGTAGTGGCCACAGTGGCTGGTGAGAAAAAAAGTTAATGTCAAGCCCAGTATCTGATTTATCTCATATAGGATGCATTTGGTTAAGCTGATTATCGTGGTAGTAAAGCCCTTCAGTTTACTTCCGTGATCATCTTTAGCTTCAGGTCATACTTGTATAACATTATAGTGAGAACAATATTGTAAAATGTTGTGAATTCTTTGGGTTTAGTTGCTGTGTTTCAGCCTCCACAACATAACTTGGTGCATTTGCATCTTTTTTGTGCAGAAATAAGTTGTAATATTATGTTTGTTGCATAAATATCAGATTAATCTCATATAAGTTGCATTTTGTTGAGTTAATTAACCCGCTGGCAAAGCGCTTCACTTTACTCTTCTTTTTAAAAAAACATTGATGCATTAGCCTATTAGAAATAACATTTTATTTGTTCATGGCACATACATTTTGATGTTTTTTGTAATAATATTATATTATATATATATATATATATTTTTTTTTTTTTTTTTCCTTCATAAGACTTTGGTCATATTTCCCAAAATATATCTCAGACAAGATTTTCATATCAGTGCATCCCTATGGAATAAACTAATTTGTGTATATATATAGGGATGCACTGATATGAAAATCTTGTCTGAGATATATTTTGGGAAATATGACCAAAGTCTTATGAAAAAAATAAATAAATAAATAAATATATAAATAAATATATAAATATAATATATATATATATATATATATATATATATATATATATATATATATATATATATATATATATATATATATATATATATATATATATATATATATATATATATATATATATATATATAGCTTATAATAAACAACCAGTTAAGCATCACTGCTTTTAAATGGAGAGTTGTGCTGTTATTTTTCAACCGAACCAAAACCAGGACATGGTGTTACAATAAGTGAGCCTAAAAAGGATAGAATGCTCAAAATACCTTCTTTTTTTTTTTTTTTTCTTGTCATAGTCGCAATGCATCAGAACCGTGTCTCCTCGCAGCACATCTTTGTTTGTGCGCGTCACGCTGTTTTGACTCCATTACACATTTTATAAGCTGACTAGGACTACATTTATTTATTTTTTGGTCTGGCCCAAACGAACCAAGTGAACCAAACTACAAATGTGAACACAATCTTACAATGAAGGACAGACCCAAACCCTAGAATATCGTAGAAACATGAGGGTGGGCTCATTTGACTTGCTAAGCAAACATCCAGAACACCCTAGCAACCGCATATCAATGTACTTAACGAACACTCAGAGCATCTTAGCAACTGCATAGTGTTTGTGATTTAGCTGTTATAGTTCCATGTAGAAACGAAAACAAAAAACATTGAAGAATAATACCTTGGTTTAAAAAAAAAGGTCCGGACACCAAAATAAGGAAAGAATTGTAAAAAGGCACTCAGTCTCCAGTTCTGTGAAACATTTACTTTATTTGCACTCTATTTTTGTATTTGTACTTTATTTGCACTAACTTTTGAATGATTTTGGCCTGATCAAATGAATGTTTCAGGCATTTGGAGACCGTTTGCTTTTTTGGCTAAATTTAACATAAATCCATAGTTGTATGTTTATTCTTTTTAGGTATGTACAGTATATCTGTGCCATATTGACTTGAGCTGGCTTTTTAAGTTTTCTTAATGGGTATTATGAGTATTGGTTGTATATCAACTGATAATGTATATTTAGTTAGTGCATGTGTTTCTCCATATTTTTACATTTAGATTACCTTTGCTGTCATCTAACATTCATTTAAAGTTAATATTAAAATGAGTAATTCGATAAATCTAATCTTATGCAAATCAGAAAATGAAAATGCATTTTTTAAATATAGTACATTATTACAATAAAGACTATTTTCTACAAAGAATCATAAGATGCCACACACAGCTCATTAAATCAAAAGATGGAGTAAATGCATTCTTTTTGTGGCACTAACCTGCATGCCTGTTGAGAGCGCTGTGCTAATCATAACCTAGCCCCTATACATGCTTTCAAGTTGAAAGAACATGGCTGTAATATTATATAACTGCATTGACAAAGAGGCAGGCTGCAGCCAATCCCCACTCCCCAAAAATAAAAGCCCTGCACATAATGAAGGCAAGTGGGGCCATGTGAGTGAGGCAGAGCTGCCCCAGATTCTCCCTAGGTCTTATGTTGACGGGTCACACTTAACGAAGACCTTGCGCTTTAGCATTAGCCTTTGTATGTTGGGAACTGTGTGTCTGACAGGCTGAGAGAACCCAGCTGTCTGTGTCATCTGTCATAGGTGTATTGTATTACCCATAGACTTTCTGACCAGTGGGAAGAATTACTCTCGTTTTATTCTGTGATTCTAAGATGAGTGCAGTGGATTTTGAAGCTTCTGATGTCTGTAATTAGCATACTAACCTTTATATTGCAGACTTTATCACATGGTTCTTTACATTTTAGCTTCTTTTTTTTTCCACTATAATTGTTTTTTCAACAAGTTTTTTCTAGCTGTTTCCTCCCACCTCTCCATTGGGGTGTTCCCCTGGTTACAGGCAGGTGGTGTCAGGTTACTTTACCTTGCCCTGTCATTCCAGCATGTTGTTAACCCATTTGTGACAGCCAGGGCGTTTACAGAAGAGCTCCCTGCAGGCGCGGTTTCTGCTAACATTGAAGTCCAAGTTTCGGCTTAGCATTGAGCTTTAGACTTGGAGTTACTACCATTATGAGTTTTCAAGTTCTCATGTTCTCATTAAATTGAAATTCCTGCCTCAGGTTCTGTTTTTTTTTTTTTTGGAAGCTCAGATTTGGAAGGTTGACTTTTGATCCTTGGATACAAGGATACGGAGCAGGTTGAAAATCATAAAGTCTTTGTTATGGATGATCTGTATTAGACTTCCAAGGTAAATCCCAGTGCTAAGAACACAATAGTCTTTTCTCGGCTATGTTATCCTTGTTTGCCCATGCATTTCGCTGTTTGCATGTCCGTGTGATTCGGTTGCTAAGCTTGTGAGTTGCCCGACCACACTGCAGCAGAGGTGTGCACGTTTAATTAAAAGGCCACTATACAATCAGCCATCATGCTTCAGTGCTGCTTCAGAAACGAAAGCCTTGTTCACTTTGAAATATGATTACGGTCCGACGTTTGTTGGAGGTTTTCATTCCGTTATACTGAATAGTGCATGTTCTACTTAATTAATATGCATAATTAATTATCTGGCAGGAGATATTAGCGTATAGCTACACATGATTAATATCCATCTGTTCTCCGGGTCATTAATCAGTTCTCAATAAGCTGCTGAGCTTTCCTTCTCTGCCCTGCTCTACAAGCACTTCCACTCATAAAACCTGGAACAAAGCCCGGAATAATTACTGTAAATATAGGTGTTGCTGACGGATTGTGTGCCTTGTCTCTTTCCAGAATACAGTCGTTTTGAGTCCAAGATCCACGACTTGAGGGAGCAAATGATGAACAGCAGCATGAGCTCTGGCTCCGGCTCCCTCCGCACCAGTGAGAAACGCTCCCTCTACGTCAGGTATCTTCTTCATCCTCAGATTCTTTCATTCAGTTGTACTGATATTTATTATGTTTTTCAATATTTGAAAAAAGTGCTTTTCCAATCAGAGGAAACTTAATTTCGATCAAACAGCCATAGTAGCCGATTAGATTCAAAATGTTTGGTCTAAAATTCTAGTTCAAATAATCAAGACATGTTTGATCTTGAGTATCAGCTGTCTTGCATTCAATTCCAATAAAGCACCATTTATTTCTAAAAAGTGTCCAATTATATATAAATTTTTCATCAACACATGCATTTAGTTTGCAGTGAGACTTGAAGCAGTGAAAAGAACTGAAATAATTTTTGTAGTGCAAAGATATCTTATTATATTATTGGTAACCGTCAGAAATATTTGTATTGATAATTTTACCCTAAAAGTTTTACCAGTGTTTCCAACCTTATTCTTATTCCATACTCATTCAGTCAGTTTAAATGAGAAGTGCTTTCTCTGCTGTTTTGAGGCATACTGTATTATATTATAAAGAAGTTTAGAGTCTATGGGACTGTAACCAGTGTCCCTGGATATGGCAGTGAGAGGAAAATTAATTTAAGAACAACGAAAGATTGTGCAAATGGGTAGAGGGAGAACCAAGAGAATCTGCAAAACCGCTCCAAGCTTACATCTAGCTCAAATTGCAACAGTTTAGAGTCTAACAACCTGTAACTGTCTGAATGAACATATCTCCATGGTAGAAAATGCAAGAAGACTCTTGTTTTGGTGTCTGTTATGCTGTCTTTGGCATTGGGTACCTTGAATCTTTGATTAGCACCATAAAATCAGAGATCTATCAAGTCATTGTGGAGCAGAAGGTTTAGCCCTGGTGTTAGAGATTTGTACTTCAGTCACAGGTCGTGGCCTTCTCTAGCTGCCTTTCCACTGTAAGCAACAAGCAGAAGACATTCATTTCAAAAAGAGATTTGGACAGGGGCTGCATGGGGTCCCGACCATCTGTGGATGCGGAATTTTCACATCCGATTTGAGCTTTGTATTGTTAAAAAGTTTAACTCGAGCGACTAGACCATATGCTGGCCGAATGTGATGAATTCCAATCAGATCACTGTGCACCAGGTGACAATTTATTAATACTTTATCAGAAACACTTGACACTTTTAAAAATGCATGGTTATTGATGAGTCCATGAATATTTTATTATTTTGAATGTCTCCATATGTTCCCTCCAAATGTATGGGTGGTCATTTGTTCTATATGCATAGCTGTTCTATAGGCATTGTTTGCATTCATTTATTCATTCCACCATGGTAAATGTTTGGATGATAAAGGCTGTTGATGTTGCATTCCTTTGCTGGAGAAATATAAGTTAGTGTGGGTAAAACAGTTACCTGTTTTCGGAGGACACATCTTTGTGAGCATCACCAGAATTACGAGGCAGCGAGAACAAGCTTCCCAGTGTTGCCGCATAAGATCATAAAGTTCAAAAGGCGGGAAAGGTGAATTCCGACAGTCGTGTCCGTATGTTGTGTGCAGTGGAAAAGCTGCTTATGAGCCTGGGTTTGAATGCAATTCAATTATCAGGACAAGTGAGAACTGGAGCAATTTGGTTTGGGCCAAACCACTAGTTGAGAAATGCAGGAATCTTATTTAAATATACAAAATGTATGTCATTTCTTCCAAAGGGTGTCCTTTAAAATATTAGATTTTGAGTAACAATTTTCTGTCATCTTATCATGTTTGTTTTACTATTAAAATTCTAATATTTAGTTCCATAATATAAATATGAAATAAAGAATTGGGATTTCAAAATACTTTATGGTAATTTCAACTTTGAATGGTTTTTTATAAAAAGAGGTGAAAGGGCACATGTTTTTGGATGTGTAATTGCGTCATGGTCCGCTTTAGTAGCAAGATCTCATTAAAAACCACACGTGTTAATAAGTGTGAGATCTCAAGGCATTTTCACATTCCTGTGAATGCAGAGATGAGATAATGTCAAAATGGTACAGTCATGTCAGTCAACACTGATCCCACCCTGCACTGTTTTATCTTAAAACAGAGTCCTGATGTTGTCCTCGATTTAGCTGTGCAGCAAATTGTGTGTGTGTGTGTGTGTGTGTGTGTGTGTGTGTCTCAGTGGGCTTATAATTAGTGTTTCCTAGGAGAGAGGTATGTTGAGAAACAGGAAGGCCTGCTCCACTGGTTTTTCTCCTTTCATTTGGATTTACCTGTCTGACAAGGTAAAGACATTCAGCTTTGAACACAATGCCTGACTGTGTTTCTGTACTCAACGTCATCTGCCATCTGGTTTCCCTCTCATGATGATACTGGGATCCTCTATCACAACTGTGGCCTTGAGTGCTTAACCACAGGTTGATCCAGGGGGACTGACTGTAAAGGACATAGCAAGCAACAATATGAAAAATAGGAGGAATATTATAAATATTGGTTCATAAATATTAATTGTGACATACCATTTGCCCAATAGATATACCTTATGTGGAAAGTTGAAAGTTTGGAGGAGAAAAAAAAAGTTTTCAGTACTTTAACTAAAAGTTAGTTAAAGTATATTAACTAAGTTTTTACCTTAGTTAATATACATTTAATGTTTTTTTTAATTAGTCATTTTATTCAGCAAAGACTACGTTTATTAAAAGTGACCGTAAAGACACTTATAATGTTACAAAATATTTTTATTTAAAATAAATGCAGTTCTTTTGTACTTCCTATACATCTAAGAATCCTGAAAAAATGTGACCTGGGCTGGGTCTGCTGGCAAAACTATTGTGGTATCATGGGGGAAAAAGTTTAATATATATATATATATATACACACACACACACACACACACACACACACACACACATATACACACATATATATGTATGTGTATGTATGTATGTCAAAATGATTTTCTATAGATATTTGTGTCAAATTTGGTGTTATTACTAGGATTTTAAGGTATGGTTTAGGGATGTCAACATTTAAGCATTGATCAATTAATTGTCGATATTATATTTAATCGAAAGAACTTATCGATCATCGATTAAGCATAGTCATGCATGTACGTGCTGCTCAACTGCAGAACAGACACAAGGAAAAATGAAGCGATCGTGCCGGAGTTATGTTTGGGGCCATTTTACAGCTGGAGTTACACCTTCATCTTGACTATAAGTTTGCGTGTGCATTCACAGCCTTTTGTTTTGTGCAAATGTAAGTTGTAATGTTGTGTTTATTTTGTGTAGGCCTATCTATATCTGATTTATCTCATATAGGATGTATTTGGTTAAGAATGAACGCGGTAGTAAAGCGCACCGTGATCAGCTTCAGCGCACGCAGCTCAAAGAGCACTGCACAGCTAATAATGACTGATTGGGTGGCTTTGGTGACAGTTGTATTAAGAGGTTATATTTGATTATTAAATAAGTAATTTAATTAAATGATCAATCACATCAAATCATTTTACAATTCCTTTATTTAGATTAATAATCCTTCTAATTCAATCCTTCTCACATGGTATTTTGAGCAGCATTTGTACACCCTGTCGGCTATATATGCCACTGCTGTAGACGCATATTGCAGTATTACGGCTAACGATTAATTGATTGTTAATTTAAACGACTATCGATCATGGGAATTTGTGTAAACTGACATCCCTAGTATGGTAAGTATAGTATGGTATAGTAAAGTGATTGTGTTTTGGAACCTTCAGAAAACTTTAACCTGATGTTTCTCAAAATTGACTTTGCTCACTCTATCGACTTCAAACAGGTGTATCTCTCTCTCTCTCTCTCTCTCTCTCTCTCTCTCTCTCTCTCTCTCTCTCTCTCTCTCTCTCTCTCTCTCTCTCTCTCTCTCTCTCTCTTTCTCTTTCTCTTTCTCTTTCTCTCTTTCTCTTTCTTTCTTTCTTTTTATCCAATTCAGTCAAATCATACATACGTTTTTATTTTATTATAATTTTTTATTTTATTATTATTATTATATATATATATATATATATATATATATATATATAAAAATAAAAACTTATTTTTGAAAATGTGCTTATTGGGACTCATTTTGCCAGCACGGGTCACAAATGTATCACGATTTCCACAAAAATAAGAAGCAGCACAACTGTTTTCAACGTCTTCAATAAGAAATGTTTGTTGAACAGCAAATCATCATATTAGAATGATTTCTGAAGGATCATGTGACAATGAAGACTGTAGTAATGATGCTAAAAATTCAGCTTTGCCGTCATAGGAATAAATTAAAAACAGTCATTTAAATTGTATTAACTTCACTATTACTATTTTTACTGTATTTTTGAGCAAATAAATACAACCTCGTACCGAGCCCAAGTCTTTCAACAGTACTAAAGTAATAAATTTTTTTTTTTTTTTTTTTTTTTTTTTTTTTATCTTGCAAAATATTTCTCAAATGGTTTCTATGTCTTTGGTAAGAACTGTACTGCAAGTTGCTTTCAATGAGGAAGCATCTGCTAAACAAATTTTAATAACAAAAAAGGTGCAGATGTCCAGTGGTCTATATGTATCCCCACACCCACCATTTACTCAAACACAACAGATGTTTTACAATAAAACCTGAGCATCCACTCCTCTAGCACACTGCTGATGTCAAATTGTTTCATTTGATTTCCCCAGGGCTCTTTTTGACTATGACAGGACCAGGGACAGTTGCCTCCCTAGCCAGGGTCTGAGTTTCTCCTATGGGGACATCCTGCATGTCATCAATGCCTCTGATGATGAGTGGTGGCAGGCACGACTGGTTACACCCCATGGGGAGAGTGAGCAAATTGGGGTCATACCAAGCAAGAAAAGGTACAGTACTGCCAACAAGCCAAGATAAAATTACAACATTTCCCTTGTAGTAATGGACTGTGTTCACTGCCAATCACACATTTTTATTTTTTGATCCACAGGGTGGAAAAGAAAGAGCGTGCGCGGTTAAAAACAGTCAAGTTCCACGCAAGGACGGGCATGATTGAGTCCAACAGGGTGAGTAAGTTGTCGTCCTCCTCCTCCTGTGAAGGACTCATGGGAGCTGCCCCACTTCCCCTGAGTGTGGGAATTGGTGGCTTCTCACAGTATCCTGGAGGCTCCTGTTACTGAGCATCTCACAGTGACACACGAACAAAGGCGTACAATTACAAACATGCACTATGCCATTATAATCAGCTGTGATTGTTTGATCATTGCTCCTCAATCCTGGTCCTGGAGGCCCCCCTAACACTTCACATTTCTTATGTTTCCCTCACCACACACCTGATTCTACTGCTCTGCTCATTAGTGGAGTACTCCATAACTTCAATTGGCTGTTGGGGACCCTCCAGACCCAGGACTGAGAAACACTTTTATGTTTAGATGGCAACTCTTCTCATTATAACCTAAAGGGATAGTTCACCCAAAAATGACAATTGGCATTTTATTTACCTTCATGTTGTCCAAACTTGTATGATTTTCTTTTTCATGGAACACAAAAGGAGATGTTTGGCAGAATGAACGACATACGGGTAAGTAAATGACCAAATTTTAATTTTTGGGTGAACTGACCTTTTGAGGGTGAAGTGTGTAATGGACTGATCGGGATGCTCAAACAAACAGCAATGTTTTGAACGTGCACGGTGTGCACCAACAAATGCTGTACGCTACCGTTCAATAACATAAAAACTGTAAAGACATTTTATAATGTTACAGAATATTTCTATTTCAAATAAAAGCTGTTCTTTTGAACTTTCTAGTCATAAAAGAATCTTGAAAAAAAAAAAAAAGATCACCATTTCCACAATAATATTAAGCAGCATAACTGTTTTCAACATTGATAATAATACGAAATGTGATGATATTTAATATTACTATTTTTACTGTATTTTTGATCAAATAAATTTGGTGAGCAGCCTTGGTGAGCATATGATGCTTTTCTCAAAAACAAAAAAATCTTTCTGACCCCAAATTCGTGGATGGTAGTGTAGTTGGCTCGGTAGATTAAATAGTGAGGCAAAAACACGGTTTACCAAAAGTTTTTTTTTTTTTAAATTACACACTTCACTTTTACTTTTTTACCCATGATTTTCTGCCGTAATTAGTGATGCACCGATCATGATTTTTCATAGCCAATTCTGCTTAATTTGTTGTTTATTTGCTCTATAATAAACTGGCCTTTTGAAATTAGAGGCAACCACTGCACAATCCAAACAAAGATGCTACTCCCATGTAGCATGAGCAGTTATTTTGATTTTAATTAGATTGTATAATTTAAAGATTAAAAGCAAAAACTGAATGGTCTGACTTTAGATTTGTTAAATTATGCTACACAAGTGAGCAAATGAAACACTCTGACAGCAGCGGTTTCTTTGGGTACTGCTGAACACAAAGCAGCGCTGCATTTAAAAACTATTTTATACGGAGGTAGAGAAAAAGAAAATGCCATCGAAACTTTTCTAAAGGCAGTCAGTTCCCTTCAAAGATACTTTGGGCATCACTGACAGTGAGCTTGCTGTGCCTGGTACAGTATTTGCTCTGCTGGCGTGTGTCTGTGTTCTCTTCTTTGCGTCTGTCTTCAGCTTGTCCCGTGTCTGGCCTGTGTTAATGTCCTGCTTACAGACTTCGTAATATTTCCACACAAATTACATTTTGGAAAATGATTGCAGTGCAGTTTGTGTGCATGTCTGGAATAAAGAAATAAAACTAAAAACAGTCTGTTTCCGATTTATGGCCAGTTGACCGGTGCATCTCTAGCTGCACTTTGTGCAGTTCTCTTTTATTGTTCAGTTGTGTATTCCTTTCGTTACATTCAGAGTTAAAACTTTATTCAAAAAATACCTTTTTTTCTGAATGTAGCTTTGCAGCCGAGCTATGTTTATATTCATTATCCCCACTTACATTGTTTGTGCAACTACATGTCGTCTTTGGTTTTATTTTTGCATGCGTGTTGTGAATTACATTGAAACCCATTCTGTTTTTTGTGTTTGTTTCATTCCTCATTCCCATTCCCCACCATCGGCTCATCTCCACGCAGCCAGTCAAAGTGAAGCGCAAAAAAAGCTTCAACCTATCGCGCAAGTTCCCGTTTTACAAGAGCAAGGAGAATATAGTGCAGGAGTTGGTGGAGACTGAACGTGAGTATAAGCGTATGACAAAGGCTCTGATGCTGTCCTTCATGCTTCATCCTGTCACTGTCACTCACCCTGGAGACGGCTTCTGATTGGCTCTTGACCTTTCTGTCAGAAAACAGAGCCAATCGGGGCCTCTCTGACCTTTGTCTTGCTCTGAGGGGGACCTCAGCCCTTCTCACAGGTGTGAGGCTGCACTAACACTCAAATGCTGTGCTCAAACATCCATCTGTGTCAGAGCTGTTTAGAACTGCTCCCTTCAGCATTTGGACTTAAAATTTTGTTACTGATGACTCTGCATGGAAATCCCCTGAGCTTAAATTACAAACGGACAACCCAGATCTTTCAGCGCACAGCAAAGTGATGTTAGTATTCCTTCATCCCTCGAGAGTGCAACACCTCTCTTCTACTAGCCTCTCACTAACCTCTTTCTTCTTCCTTTCTGCTCTCTCTCTTTGTTCTTGCTTTCACCTGTCGGGACGCTCAGGACTTCCCAGGGTTAAGCGATGACTTTTATGGATCAAAGAGTTTGAGTAAGTGTGTGGTTCCTTTTGTCAAGCAGCTGTTCCCTGAGCTAACTGAATCAGCTGTTTCCACACACACACATTTTATTCTTTCTTTCTGTTCCTCCCTCTCTTTCTCACTCAGTCTCCTCTCTGCCTTAAGAATCATCAGCCACCTTTTCAAAATTCAGTGTTATTTGCCATTCAAAACTCATTTTAGTGATGCATTTCCAAGTAAATCAGGATGTTTTGCAGCTAATAATGTAGTACTTGATAATATCCATCAAGTATTGATTATAAGGTGAAAAGTGGGTGTAACATACCATTATGGGGCCAGACCTAATGTGAGTTTGATAAAACATGCTTTAATATGTATTATCTGTTGGTTAACGTTTATCTAATGATCTGTATTGCTTAAGTGATATCATTGGAAAAAGAAACTTTTAAAATTACATTTTGAAAGATTAAGGCATTTTTCTCAGAGATAGCATGCATTGAAAAATCATGCACAATAAGTAATGTGTGTAAAGTAAATTTAAGTAAAATACATTTTGATGTCATATTGACTTAGGGCTGTCAAAATTAATGTGTTTATGCATGCATGCAATTTTTTTCAGTTTAACAAAATATTTAAACGCAATTAATGCAGCATCCGTTTTTTTCTATCATCCTTTGGCTAGCATTACATTATATGATCACGCTCTTATTCTTGCAAATGCTTTTAAACCATTCAAACACGATAAAACACAAAAGAGAATGCAGTGCAGTACTGATGTGCATCTGTGACTCTCCTGTCTGTGTGACACACACACACACACACACACACTGCACACAGAAAGCCACTTTAGATAGCGCATAAATTGACAAAAACACAAAATTATGCCAAAATGCTTGATTTGGTGAGTATCCTAATTTTAATGAAGTCGTAGACAGTTATGAGAATGTAGAGAGTTATGAGAAAATGGGATGCTTTGAGCATGTTCGGCAGGTCTTAAAGTGACGGCAGCCTAATAAACCTGCTGCTGTGATGTCAATCATTAATGTTAATTAAAGAACAAATGAAAAAGAGAAAATCACTCATTGCTCTTGACTGATTAACATTTGTAGCTTTGGATTGATCTATATTTAATTTATAATTTATGCAGTGAGGACTGTGAAGTGTCTGATAGCTTAATTCAATTTCTGTATATATCCTACCCGTAGACCTACCTGAAAATCTTTGAAAAACTAATTTTTGTGCATTTTGAAAGGGTAAGTAAAAATCTGAACTCGTCTGAATTGGCCAATAGAAAAAAAATTGAGCCCTGATATATTGAAGGGCACAGGTAAATGTGGAATTTATTATAATGGGTTTATGTGAAAATGGTTTCACTTAAATTCAAAGTTAAAGTTTCTTTAAAGCCTAATAAATGTTAAAATTGATAGCTTTTAATTATACTGTAATGCTGATCTGGTTTTAATGGCTAAAATTGAGAAATTTCAGGGTGCAGTAGCAGTATTGGTATCGGTGATTACTGTCCTTTTTTCATAAAAGGATGCCTTTAACCAAATATTTAAAACATAGGCTACTGTCTTTGTTGTTTCTACATTAATTTGGAGATTGTGAAATTATTACAATAAAAATATTTTTAAAACTTTGTTAGGTGTGCTTAATCATAATTAATTACAGAAAATTTTATGATTTAATTAGTTAATTTTTATCGATTGACAGCACTACTTTAAACACATAAATCATTCACACAATGAATGTTTGCCATATGATATAGTAAAGAGAGAGTGAATCTATGGCAGACCACTTCAGGACCCATAGTGTCTTAAGAGCCAGCTCATACTGGGTAGGATGAGTGTGTGTTTAATGTTTTAAGTATCCCAGCACTATCGTGTTGTCACGGTATCTAAGGGATGTTTGTTATTTGATTCCTGTAAGGAATCCAATACTGGCTTGTTTACATTGGCATGATGAGCAGTATCACTGTCTGATGAACCGAACATTGGCAAGGTCATAGGAAACGCTCAGCACAGAATCTAAGATCACTGGGGTCTTAGGAAAAGGAAATACTTAATTTCCTATTGCTGCCTCATCCTACCATTTCCCTTCTAAGGAAACGGCAGCCATTTAAGTGCCCAAAAGTTCTCTGTTTGTTTTCCTCTTCACTCAGCCTTTTCTATTCTTGGCATGATGGTACGGGGGTGGCGGTGTATAGTTTCATCCCGAGCTGTGCTGGATATAGTATTAATCTTACATATGGGTTAAAGTGTGCATTGTGACATTTCTAAACCTCCCTCATCTTATATCCACAGAGTGCTTGACATCTAACACCAGTGACAGCGAAAGCAGCTCTAGTAAGTGGCTCTAAACATCCATTAGCTTATGCTTTTCATTACTTACTGTAAATCTGTCCTAGCATTGAATGCTGCACCTCAAGGTGCAGCATTCCATTTGATCAGTGTCATGTCGTTAACCTTTTAGTGCTTGAACAAAAATTGATTCATAGATACCTTGTTTCATATGGATAATTGTCATTTCTCATTATGCAGAGGGTCAGGAAGACACAATTCTATCATATGAGCCAGTGATTCGACAGGAGAGTAAGTATTCATAAACAACATTCTGCACTTTTTTCCCCATTTATATTCAAGATTCAAGAGTTTTATTTGTCACATACACAGTTATATACAGAATATACAACCGGCAGTGAAATGTAAACAGGTCCGCTCCATGGACAGTGCAAATTCACAGTTAAAAACACAAGGAGGAAATTATATAGAAATAGGATAAAAAAGTACTATATATATATATATATATATGTATGTATGTATGTATGTATGTATGTATGTATGTCTGTGTAGAAAAATAAATAAATAAATAAATAAAAATTGGAACCATTTGAAATGGTTCTAATTTAGTTTTACATGACCATTTCACACTTTGACCCTTAATCCTAGTTTACACTACTCGCATGACAACAAACCAAATTCCAACAGTTGTGATTCTCTGGATTAGTCACTGCTTTACATGTGCAGTTATAATCTTGTTTTTGCGTGGCCATGCTACAGTGTCCATTTCTCTGTACAAATATAAATGACAAAATCTGGACTAAATTTTTTTCCTTCATGTTAAAAAAAGATGTCAAAAATATATAAATTGAAGTACATGTAAACATACTATGGGCCAGATTTACTAAATCGGGCAAATTAGCTTGAAAGCGCAATTCCAAAAAAGCGCAGATGGGAGTGGAAAGTTCTGCGCATGATCTATTGACGACGCGTGTAAATTAAGACTAGCACAAACCTAAGTAAAACACCTTGCATGATTAATTCAAATACTCTCCTCCCATAAATTTTGCATCTGAAAGAGAAACTCCTGCAGATGCATATGCAATAAGGTCAGCCACAAAAATGAACTGTCCATGCCTTTTCAGCACAAACCTTTCACTGCGTATCTAGTAAATCCTGACAGTAGTTTTTTAATGACAAAGAGGGTTTAACACAAGCTGTTAGTAAATCTGTCCTTGAGTGTGTTTGTTGTGGCAGTAACAAGAAGTATATGTGCCATAGTTTAAACTGTCTGTCATTAGGGTGGGTCAATGTGTTGAATAAACAGGAGATAATAGGTGATATGCAAATGTGTACGTCATCTGTTAAAATGATCAATTTCTGAATGACTCGTGTTTACTTTGTAGTTTAGTTTTCATCAATGGTCTGGGTGGACTGGGGAAAGGAGATTTATGTACATAGAACACTTGTATTTAAAAAGAGAATGGGAAAATCCTGCTTTCCATGCCATGTCCTTCATAAAGCCAGAAATTATTCTCAAGGCTGGAAATTTTTGACCAACATTGATTTGGCTTTCCTTTCAGTCCATTACACAAGGCCTGTGATTATCCTGGGTCCAATGAAGGACAGAGTAAACGATGACTTGATCTCGGAGTTTCCTCACAAGTTTGGATCCTGTGTTCCACGTGAGTGTAATATAGCCAGTAAAAGGCCACACTGGCTATATGCAAAACATCTTTATCATGAAATATTTTGGCAATACTTGTAAAAGTAAAGACATATACACGATTCCTCAGATACAACTCGCCCTCGGCGAGAGAATGAGATGGACGGGCAGGACTACCACTTTGTGGCTTCTAGGGAGCAAATGGAGAAGGACATTCAGGACAACAAATTTATAGAGGCCGGCCAGTTCAATGAGAATCTGTATGGGACAAGCATCCTGTCTGTCCGGGCAGTGGCTGAAAGGGTCAGTGACTCCCTAGTGTAAACATGCCAGAGAATCTGAACTCCTGTTTAATCCTTAAATATTTTCCCTGTGGCAATTATTGTGTGAAGTGAAAGGGTTTCTTTAATCCTCTTGTAGGGGAAACACTGTATCCTGGATGTGTCTGGGAATGCCATAAAGCGACTGCAGCAAGCACAGCTCTATCCAATCGCCATTTTCATCAAGCCAAAATCAGTGGAGGCCCTAATGTAAGTGTAAGATTTTGTAAATTATATGTATATACTTCCATTCAAAAGTTTAGGGTCAGTAAGGAAATGTTTTTGTTTTTTAAAGGGATACTTCAGCGATTAGCATTAATCTTTGCATCAGTAGAAATCCGGTAGTATATTCAAATGATCGTCATTTTGCGTCATCGGAGGAATTTTTGGCCAGAGGCTAAAGACTACAGTCAGTAGTAGGAGCTAGTTCCGCATGTTTTCAGCCCGCCCATGGGGGGTGGGATCTCACTCACAGCGCTCGGCTTGGGCATTCATAACGGAGCGGTGCGGAGCAAAGTGAGTGTTTCAACTTCTCAATGACTTCCTCTGAAAGTTAAGCTTCCATAGGCATGATCTGAAAACGCGCCGTAAATGACTGCCGCGCCCACGCTTACCTCAGCTCTTCGCTCTTGTGATGAATGTAATCTGACTCCTGCTGCGTCTGTGCTGTGACACTCACTCGGCTCACTCACATTATATTGAACAGACACGTTCAGTTTTTAATTGTAGTGTCTGTTCTCTAACTGAACTAAATGATTTTATTATGAAAATGAAAACAACGTTAGGGTGGGCAAGTGATCCAGTGAACCAGTAGCAGTGGCTTTGGGAGTGGTCTCGTAGGGCAGCGAAGCAAGTGCATTCTGGGAGTGGTTTTCTTTCATCCACATGAGCCAAAAATACATTTTCTGTCATTTCTCAGTTTAGAAGGCACCAAATTCAAAAATAATTTCACATTTCTACTACATAAATGACCCAGTTTAAGCTTTTAGCTTAGTTTAAGTTTTAGCTCCTGCCATCCAATAATTGCAATATCCTTTGTGCTTTTGTTACTTTGAATATTAAACAAAAGTCTCAACTCAGACTCATATTCCAGTTTTAACACAAAATTCAAAACATTTGTTTTGCCGCTTTTTAACACAGCATGACGAAACTACTCAGTAGTTTAAGCAACATTTTCAAGCATATGTAAACCGATCATCTCTTTCTCTTTCTTCTAGTTATAGCACTAAATAAACATAAATGAACAGCAGAATGTATGTTGAAAGATGCAGATGTAGAACGACTTACTGAAATGTATCATGTAATCTCAATATGTTTTACAAATAAAACAATGTTCTATAATCTTACTTTTAACTCAAGAAAGCCATTCAGAGGCTGCTTACACAAACTTCTGTTATTGGTGGAAGATGATGTTATGCGATGGACGAACGCAAAGGAAAAACGTTTCAGCTTTTAGTACATCGTTGTTGCGTGAACGCACACTCAATGTCTCGTTAGTTGAATTCAGAGAGCAGCACTTTGCTAAATATTATGCACTATATTACATATTTGTTATATTGTTGCTTGACCTGATAGTGATGTCTTCCTTATTTAATGCATGTTTGAATAAAGCTGTCTTCAGCCACTGTCTAAAGGCTGGGGCACACCAAGTCGACGGTCAGCTGTCAGTCAGCTTAGTTTGTTTTTGGTGCTTTAGTGTGCTAGTCGGACTCAGTTAAGGTTTCTGGTTTAAGGAAAAAAAAAAGTCATTTTTGGTTTTCAGCCAAGTGCATCCTGAATTTTCTGTTCTGGCCCAGAATTTTCATTTTCGTGCATCATTAGCCTATTTATACTGGTAAAGATTTCTGTTTCGAATAAATGCGGCTCTTTTGAACTTTGTATTCATCAGCAAATCATCATATTAGAATGATTTCTGAAGGATCATGTGACACTGAAGTAATGATGCTAAAAATTCAGCTTTGACTACACATTTTAATGTTTAAAAAGGAAGGTATTTTTAAATTGTAATACTATATTTCACAATATTAGTTTTTACTGTATTTTAATCAAATTGATACACCCTTGGAGAACGTGAGACTAAAAAAAAAAAAAAAAAAAAAAAAAAAAAAATTAAGTAAAAATTATTGACTCCAGACTTTTGAATGGTAGATTATCATAATTTTGTCTTATCATTGAATACATCATATAACTATAATATTTCATCACCATTCTGAACTGCAGTATGTGCTTATGCATTGTGAAATAAGTAATGCACTTTTTTTGTGTTTAACAGGGAAATGAATAAAAGGCAGACATATGAGCAAGCCAATAAAGTCTTTGATAAGGCAATGAAGCTTGAACAAGAGTTTGGAGAGTATTTCACAGGTAACTTTTTCTTTCTCCCCACCACCATGTGATTTTTCTGTACTCGGAAGAAATCTTTTAGTACAGCCCCTCTGTTACTGTTTAACAAGAGTTATGTGTACAGTAGTATGATTATTGCTCTCTCTCTCTGTCTCTCTACAGCCATAGTCCAGGGTGACTCACTAGATGAGATCTATAATAAAATCAAGCTGATCATAGAGGAGCAGTCAGGCCCTTACATCTGGATCCCATCCGCAGAGAAGCTCTGAGCTCGCCGACTCCATGGAGCCCCCCCCGCCTGAACCCCTACACCCACTTCCACCCGACACCTTTCCTTCCCTTTCACTGATATGTTTCATATCAAGTTTTAGTGTCATCATTATGTTACCCTCAAATGAAAAACGTCTTCTCATCATTACTGTGACTGTGCACACCCCTGCATGAGTTTCTCAGCAATTCCATTCGAGATTGGAAATGCCATTCCTAAAGAAATTTTTTGTCATGTAAAACAAAAAAGGGAAACCTGAGCGAATCCTTTCATGAGTTTCGGATGGACGGACTTGATGATGAGAATGTCTTAACTCAGCGAGAATGGGGATCCGGGGAGTCGGAGATGGTGACACGAGCGGAAACCTTGTATATGTTCATTCGGTTTCATTGAAAAAGACATCCGTGGATGCTGTGCGAGGTTTTCTACAAGGACTAGATACAGATCAAGCCTGCTGATGGTACCGTCACTGCTCATGTTTATAAGCGGAGAAACTTCAAAACTGACGGTGATCTTCAGTACTCACAAACCAGCTCGCTTTATTCGATCGGCTGCCTGGCCATTTGTATGGCGACACAGTCGGAGACAGAACAAAATGGAAAATGGGGTTTGAGTCTATACATTTATATTACCGACATCAAATGGAAAATAAAAATCCTACAGAGAGATTTTATTACATAATACAAAATGATACGGTACATTTTACACTTCACTAGAATTGTCTACTTGGAGGGCTGTTAGATTTCATTTACTTGTCTTTGGGTTTTTGTGTTGTTTCTTTCTTGTGGTTTCTGCTGCTCTGTATTAAAGATGGGGGTAGAGAGGTGTAACTGGGCTCTCTGCAGAGCACCAAACTGCCTTATGATGAATAAACGCTTCTGTAAAATTCCTGTCAATCGTGGGAGGAATGACACCATTCAACCTATCAGTGCTTAGCGGGAGACTCGATTTTAGTGCTATTTGTGAGTTTCGCATCATCCTATTGGAGGCCTAACTTGTGAGTGCAATAGACTTAAGTGTCTTACCTCTGTGAAATCCTTGTTTGCAAATCTTCTTTTGTCTTAAGCAAAATCCAATTTTGGCCGCCATTGGAGTTGTTGAAAAGCAGACAGCCCACTTGCACTTCCTCTGCCTTCCATGACTATATTCTCTTCAGACTGAACGGTAACAAGGTACTGTCCTGTTAGCTGCCCTGGATCGCAGCCTTAAAACGGGTAGAATCAAGACAATAATTGTATTGGATGTCCTTCTTGATATTAAAGCGTTAGTGGAGCCTGAAGTTGACCGTTTTCCCCAGAACTCGACGATGGTTTGATTAAATCTGTTCTTTGCTATGACAGCTTTTAAACTATTTTTTTTTTCTTCTTTATTTCTGGGCTGATGTTTACTCCACTGTGTTGAGCCTTGTGCTGGGGCGAGCTTGGTGAGCTCAGGAATCTGATGGATAATTACTTTTTTTTTTTTTTTTTTTTTAAAGGCAACAAAAGGGCCGCAATCATGTTGTGATCGAGTAGGGCAAGTATGAACTCAAAGGGATGATTTCCTCTTCTCTAACTGAACACCCAGACATGCTGATATATTATACTTGTGTATTCTAAATATTTAGTCCTTTTTTTATTTGAAATGCTTTGTAAGCACTATGTCTGTGGTTGCCCTTGGGTTCAGCCGGAGAGAACGGGATCGCGATGGAATGGGACGGTGCTCAAGGATACAGAAGTACAGTACTTCCTTCGATCTCTTCACTCCCTCGAGAAGGCGATTCTTTCTTTTTGTATTGAGAAGTCTGGATCCCGCGGAAAGCGAGGGATGTTCCTGGGCCCACTCTCATTTTCTAAACGGGTGTGCTCACCTGCCAGCTGTCATACCCGTGTCAAAACCAGAGTTCAGGGAATAATCGAAGGGAACAGAGCCATTTATAAACTGCTTACAGACTGTTTTATTGGGTATGATAGCTGTAAAGTGTAAATATCCCCCCCTCACTTGTGCTTCATGCATGTGTGATAAAACTGGGACAAACATGTTTTATAAATCACAAATGTCAGGTAAGTAAACTTTGAATTTATTCTGAGATTAATTTCCATACAAATGTGCCGTAACGTTGGTATTTCTCTATAGAAAAAAAAATATCTACAGCTGCCTATCAGAAATTTTTTTTTAGTGAGTCGGGAACCAGCTTCCCTACAATACGGCCTGTCTACTTGTGATATCTTGTGGAACTTGTCTGAGTGTATAGATGAAAAACAAATGTAAAAAAAAATCTATATATATATATATATATATATTGATATATATATATTAAGACATGCGGACAGCAACCCATAGAGTGATATTAAAGTAAACCAGGAGCATAAATTACTCAATTTAGCGTAGATCTGGTCCTCCGAGGTGACTGGCAGAAAAGCGGCTGATGCTGGTCAGCTGTGTTGGTGAAGCCCAAAGAATTTTAATTCATTGTACTATATTTCTAATGAAGTGGATTGAATCAGAGCAGCTCTGGCGCACTGAGGACGGCATGAGCGTGAAACGGGGAGGGAAGGGGTCTGGTTTGTCTTTTTGAGTGATGAGTTTTTGATGTGACAGCACACCTGTGCAGTAAGTGCTTGCAAATATGAACCCTTTGATTGTACAGTAGTGTCCTCCCCATGATTACAGGTGGTTCATCCTATCAGGACACAAGGAAAAGGACACCGCTCTTTTATATCCTGGTCAGGAGGGAACACAGTCCAACCATTTATTACTTTTTTATTTTATTTTTTTGTTTAGTTTTATTTCTTTTTTTGGACTGGACAAGAGTTTATTTGTTTGGAAATAAACTATGTGACTCTGTTACAATTTCAATGCATGCATTTTTATTTGTTTTTGTATCACAATGCAGATGTCTTGACTTGAACTAGTCAACCAAGGACAGCTCAAACAGATAACCGAATTACAGGTAATAAAATAATACTGCCCAAAATACAAATATTTCAGATTAAATGAATACAAGACATTCTATTTTCTGAACCGTTTCATAACTGAACGAACAAACCCATCAGATGCATTGTACGTCTCTTAGCTTGTCAAAAACACGCACAGAAATTCACACTACATATTAAACACGTGCCGTTAGACCTGAGATCTCCATCTGCGACTGAAGCTGCCATCGTTCATTCCTCAATAATGAGATTCTTCTTTGCTTTATCCAGCCTGTCCAACACCTCACTGTACAGACCCGCCATCTGGGGAGTCACATTTCATGTATTTTATTCACACCTTGCTGCGTTTTCTTTTACCAAACAACATGAACAAAAGGTTTTTAATGAATATTATCTTGTGAATTTCTGGAACTCGGATGCTGAATCAATTATTGCCAAATGACTGTACTAGCTGAACTAAACCTCCCTAATGTATGCTGCTTTAACTGCCCCTGCTGCCCTAATTAAACCTCCAACTGAGGTGACAAAAACCCCCAGCTTGCACACCTGACTTGAGGCAAGAAGAGTATGAAAATGACATCCATCAC
This sequence comes from Paracanthobrama guichenoti, assembly GCA_018749465.1. Classification (NCBI taxonomy): domain Eukaryota; kingdom Metazoa; phylum Chordata; class Actinopteri; order Cypriniformes; family Gobionidae; genus Paracanthobrama; species Paracanthobrama guichenoti. The sequence goes on along the minus strand of CM031956.1, from coordinate 17,190,704 downwards.
CTTGGTTCAACTGCTCAAACAGCTGTAGAGCGGCCCATCCGCCTCCTACTGCGTTACCTGAGTCTGATAGCTGTCCTGCAGAGAGCCCAGGTGCCGCAGGAAGCTCATTCCCAGCCCGCACCACCTCTCTGCCTCTGGGTATTGGGCCAGACTGTACAGCAGGATTCCCGTATTCCACGCTCGGGTCAGCAGCCACAGGATCTCCAGCTCTGGAAAGTCCTCGGGCTGTGTGAGAAGAGAAGACGTCTGATTGTGACGGTTCAAATGGACGAATCCGATATTTAAGTTTAAACGCTATAATAATAGCAGCAAATTATATAATGCAATCTTATATTGGTGTCGTGAAGGTCACAAATTTAGAATTGCACCCTGATGCTTTACAAGTTTTCTGCATCACTAGTCCAAGATAAAGGATACAGGCGAGATTTTCAAATTAGCATCCAAATTGGCAGGAAGAGGCTGGTGAATGGAGCATCTGCTAACTGAGGCATAACTAAAAACCCATTGACAGAAACAGGAGATTCTTTCAAAGATGGGGATAATTGCAGGGCTGAGCTGCAGCGGGTTGTATGTGACGGCTGCTGAGTCAACGCAACGACTCACTGCGGTGGCTATGATGGAAAGAGCTTGCTCATAGTAGCTCCACACTTCCTCCAACACGCAGGGCTGCACCTCGGACACACCGCTCGGCAGGGTCAGCTGAATCAGGCTGTGTAAACAGTTACTGTAACAAAGACACAGATATGTATAAGGTGTGTGTGTCACATGAGGAACCATTTGATGTCTTTTGTTATCTATCAGTGTGGTAACATCATTGTGTAAGGAACAAACGCTCAGCTAGTCTGACCTGCAGCGTGTGAGGTCGACCTGTGGTTGTTTCCTGTGTAGAGACAGGGCGATCCTCAGTGCCTTCTTACACAGGACGGGGAAATGGGCTGGTGGTTCCATAGCCAGGACTGCAGACAAAGTACAGGACCATCAGAGCTTATATTGTCTTTTTGTTCTCCACCGTTCCATAGTTTGGGGTCGGAAATCTTTTGAATGTTTTTGAAAGAAGCCTCTTTTGCTCACCGAGGCTGTATTTATTTGATCACAACACGGTGAAAAACAGTAATTTTGTGAAATGTTATTACAAATTAAAATTACTGTTTTCTATTTGAATATATTTTAAAATGTAATTTATTCCGGTGATGGGAAAGCTGAATTTTCAGCATCATTACTCAGTGTCACATGACCCTTCAGAAATCATTATAATATGCTGATTTGCTGCTCAACAAACATTTTGTATTATTATCAATGTTGAAAACAGTTGTGCTGCTTCATAATTTTGTGGAAACTGCGATGCATTTTTTCAGGATTCTTTGATGAATAGAAAGTTTGAAAGAACAGCATTTATTTGAAATAGAAATATTTTGTATCATAATAAAAGTTTGTATCAATTTAATGTATCCTTGCTGAATACAAGTATTAATTTCTTAAAAAAAAAAAACTTACTGACCCCAAACTTTTGGAAGGTACTGTACATGCAGTCAGAATTTCACCGCCTGTAAGTGATTTAAATATGTAATTATTTAAAAAAAAAAAAAAGGAGGGGAAGCTGACCTGCAATCATTTCTAACAGCTTGGTCTCAATGTGATCCAGTTCCAAAACTGATTCGAGCACAGATTCAAGCTTGGCATCATTTAATTTGGCCCGGGCTTCAAACTCATAGAGCAGCAATAATGTGTCTGTTTTGTCTTGAGGGGAAGTGCCTAGTTGAGGAAAGAAAGTACCAAAATTCTTACAATCCTTGTTATTCTGGAAAAACGGGTACAACAGTTGTAAAAGAATAAAAATAGTAAATGTGACACCTGATGCCTTGATGGTCATCCAGATCTCTTTACAGAGCTGGATGTGCTCTAGAGTCTGGGTCAGCAGCTCAGCCTGGAAGCACAGCAGAGATTACACACTGCGCCCTCTGCTGGTTAGTCTCAGTAACAATCAGAGAACATATGGATAAGTGGTTTTCAACCTTTCTAACTCCCGTATCCCATATTTGCTCTTCTATTTCTGCTTGAAATGATAGCAGAAGTGCTTGTTTTCATTAACAAAATCTAGAGCTGTCAATATATTCAAATAATCAAGAGTATTATTTTTTTGTTTCATAATAATATTATTTTTATGTACATATTAAATATAATATAAATATTTTAATTTTGCAAGCCCCCCAGAACAGTGGTTCTCCCACTAGGTGGCCTCAACACATTTCCAAGGGGGCCTCAAGATTTAAGAAAAAAAAAGAAGTAAAACATTAAAATCATCTACAGCAGCTAAACATATTAAAAGATATTTCTTATTTTAATCCACCAACTCGAAAACTGTTTTTGTTTTCTTAGAATAATCTGATAAAAGGATATACATGTTAGCCTAATTTTAAAAGTGTGATTTATAAACCTGGAAAAAATCATATAAATGAATAAATCCATTGGGTAGAAATCCTTATTTTCCCAGTCCTTATCCTGTATGACATGAACAACTGGAAAATTCACTGGTTGAAAAAAGTGGGAACCTTGAAATATATTCAGCTCCTAAAACTTCTGTCACCCTTACATTTTACTATAGAAAATAGGTCCTTTGAATATTGTGGACAATGTGTAACACTAGTGGAGGGTTAGTAGCTTGAAGGAGTAGTTCACTTTAAAATGATATTTACCCTATGATTTACCCTCAAGCCATGCTAGGTGTATATGACTTTCTTCTTTCTGATGAACACAATCAGAGATATATTAATAAATATCCTGTTGGCGACAATAGCCTCACGGGCAGTGCACTGACATATAGTGCATTTGTGCTTCGGGCATCCTGAGTTTGAATCCTGGCTTGTGGACCTTTCCCAATCCTGTCTTGCTCTCTCCAACTTCGCTTCCTGTCAACTAACTGTCCTGTCATAATAAAGGCAAAACGCAAATAATAAATCTTAGATTATATATATATATATATATATATATATATATATATATATATATATATATATATATATATATATATATACACTCACCTAAAGGATTATTAGGAACACCATACTAATACTGTGTTTGACCCCCTTTCGCCTTCAGAACTGCCTTAATTCTACGTGGCATTGATTGCTGAAAGCATTCTTTAGAAATGTTGGCCCATATTGATAGGATAACATCTTGCAGTTGATGGAGATTTGTGGGATGCACATCCAGGGCACGAAGCTCCCGTTCCACCACATCCCAAAGATGCTCTATTGGGTTGAGACATGGTGACTGTGGGGGCCATTTTAGTACAGTGAACTCATTGTCATGTTCAGGAAACCAATTTGATATGATTCGAGCTTTGTGACATGATGCATTATCCTGCTGGAAGTAGCCATCAGAGAATGGGTACATGGTGGTCATAATGGGATGGGCATGGTCAGAAACAATGCTCAGGTAGGCCGTGGCATTTAAACGATGCCCAATTGGCACTAAGGGGCCTAAAGTGTGCCAAGAAAACATCCCCCACACCATTACACCACCACCACCAGCCTGCACAGTGGTAACAAGGCATGATGAATCCATGTTCTCATTCTGTTTACACCAAATTCTGACTCTACCATCTGAATGTCTCAACAGAAATTGAGACTCATCAGACCAGGCAACATTTTTCCAGTCTTCAGCTGTCCAATTTTGGTGAGCTTGTGCAAATTGTAGCCTCTTTTTCCTATTTGTAGTGGAGATGAGTGGTACCCGGTGGGGTCTTCTGCTGTTGTAGCCCATCCGCCTCAAGGTTGTGTGTGTTGTGGCTTCACAAATGCTTTGCTGCATACCTCGGTTGTAACGAGTGGTCATTTCAGTCAAAGTTGCTCTTCTATCAGCTTGAATCAGTCGCCCATTCTCCTCTGACCTCTAGCATCAACAAGGCATTTTCGCCCACAGGATTGCCACATACTGGATGTTTTTCCCTTTTCACACCATTCTTTGTCAACCCTAGAAATGGTTGTGCGTGAAAATCCCAGTAACTGAGCAGATTGTGAAATACTCAGACCGGCCCGTCTGGCACCAACAACCATGCCACGCTCAAAATTGCTTAAATCACCTTTCTTTCCCATTCTGACATTCAGTTTGGAGTTCAGGAGATTGTCTTGACCAGGACCACACCCCTAAATGCATTGAAGCAACTGCCATGTGATTGGTTGATTAGATAATTGCATTAATGATAAATTGAACAGGTGTTCCTAATAATCCTTTAGGTGAGTGTATATATATATATATATATATATATATATATATATATATATATATATATATATATATATATATATATATATATATATATATATATATAAAATATATTTATAAACTTAGAAGCATCAGGATATATATATATATAGGTATCCTAGGTAAGCATTTTACCTAGGATATATATATACCCTGATGCTTCTAAGCTTTATAATGGCAGTGACAGGGTCCATTTGAAGCTCAAACAGCACATCCATCCATAATAAACATACTCCACATGGCTCCGGGGTTAATAAAGCACTTCTGAAGCGAATCGATGGGGTTTTGTAAGAAAAATATATTCATTATGGATTGATGTGCATTTTTGAGCTTCCAACTCAATGGACCCTGTCACTACCATTATAAAGCTTGGAAGCGACAGGATATTTATTAATATAACTCTGATTGTATTCGTCTGAAAGAAGAATATCATATACACCTAGGATGGCTTGAGGGTGAGTTAATCATGGGATAATTTTCATTTTAAAGTTAAACTACTTCTTTAAGAAAGCAAAAGCCAATCAAAGAGGAATTTCACTTAGAAACTTCCAAACCCTTAATATTATCATGCATTTTAACATACAACTTCAGTCCATATTCTGAATTTGTGTAGTGTTAAGTTTCATACTTCATTCTCCATCATGTCCTTAAAAAGCATCTTACCTACTGGTTAATGTTTAGTCAGGTGAAAATAATGAACTGCTAAAAATTAACGTGTGATCCACCTGCTGCTCAGTGTGATCAGAGCTCCTGCAGATCTCCAGCGAGGCGGCAGCAGCCATCAGCAGACACGTCTTCTGCCCCATCAACACAGCTCGGTCTGGGGCGCACAGCTGTGACAGCTGCCCAGCCAGAAAGCACACCAGACAGCTCACTTTAACTACACCCTACTAAAGCTGCAGCATCAGCATTTGGATTTGTCTTCTAAGAGAAACTGTACTTGAACTTACCTGGAAGGAGAGAAGAAAGAAATCCCTCATCCTCATAGGACTGTGCTCACACTGCAGGGCTGAGTTCCACGCTGAGAGTTATAAAGACAACACATACACAACCAATCAAACAGAACCACCAAATAGGTAAATGTGTCTCAACAGTTGGAGGTTTCAGAATAAGCACCGATTCTCCTAAACCAGTTGGCTTCTTCTGCTCCCTGGCCTTGAATATGGCTGGTTTGTGATAGTTTCTGAAGAGCTGTAAATACAATATGCATAAATCAAAGCAGAGAAAAATAACAGTGTAAAGAAAGATTATGGTTAAACGTACCTGTCTTTAAGTACGACAAGAGGGTATCCAATTTGGCATTCCTATTTTAATAACAGATAAGAGTGTGACATATAGATGCAGATTTTGCTGAATGTCAGAATTCTGCACCATTGATCTACTAACCTGTTTTCCTCACTGATGTTTTCCATTGTTGAAAGAACAAGTCGTACTAAACACCTAGGGAAGAAAGATAAAGAAATGATGTTTCTTGACAGTTGTGCTCACTGATACAAGCTCACAGTGAATGTGTGACTGACCTCAAGGCAGTGAGGATTTGCGCAACATCTTGTGAGTGTTCACACACACTCTCTAGGGCTTTGATGGCTGTTTCCTGTTGCTCATGCTGTGGTGAAAAATCACTGCTTAAGTACATCCGAGGTACCAACAATTATGTGGCATATTAACCTCCCCAAATACACAGTGACTGCTTTCTTGAACCATTGTTTTGGAGGAATATACAGGAATAACTGAGAGAAAAGTCACACGCATCTGGTATAACCCACCTCGAGGGCGACATGCGCTGCCAGGCTGAGGAGGTTTGCTGCAGCATTCACGGTCACTAGCAGTCCGTCCTCATTGGTGACTGGAGTCTGAGCCAGAGCGCCAATCTCTCTCAGAGCCACAGCAGCTTATTCACACACATTACAGACAGGCATTCATATCAAAAGATGATTTCCATTTGTACACTACTGTTCAAATCAAATGTTTGGGGTGGTGGGATTTTTTATTTTATTGTTTTCTATTTGAATATATTTTGAAATGCGATTTATTGATGGGAAAGCTGAATTGTATATATATTATAAATATAAATATATATATATATATTATTGTACAAATAAAACAACAACAACAACAAAAATAGGTATTTTACACGTGTACAAAGGTCAGTATGAACCAGATCAATTAACTACAAGAATTTAAAATTGTATTAATTGACATGACCTTTCCATGCCTGCAAATCACAATCGTGAAACTCCCTGATATTTTTAGTGTTTGCGTGATGATTTCAACTTGGCTATTTTACATTGACACACCTGAGACTTATTACTTTTCATCATCTCCATTACCTTTCTCTGCATTGTTCATCAGGACAGCAATTTTGTAGATGTTGAACTGTGTGAAAATGTTGTTTGGATCAATCCTTGCTGCCTCTTCTACAGCCTCTTTGGCCTTCAAAAAGATTTTAACTTTTACAACAAACATGTAGTAAAAGTACTGTACACAAACTTGTGTGCATGTAATGAGATGTCCTTAATTATTTTGCCAACTACCTTGTCAAGTTGTTGCAGGTGCAGGAAACAGGAGGATCGGTTTCTTTGCAGTTTAGCGAGGTTTTGATCCAACTCACCAGATTTGTAGAAGCTCAGTGAGTAGTTATACCACTCCAGAGCTTCTGAATAGTTCTTGGCCTATGAAAGAAGACAAACTATAAGAACAAACTATAAGAACAACAAAGGCAGTAAATGGCAAAACTATTTGTGCTATGAAATTAAATTAATATGATAACAAATACCAGTTTGCAATATAAAGCAGCATAATGGACTGTTTTTGTACAGGTAAAATAAATGCAAACGAATGACACGGGAAGCCTCGCACATTCAAGTTCTTCTGTTTTCTTCGGTATAAAATTCAGTTTATACTGTTTTTAGGACAAAATCTTTTTATACACACAACCAAAAGAGTTTGGATTCAGTAAGACTTGTATAAAAAGACATGTGTCATGGTTTTCATCATTGATAATAAGAAGAAATGCAGCCTTGGCGAGCATAAGAGACTTATTTTAAAAACATTTAAAAATATTTTACTGACCCCAAACATTTAAATGTTACTGTATAGTAAAATGCTTTAAATGGAGATAATAGTATTCTGATTGGTAGTTATTTAAAAGTATTTATGGCCCCACTTTATATTAGGTGACCTTAACTACATAGGTACATAGGTACTTACATAAAAAAATAAGCACAATGTACTGATTGTGTTCATATTATATTGCTGTACACTTTTGCTGATATTGAGGTGGGATACAGGTAAAGTTTGGGGCAGGTGTGGTGGTATGGGTAAGTTTAAGGGTAGGGTTAAGTGTAAGGGAAGTGTCAACAGTGTAATTATAAATGTAACTACAGAAATTAATTACAGATGTAATTATATGCAGGTATTTTTAAAATGTAAGTACAATGTAAAAACATGTATGTACACAATAAGTGCATCATATCAAATGATTCATTAAAATTTTAGTACATAGTAGTTAAGGCCACCTAATATAAAGTGGGTCCGTATTCATTATATAGCAAAATCCAATTTTAATAAAGCAAAGTAAATAAAGAAATGCACAGGAGAGGGGAGGTTTACATATTAAACATATAAAACTTTATGTAATACTTCAAAATTTTTGGAAGCTCTATCCCACAGCAGAAGGTGGAGCGATGATAGAGTCTGTGGTGCTAGTTGTTTTCCAGTGTAATGTCCTAGAAAACAGTAAGTAAACAGTAAAAAGTGTTTAATATAACAACATGAAACACATTACTGGAATGAAACTATGAAACTAAATGAAATAATGAAAACTACTCAGTTACTTGACTGGGTAACAAAATAATGAGTTTTGAGCACCAGTGATAGCATCCTCGATCTTCTGCTTGGCCAGCAGCTCTTTGTCCCGCTGCAGCAGCAGCTCTATATGCATGAGCAGAGCAGAGCCCAGTTCAGGAGACGACTCAAAGTGCTGACACACCCTCTTTAGGAAGTCAAAGGCCAGAGCCTCTCTAAAACAACAACATGTTCAAGTAATGCCTGGCCTTTGAAGCACAGATTTCAGGATGCCTTTTTGGTGCCTGTTTAGAATGATGAGAGATCATACCTCTTCTCGTCCACAAGCAATTTTACTGTGCTCAAGCACACTTCCAGTGGAACCTCACAGTCCAGTAGCTCTAACAGTCCTGATGGGACGTGGGAAAGGAAAGGGAACATTTGTGTGGTGGAAAAAATACTATCCACAAACTGATTTCAACAGAGTAACTGGGCTCACCAGATTTTACCACATCATCCGGGCTACAGCTTTTCACTAAGATGCGGATCTTCAGGTAGAGGCCTGACAACTCCATATGCTCCTGAAAAGAAAAATGAACAGGCTAAATGTAAAAACAGTATGGCTGAATGTTGTCGAATGTTGTCTACTTTGACAAGATCTGGTTGCGCTATGAATGCTTTACCTTATTAGCCAAGCTCACAGCATGAATAGCTTTCTCCAAGTACTTCTGACAGTCCCACTCCAAATAAACTGTTGCAAGTAGTCTCAAGACTTTGGCCTGGAGGAGTGGGAAAGAAGATTACAACACATTCGGTTAATACAAAAAAAAAGACCACAATGAAAATTTAAATATTGAAATAAACAGACAGTTATAGGATTTGGACATTAACTGTAAATGTGTGAATAAGTTAGTAAGTTAAACAATTTACAGTACTGAAATATAATTAAAAATGAGTAAATATGATTCTAAATTCAACATTTTCATTAGTGTATTTTTTTATTATTTGTGTATATTGGTTTTAACTAGTGATGTACAATCGATTCATCGTGATTAATCACATCCAAAATAAGTTTGTGTTTACATAATATATGTGTACTATGTATAATTAATATGTGTATATAAATACACACCTCTTCATCTATATATAAGAAATATTTGTGCATGTATATACTGTATATATATATATATATATATATATATATATATATATATATATATATATATATATATATATATATATACACTCACCTAAAGGATTATTAGGAACACCATACTAATACTGTGTTTGACCCCCTTTCGCCTTCAGAACTGTCTTAATTCTACGTGGCATTGATTCAACAAGGTGAGAAAGCATTCTTTAGAAATGTTGGCCCATATTGATAGGATAACATCTTGCAGTTGATGGAGATTTGTGGGATGCACATCCAGGGCACGAAGCTCCCGTTCCACCACATCCCAAAGATAATCTATTGGGTTGAGATCTGGTGACCGTGGGGGCCATTTTAGTACAGTGAACTCATTGTCATTGTCAACCAATTTGAAATGATTCGAGCTTTGTGACATGGTGCATTATCCTGCTGGAAGTAGCCATCAGAGAATGGGTACATGGTGGTCATAAAAGGATGGACATGGTCAGAAACAATGCTCAGGTAGGCCGTGGCATTTAAACGATGCCCAATTTGCACTAAGGGGCCTAAAGTGTGCCAAGAAAACATCCCCCACACCATTACACCACCACCACCAGCGACAAGGCATGATGGATCCATGTTCTCATTCTGTTTACGCCAAATTCTGACTCTACCATCTGAATGTCTCAACAGAAATCGAGACTCATCAGACCAGGCAATATTTTTCCAGTCTTCAACTGACCAATTTTGGTGAGCTTGTGCAAATTGTATCTTTTTCCTATTTGTAGTGGAGATGAGTGGTACCCGGTGGGGTCTTCTGCTGTTGTAGCCCATCCGCCTCAAGGTTGTGTGTGTTGTAGCTTCACAAATGCTTTGCTGCATACCTCGGTTGTAACGAGTGGTTATTTCAGTCAAAGTTGCTCTTCTATCAGCTTGAATCAGTCGGCCCATTCTCCTCTGACCTCTAGCATCAACAAGGCATTTTCGCCCACAGGACTGCCGCATACTGGATGTTTTTCCCTTTTCACGCCATTCTTTGTAAACCCTAGAAATGGTTTCTTTCCCATTCTGACATTCAGTTTGGAGTTCAGGAGATTGTCTTGACCAGGACCACACCCCTAAATGTATTGAAGCAACTGCCATGTGATTGGTTGATTAGATAACTGCATTAATGAGAAACTGAACAGGTGTTCCTAATAATCCTTTAGGTGAGTGTATATATATATATATAATTTATCTTATATATCAATATTTTATATATAAATATAACATATTTTCCTTAAATATATACATGCATGTGTGTGTATTTATATATACATAATACACACACATATATTATGTAAACACAAACCTTTATTTTGGATGTGATTAATCGATTGCACAGCACTAGTTTTGACTAATATTTCTTACTTGCATCTCTGATCCTGGTGAGTATTTCACATTCATCTTGCCTATATCATAACTTTGGCTGAAATGCAGAATAAGTATATATGTTAAGTGAAAAAATCTTATAAAGCATGGAAAAATGTTGCAATACTGTAAATACTTTTACACTACTTCAATGACAATAATATTTTCCTGTATAATTATTTAGTAGTATTATAAAAGTTTGGGGTCAGTAAGATTTTTGTTTGAAAGTAATTCATACTTTTATTCAGAAAGGATGCATTAAATTGATCATGTGACAGTACAGATTCCTATTTCAAATAAATGCTGTTCTTTTGCACTTTCCATTGATAAAAACAATGTATCACAGTTTCACACAAAATATTAACAACACAACCATTTTTAACATTGATAATAATAAGAAATGCTTTTTGATCACCAAATCAGCATTTTAGAATGATTTCTGAAGGACCATGTGACTGAAGTCTGGCTGCTGAAATTTTAAATTGTAACAATATTTCACAATATTACTCTGTTTTCACTGTATTTTTGATACTGTTTATACTGCAGTTCTTTCCAAAATATTAAAAATCATACCAATCCCAAACTTTTGAACGATAATATATATTACAGATCCCTACCTAAGCCAAAACGTGCTCTCTTCATGCTTTCTCTGACTGTACGTATTGACCCCAAAGTTGTAACAGATGAGAGAGAGATAGCCAGTCTAAAGGAGATTTCACAAAAAGTGTTTTTATTTCCTTTTTATAGTCTGTATTTACAAAATCTCTCCTTAAGTCAGAATAAACTAGTGACACCACTAAACATGCTGATGACAACAGTTTGTCCACCTCTTTAGGGAGACGGAGAAGCATTTCTTTACATCGCTGAATGCATGACACTGCCTCCTGATGTTGCTCTTGAAAAACTGCCTATACAGAATAGACACAAGATGTTTGAGTTGTAAAGAAAAATTGCCCTAAACCTAGACATTCATTTTAGGCTTCATAGTCAATGCACATGCTAAGCAATCTCTGCTCACAGATTCAGCTTGATAAGACAGAACCCGCAGCAAGTCTTTCTCTATGTCTCCCTTTGGTATGTTTATATCTTCTGCACAATCTCCATGGGAAGTAAGTCTGCTGTAAAGAGTCTCCAGGCTCTGTAAAAGTAGCATATTCTTTGTTTCTTGTTCTTAAAGTCGCAATGAATGTGAACAATATTATGGGTATTTTTAATGTTCCAATATCCAATGAGTTATTCTTGGCATACATGTAATGTCTATTTTTTCTTTGCCATCATACGTACATTGACAGCCATGCTCAAAAAAAAATCAGCAAGTTTGGGTTGTTTACAATCAAGCCATGTTCTCCCTGTTTTACTGGCCATCTGAGGAACAGAGATTTCAGAGTTTTGGTGATATAAATATACAATAAAATATGGCAGGAACATGCACAAAGGATGGAAATTAACATATCTACAATGCCTTAACATGGAACCCCTTCATCACTGGCTTAAATTAGTATAAACAATATAAATAAAACTGCTGGAAATAGTGAGTGACTAACCAGTATCTGCCTGCGAACAATATTCTCTGATGGGTTATCAGGCCCGCATGAATAATGAAGTCTACATGCCACATGACGCACTGTGTATCAAACAATTGACTGTGAAAACATCTGGGGATACACTTTAAACATTTAATTTGTTAGTATGTTAGGAGATAAATAATATCAGTGACAGAAAACAGACAGACAGACTGATTGACACCCAGATACATTAATAGACAGACAAAAAGACAGACTACTAATAGACAGACAGACCTTTGGCCTTTTGCTCTTCTGTAATAGTTGGGCCAACACGTTTGGTCACAGCCCAGTTCCACAACTGTATGGCGATTTCCCCCAACTACAAATCAAGATATATATATATATATATATATATATATATATATATATATATATATATATATATATATATATATATATATATATATATAATTAATCCAAGCATAATTATCAGATTTCTACAGAAGCTATTTGCTAACATAAAAAAATGCTAGGTCGAGAAAATTAAGACATGATAGTGGACAAAACAAGACAGAAAAAACAATAACACATAATCTCTAGATTCCAAATTAGGTTGGTTTTGCAAACCTGTGAATCCTGTAGTTTTGCTGCTCCATCTAGCGTTAAAATGTCTTTAAAGAGCGCCTCGATCAGCTCATCTGAATTTGAATCAGCCTGTCTGTGGAGAAGCTTCTCCGACAGGTCTGTGAAAGACACCGAGTCAATTCAAACACGAACCAGCTTCACATGCTGTGTTAAATCACTTCATGACAAGGTAAGCTGAAATAATTCAAACTATGGACACTAACATGACTAATAATATCCATAAGAGAGTAATTATTTTATAAACCTGCATAATAGCTTATCCCTGACGTAGATAGGCTAACTACCACCTATCTTCCTATAATCACCAAATATAAGCTATTCTTACTTTTTATATCGACTGCAAATTCCTCCATATTACGGTGAGTTTTGTGTTAATACACAAGTCGAATAACGATCGAATATATTTTGTCAGTAGTTTCTGTGTGACTGACAGAATTAAGCGCCTCTCGCGACCGCCCACCGCCAAAACACGCGCGCGAGGCTCCCAATAGTATGTAATACTGCTGTATGGCCACAAGGTGGTGTCTCACACACGAGTATGTACAATTCACCTCTCATTCAATTATTTCACATTCAGATTTAAAGCAACTTTATTGGCGTGGCAAATCAAAGCTTGTCATTGCTAACAGTAAAGCTATTTAGTAAAATCGTAGATTACAATTTGCTCTGTGCAAAAGAGTGAATAATATATCCCAAAGGACAGATGTCCTTCTCAAAAATAAGCACTCCAGTTAATCATTTCAGATGACTTAAAAAATAATATATAATATATCCTAATGGACAGATGTAAATCTCAAAAATAAGCACTCTAAGTAATCATTTCAGATGACTGAAGAACTGCTCTTCTCAAGCGTACATAGGCTATATATTTAGAAATCTCAACTCTGTCCCGTTGAAAGGTTTGGACCTTATGGTATAATAGCATTGTTTAAGCATGATATTCATCACCTTGTGGTAGTTAGAACCTCATTCACCCCAAAGAAAACATGCATTGATGATAATGCTGGGGGTTTTGTTTTAACAGGGGAGGTCATTGTGGAGCTGGAGGAAAGAGCTCAAGCTGCGTACACAGAATCGGTTGTGAAGTCTCTTATTGTGTTCACTGCACTAGATTCAAAAATAAGATGTCTTAAAAGCCCACTCCTCTCAGTGCGTGGCTTCCAGCAATTGTTTCTGCCTGAGTCTTATCTAGCCACCGTGCTGGCCTGAGGGAAATGTGTGATCAGTTCAGGAGACCTGATTGCACAGGAGAAAGAAAAAACAAACATGATCCTTATGACATGTGGTCAGAGAGATGCTCACACGATTTCCTAAAGTCTGCTACATAAATAATATTAAAATAATAATAAACAGACATATTTACACATTCGTGCCAGATTTAAAAATACTTCATCTCACAGTTCACAAAATTCATTAGTTGCTAGCTAAATATTATTTCTGTAGTAGATTCAAGAAATGCATAAATCAGATCTCTGCTGCCAAACTATAGAAAACATCACCAGAAATGTCTTGGCTAAGTAGATTTTCCTCAAAAAGTAGGCCTACTTATTGTTAAGTTAAGTTATAAGTTTTATATATATATATATATATATATATATATATATATATATATATATATATATATATATATATATATATATATATATATATATTAGTTAAAAAAACAGGTATTTACATTTTAATTACATAATAACAATAATAAATAATATTTTACATATAAAATAAAGCAGAATAAAAATATTTCTGAAATATAAATGACATCACACCTCATCAAAAGTAGCATTAACATTAACAGCTCCCTTCGCTTTATCAGTGGCCTTTATAATCACATTATCCTCCAATCAATATTGAAGGAAGAAAACCACATCTCATTAACGTTATACCTCACCAGTAACAAACTGTATTAAAATGTACTGTATTCTGACTCAAGACTTTTTAATCTCTGTTCTAACAGATTGACCATGTTATTCTGTGCATTTGAAGTGATATACAGATGGAAGGACATGAATGGACAATGTGTTGCCATACGTCGTGGGGAGCGTGTCCTCATGTGTAACATCAAAAGACAAACAGTCTGTGGTGCATCCACTCACCATGGGGTGTTGGAAGGTGAAAAGAAGCCCTATTTGATAAATGATTATTTACTTTGATATAAAATTAGCTGCACGTCCTGTTTCTGAAGTTAAAAATAAACCCTGTAAATGTTGTTCCAAGGTATTTTGTCTGATATGTTATCAGACAATGCCTGTTTACCTTTGCACCTAGATATTTTAGGTACTCGACCAGGGGTCGATAGAGTTTGGTTTAAAATAATGTAGTTAAAATAGTTCATTGAGCCATTGGGTGGGACCTTTCACTGAGATGAAATACATATTTTATTAAAAATAGCAGACATTTACTTAATTAATAAACAATACAGAATATCTCAATCGATATCATTAAGCCAATATCTTTTAAGTTAAGGCAGTGCACTAGGAGTATCAGTGCAGAGTTACTATGGTGACGTTGCGTCCTTCCGTCCTTGCTTCACTCATATAAAGCCTTCGAGAGGAAAACCCCAGCAGAAAAGCCAAAGGCAGTGGGATGGTTTGTCAGTCGGTTGGCATTAGTTATATTATTGTTAAACCTTCTTTATAGAGTCTAGTTTTTGACATTTTCATTCACTCAGTTTTAGGAAGGAAGAGCCAACGTCGCACCTGCCCTCGGGAGTAGTTTGGAGTTGCTCCATTCGTGTTTGTGCCGGGGCAGGCGCAGTACCATGCGATAGGACACCTTTACAGTCACTGAGAGACTACGAGACGTGCTTTCATTATACAGCCATCAGTGAAAGAACATTCTCTGTTATATCAACGGAACTATACGCGTATAACTCTAGCCTACATCAAGAGACATTTCAGTCCAGGTGGACTATACGACCGCATCAAATATAAAGTGCCAGTACGGAATATCTTTCGGAAAGTTATTTTATCGGACGAAATGACTTCTGTTCAACCTTCAGTCAAAGGCTTCATCACTTTGCAGCTGCTTTTTCATTTCTTCTCAAGTGGTAAGTGTGCGCTTTTTGTCATTTTACTGCGCTTTAAGTGAAGCTGCACGCGATCATTTCTTGCTGTCTTTGGGCTGCTGTTGTACAGATGCGGTTTGAAGTTCAGTTCTCACCCTGATGAACTGATCTGCAAAGTAAATAGATAGAATGAAACATTTTAGTGTTGTTGTGCTAGATTAAAATTAGGCTACATCACTTATGGCATTGAAATAATATTTAGGTTTATGGCTTGTTCTGATGTTATTTGAAATTAATTCTAGAAGATATATTACAATATGAGAACTTACTTCATTAAAATGTAGTCTATTATTTAAACTTGAATGTCATTGACCTGCAGCCATGAGTTCATTGCACTTTTAAAACTATTTTGAGAACTAAGAAACTCTTCAAATACAGGCAATCTAGTTGAAATTGCATTTATTGATACAAATTAAATAGGGATAAATAAGTTGATACACTGATGAAAACAGTTTTCATCATTGTATCAGCATATGATGAGTTATTAAAATAAGGTAGACTATTGGATATAATTTCTCAAAACCTAACAAGCTGCCTACATACAGATTTTTTTGGTGTAGCATTTTAGAGATCATTTGTGCCAAATAATGCACCGTAAGAGCTGGTTCGGGGTTCTCACATTTTGTCTATAGGTAGGCAGGTGGGTTTTGAGACTCGACCATCAGTGCTCTGGCTCTAACCGAAGTGCTCATTTAGCACACACACTTTATCCTTGCTGGGGCTTAAATCATTTTACTGACATTAACTCATCTGTGGGGACCCCAATCATATGGTCAAATTGGTTAAATGGTCCACAGCTATTATAGAAAAATAGTAGGTCAGTGAGTATACTTTTTGCATTCTTCCATCCTTTGGGACTAGATGAGTTATTCAAAGAATGAACACATTGTGAAATATCAGGTGTGTTTTTAATTGTGAATGGGTAGTTTGGGCACATCTCCAGTTCCAGTGAGTTTGAGAAGAGAATATGTGTTTACAAGAGAATATATATTGTTGACTCTTGGCTACTTGATTTTCTGGCTACACCTTATAACAAGATGGATAGTAAAAGGTGGACGCCATTGTTCATTGTGACATAGCAGTTGTGCGCTACAAATACAGGTCTTCCTCTTGCTGTCCAAACAAAAAGCAAGCTCTTACTCTGATCCAAACAGAGGAAATACTGCTCCCCCCATAACTTTTGGGTCTTCAAGCTTTGTCTACAAGGTCTCCAAGTAGATTTCCTTCGCTGTCTTCACGCCGAGCGTGGGAAAGACACATGAAGGAAGCGGATGGAGAGGCAGGAGGCACCCTGGAATTGTTCTGGCAGTAGAGGTCACGGAAATGTGACACGCTACCTGAGTAAAGATTCCTTCCCCAGACTTCTTGCTTTCTCCTCTACTCCCAAAGTGTGTCAGTCGCCCCATCTCAAGACAATGGTAGAGCGGAAGAGCATGCCGTTATATTTTATATGTCAGGGGTGTATGGTTAATCCATTAGTCAGAAATAGGGCATGAAGACATGAGCTGTTTGTCACTTTTCTTCTGTCATGTTAACTGATTGGTGGTGGTGCATTGTGATTATTACAATTCAGATGGTTGAGTCACACATTTTGTTAGCACAACATTTGTGTAATATATCCATGTGATTTCTTAAGTATTAATGATTCAACCTTCTAGTCCATCAAATTGAAACTATTGTGTGTGCATAATGTCCATAATGTGAGGTCAGTCTAGTGCTGAGTTTGACTTTGTGGCTCTGACTCACCTCGTATTTCAATCTTTAGACATTTAGAGATGTGAAACACATCTTAACTTGGCTGTTAGAAGTTACTTACAGGAATGAGAACTTTTTAAGTAAGATAAATATTCAATAATGCCACTGTGTAGATATAGACATCTTGAAACGATCCAGATATTGCCCAGGGCTCTGTTTTCAAAATTTGCTGGACCATTTAAAGGTGAAAATACTCCAGGAATTTTACACATCTGAGAACCCTCATCATTACTTTCCAGAACACACTGAATACATGTTAGCGCACTCATGCTGGCTCCTTTAACATCACAACTTTACAGTAAAAAGAGATTTGATTACTGGCTTGACAAATTATTTCACATTGCATGCATGAGCAGCACATAAGCAAAGCATACAGTAATTACAATGCATGGCCATAAATTGTAAAATGGTTATCAGGTGTTGGCCATTGAGACCTATCACAAACTTAATAGTTGTTAAATATTATTTTTGTCATGACAACTCATGACATCTTTGACAATGACATCTATGTTTGATCTTGGCAGAATAGATCTGCTATGCTGCTGCTATTATTGCTTGCAGCACGAGTAAGGGACTTGCTACTGCCAATACATACACAATACGCTGCTGTGAGCAAGTAAGACATGCTGCTGCTGTACGATATGACACAAATTACGTGTAGCAAATCTATACAGGTGGAGCTGGGGAAGGTGGAGAGTTTCTGAAAGTGCACTGCAACTACTACAGCAAATGCTGAACAACTATTTGAAGGTTGAGCAGTGAGCTCATTGACTATCGATACAGCAGGAACCAATCAGCTGTGTCTTACAGAGAATGATGTGATTACTAGCAAGGATCTATCAGCCTGCGCCATCTAGATTTTCACGACAAAACTTTGTTTTCGCACAAGGAAAGTGAACCACATTTTAATCTAAATGATTATTAATCTACACAGAACAGAACTGGCTGAACTGGCAGAACAAGGCTGGTATTGACCGACATTGTCGAACAGTGCCAGACCACATTCCGTATTCAATTTACAAAGAAAGTATAACGCCTTTATTAACCACACGTAGTTGTATGGATTACTTTTATAATGAATGGATGCACTTTTTTGGTCTGCCATTTACTGCCATTATAAAGCTTGGATTAGCCAAGACATTTTTTTTTTTTATATATATATAACTGATTGTATTCGTCTGAAAGAAAAATGTAATTTACACCTTGGATGGCTTGAGGGTAAGTAAATCATGGGGTAATTTTAATTTTTTGGGTGAACTACTTCTTTAATAGTGCATTTTGAATTATTTTTCTGCGCTAGTTCAGTGCACTGTACAGTCAAAATAGGTTCAGAATCAAAACTCTACTTGCACCTTGCTATGCAGAGCTTATGTGTTTATAACTATGAATATTGGTGGCAAAATAATAGTTTAAACATGTACTAGACTGTGTAGTGCCTGGGTTAAACTTGCTTAAAGTGAGATTTTTTTCCTGGATTACATTTTATTTTTCAAGCTTAGGAAGACCTGTAGTGTTCCTTCTGAACAGCCGTTCAGCAGCAGTGCACGCTGGGAGGAATACAGTAGGTAGGGGTCAGCCAAGTGCAATTCAATCTCATCCACTCATCCCACAGCGGTGGGGTGGCGCATGAGTATAGACTGTGCACAGACTTCTTGCTTTCTTCCTTACATGCTTTCTTGTGTGCTTTCTTGCATGCCAACCTCATAAAAGTGTTATTTATGTTGATATGTTTCTCTACTCTCAAACTTGTCAGAATTAGTAAGACAGCCAAAGAACTTTAGGCAGTGTGCTTTGTAGACATTTTTGTTCCATGTTTTTTGTCATTGGGTGTTTCATCCAAGTTGTCTTTTGCCTTTGACACACAAATGTGATGGCTGCCCATGTTGTGTTATATTGCAATTTCAAGGAGCATCTCCAGCATTAAGAACAGCAAAATCCCCTGAGCTCCAGAACATATTGTGGGAGCTTATGAGATTCAAATCCACTTATGGAGACTATTTCTAGGGTTTGTCATATTCTATTATTTCAATATTAAACCAAATATGACCAGAATTACTACTCAGCCTAACCAGATGTTGTTTGTTTAATTAAACATCTTATTTTTTTCGTACAGGTTGTATGTTTGGTGTTGGGTTTTTTGACTTCACCTTCCAAAGACCAATTCAGGAACTAATAAAATCTGCATTCTCCATTGCTGTTGTCTTAACCTAGCGGCTTGGCAGGGAGCAGTAGTTGTAGCAGAGGGACTTGCAATAAGAGAACACTTCAATGAATGAGAAGGCAGGCAACACAGTTGGAGGTGTAGTAGCAACTTTTTTTAGTGGGTGGTCTTTAGTTTTGTGAAGAGTTGAGTCTGCTTTTTGGATGTGAATTTGTTTTACTCTTGTTTGTGTGACAGTCTGAACCAATGATAATCAATCATCAAATAACATTATGTAAAAGCTTTATAATTAGAGGCAGAATAATCACCTTTGTCTGACCACATGAATTATAGTAAATTTATAAATAGACAAATTATAGCATTTTATTACACGGCTCTCTGAAATACTTGGTAATTTGTGTAATTTTACTGTCAAATATCTTCTTTTGTACATTATACATTTCATGCTTCTTGTGACATCTGTCTTTTCACATAATCATCAATATTTCTTATATTTTCACTATTCAAATATGTCCTTTTTTCTTGGTAAATAGCCATAATTATTGGTATAACATACAACTGGACAGTTATTACTGCAAAATAAACAATACAAGACCTGATCTGTCTAGATTTATTTTGGCAGTAAGGACTAGCTGACATTTCCAGACATATTATATGATTTATGATATAAACATGGATGACAGTCAGAGAACAAAACAGTTACAAAACATTGTTTTTGTCAAAACTCATATTCAGCTTAAATGGACTTGTATAGACATTTCCTATAGACTTTTACATGTCCCAAAAGAGTACTTTGTCTTCTTCCAAAAAAGACAGGAAAGAAATTAATGTGCAATTGGTCGCGTCCAACAGTTGCCTGATGTTCAGTTCTGTGCTCATGGACATGCTACTATTGTCTGATGTTATTTTTATTTATTAAGAAGCCTTCGTTGCTTGTAAAGCTTTGAAATCACAATGGATATTGCAGCAAGGTTAAAGGATTAATGAATTACTATTGTTGTGTAAGCCCAAAAAAGATTCCCCCTGCCCTGTCCTCAGAGACCGCTTTACTGGCACTGTACATCACATGGGTGGACGGGAAGAACAGGCAGTCTTGTACCAGCCACAGAGTAGGGAATTCCGCATATTATGACCAACGCTTACTGGGCAGCGACAGGATTTCCTCTCTACAAAAGACAGTACACAAGTAAATTGAATTACATCTGTAAAAAAAAAAAATCAAGCATTATCTGACTTCATAAGTTCCAGTTTTGTAACATCCACTAGGGACCAATGACACATTTTGGTTGCTGAACAGTTGTTGGTTTAAATGTAAGACAATGCTGATATTATTTTATGATGCTTCAGAAGTCTGCTTTCCATGGAAAACCCACACATCATTTTGATTTAATTTAGAGCGATATGTGCCTCCCATCTCACACTCAACATTTAAATGTTTGTCAACTTTGTCAAAGTTCCTCTACTCATTTGGACTTGAAGATTCTCTTGTTCTCCTTCAATAAACCACAAACAGCTATTAGGATTGACTGATTGCATGATTGTGGGAGGTCAGGAGGAGCACAGCCTTGTGACAGTGGCATGTTCGCACGTAGGCTAATCATGCTGAATATGGCAACCCACGTAGCATCAGTGCTGTGTTTTTTTCCCATGCTTCCATGGTTGTCTTTTATTTTTAATAGGCTTTAATGGAAACCAGGTCCCAGGCCCCTTGAAGCACCACAACAAGCCTCATTTTTGGCATTTTTCAGTCTCTGTGCTGGAGGAATGTAGTACACAGCTGTTGGAGAGGGGGGCGAAGTGCCGCGCTGAGGTCAGCACTGGGCAGACATCAGGGGCAGGTGGGGGTCTGTGTGCTGTGGGAATACGTGGGTGTACAGGGACAGAGACAAGAGGTTTTTATGAGAAAGTGTTCTTCTTAAGTGGGCTGCTGGGGGCCCCTGCTGAACAGGGCAGCTGTGAAGACAGCGAGAGTTGTTGGGTTTTATAGGATATGATTCACCATACATGTTTGTGTGCAGGCATACATCTGTGAATGGCTTTGAGGGAAAATAAGAATATGTGGATGTCAGCAGGAATGAATAATTCTCATAAAAACATATTTGGTATCAGACCAAAGCTTCTGTGTGGTAAACGCACATTTCAGAGCGGTCAAAACCAGTTAGACTCACTCTGACTAATATCTCTCTTTCAGTACAGTGGGAGCAGCATCTTCTTGCAACTCTGTTGTTACAGATTGAGATGTACAGTTTTTCTAAAAACATCCTGACAATAATTACTGTTGATGACTCATAAAACATGTGTTATACATTTTGTCCAAATTTCATGATGGATTGTGTCTGAGACGGGAGGTGGACCTTCATAAAGTTATTGTCTTTGACACCATTTAATCTCATGTCTAGAATCTATGTCATGATTCATGAAAGACACCAACATCACAGACAATTTTTAATGCGTTTTATTTCATGTGTAAATGTAAATCATCTACAACCCTAAGAAGATATCTAAATATCTACAGAACAGATGTGTAAAAAAAAAAAAAAAAAAAGCTTCCAGCACAATAAGATTGTCACCATAGGGGAGGTTATTTTTTGACTAGGACAGATGTGGTTATGTCTGGTTATGTCTCTTCTGGGCAGAGGGGTAACATCAAGCTGATAGAGGTGTGTACTTTGCATGAAAAGCTCCGGCTACATCCGCTCCCCTTAACTAACCTTGGACTGTGAAACAACAATGATGTTGTAGCATACTGAGAGGAAGTTCATATTAAGTGGCAGTGTTGGTGTGGTAAGTTCATTCTGTGAATGCAGCTGTGTTTTAAGCTTTCTACTATCTGTCAGATAATGTTCTGATAATGATTTCATGGTATGGGTACGAGCACATGACTGTCAGTTTGTTTTAGTAAATTTGTTTCTGAGATGAAGTAAGTAATTTGGGTGTAGATGAGAAGAGAATAAACATTGTGTAATGCCATTGTCATCCTGATTGTAATACACAAATCTTTTGAAAAGATCAGCTTGTGTTCAGGATGCTGATGCTGTATTACAAAACTTTCCGATCCTAAATGACTGATGACTGTTCTACATGAGATTCTTACTCAAATACTTACCAAAACTATTATGCAATGTATGCACCTCTTTTAATTTGAGGCACTGAAATTCAAGATATCCGCAAAGACAACTGATTTTTTTTAGTGTCTCACGCATTATCACTTTGTTTTTTAAGCTGCAATGTGAGACTGAAAAACTGGAGATCAGCGTTGCTAGTTAGACCAGCATAAACCAGCTTGGACCAAAAAACCCTAACCTGGTCTTTTTGTCAGGCGAGGTTTCCCAGAAGACTCTGCTTTTAAAAAATGGAAAATCAAAATAAAACTGTTTTGCCTGGCAACACAAATAACCTGCATTACAATGCCACAGCACAAAGCGGTCAGGGAGTAGGTTCAAAAGAAGGAAATCACTTATGAGACGACTGTCACCCGTCCTGGGCAGCAGAGGGAATGATACCACTTCCTGTCCCCAGCGCACTCATGGCTCCTATCATCAGCTTTACCTGGCCCCAGACCAGCAGTGAACCTTCACTGTAATAATAGCGCACTGAAGAGATCTCAAGAGATCTGAGTTAAATGAAGCTCTTCATCAGAGTATAAAAAGGTGGCATTATGCAGAGGACTGAAAGAGAGGACTGACTGATGTGAAGGATGTGTTTAAGGACATCTGATTCATCTGGGTCTGCCTTGTTCTCTCACACACATGCTGACAGAGGTGACCCCTCTATGGGGGGCACAGCTGTTCATCTGGCCTCCCTCCTCTTTTCTAGAATGTGTACACATGCTCAGACACACTGTTTCCACATCTCTGCCAGCTTAAACCTGTCCAGCACAGACTTGACTGCACTGAGCTGGACTCTGGAGCTCCACACGGAAGCGGAAATGCTGTTGCATAACATTCTGAATCAGAGTCCCCAAATCACATTGGAATGTTCTTAAAAAAAGTTGCCACCATGCTTTATGTGTGATGTACTTGTGATGTTAGCGTGTCTCTGATTAACTGTATGTTGTGCTGATTTGTGTTTTCTGTAGTGTTGGCAGAGGGATCTCATCTGCCTGATCCACAGCTGCTTCCTGCCGGAGACACACACCTTCAGCATGTTGGTGGCACACTCACACTCATCTGCAGGTACTATGCCCATCTGCTGTCCCATATCACACAAACACACACAGAATGTTCTGTGCATCTAAAATATGTAAAAAATTTTCATTGAACATTACTCATCCAGAAAATATGTACATTTTATTGATATTATAGTATACCAGTAAGCATTCCAATATTCAGACAGAATAAATTAAACTCAGTTCAGAATTAAATAAAACTAAAAAAAAATTTCAGTTAGCCCTTGGAAAACCAGCTTACCAGCTTACACCAATGTTAATTCCCATGCTGGTCCAAGCTTTTTACAGTGACTAGTGCTGGTTTATTGCTGATCTGACTAGTGGGTCATATGTTTTGTCCATAGGTGATATACCATACATACATCTGCAGTTTCATGAAATGAACACTAGAGTCAGCCCCCCCACCCCCACTCACTCTAATTATGTTTACAAGGGCAGCTTATTGATTCATAAAGATGCATGGTTCCTTTTGATGTAGTAAACTTGCTCGGTAGCTCACCTGGTAGTGGTACACTACATTGTTGTACTTGCGATGTGGAGTCCCCAAATCACATTGGAATGTCCTTAAAAGTTGCACAGTTATCGCACCTAGGTTAAGGGTAAGGTTTAATGTAAGGGGTATGTTAATTTCATTTCATTTTCATGCTATGTAGTGCCAGTCACTGGACATTACACTTTAAAACTTTTGTAATGGAGAAACTTTTTTTATTACTTAGATCGCCTCTTGTGGATGTGTAACTTGAAAAGTGCAGTGAAATGTACGCATTTCTTAAAATCTAAATATATATCTAAATTTGTATCTTATTCAAATTAACCATCATGGTCTTTTTGGTGAATGAACTAATCAGGTAAGTTTTGATGTATCCAAATCTCAACATGATGTTCACCCAAAAAGAAAATGTCTGTCTTCGTTTGCTAACCTTCATGTTGTTCCAAACTTATATCACTTAATCTCTTCTGTGGAACATAAAATAATATTTTGATAAACAGTGGTAACCAAACAACACTGGAAACCCTTGACTTTCATTGCATGGACATTTTATTTTTTTATTTTTTTATTTTTTGCACAGAAGAAAGAAGATCATACAGGTTTATAATGATATGAGGGTAAATAAATGTTGAAAGAATTTTCCTTTTTGGGTGAACTATTCCTTTAATACTGTTTAAGAACTTGAGTGGCAGCTGGTATGTATCCAAACACACTAATCTCACACCATCACTCTTCAAATCTAAACTCATTTGCTTTGCTTTAACATGGGATGAGAGGCTCAGAAAATCAGTATAGGCCCAAAATAGCCATTGTATCCAATTGTTGCAGAACGAAAAGTGGACGGGAGCTTCTGAAACATACACATCCTTTAGACTTTAACAGAGAATTTCATGCTATTGCAGTCATGCCAGGAATGCTGACCCTAAAGAAGCTTAACTAATGTAATGCTTCCCTACAAGGTCATGTGAGCAAAAAGCTGATACTGTCTTTGGCTCTGGACAGAGATTTAAGAGTGAAGTTGCATGACCCATCAGTCTAGAGGCAACAGTGGTGGTATGTGAGATATGCCTGATTCTCCACTGGGATCATTTTAATGTGCCCTACTGTAAACAAGCACTGTTTGAAACTTGACATTTGGACACTTCATCCAATAAATACCTGTTCCCATGTGAAAGTTGGACACTAACTGACTGTTTAAAACTGAAATGAACCTAGTTGATTATCCTGGGAATATGTTTGAGGAATCTGACAAGAGTCATTTTCAGTCATTCAGAAAGAACTCTTAAAACTTATTAGACAGATGTGATCAGGAACAGCAGAAGCATCAGTCAATGGAGGTCACTTGGTTTCTTGGTTATAAATTCTCCTTATGCATAATTCTAAAATTATGCTCAGGATGCCAGTAAAAACATCTGCAGTCGATGTAGTTGAATTACTGTTAGGATTATGTTTGTAATTTCACAGTAAACGGAAAGAGGCGGCAGGATGTGTTTGTATGTCATTTGTGGTATAATTTTACTAATTTTGTTTTTAAGTTTTGTAATATATGTCATGAATAGCTAAAATAGCAGCAGACACTCTACACAATGATTATTTGATTTAGCTATAATTAAGAACAATAATTGTACTTATTGTTGGTGATGTTTTGTTTATATGTTGTGTCTTACATTAGAGGATCAACTTCGCTGGACTGGAGGTTGGCTAACAGAAATGTGTCATCGGTACACATTGAGCCTTGTGAGAGAATGCACAACCACTGCAGCAAGCTGGTCATACACAACCTGAGGCACAGCGATACTGGCCTCTACAGATGCAGTTACCAAAACTCCAGTGACCATGAGGTGTCCACATATGTTTTTGTGAAAGGTAAGATTAAGAATACTTACTAATATTTTTTATCATACATCAAGAGATTGTAGAAATAAAATCTATAAATGTATTTGTTTCATAAAACAAAGCTTATCTTTGGATAAACAGACCAAAGAGCTATTTATTTGGTATAATACATATGTATTTCACTGTTTTTGGTTACAAATGGACTGATCCCTACTGGATGAACCAAGAAACTTCCAATTATTTGCCAGAAGACAAATTTTCTGTGTGAAACAAGACCTGGAAATGCTCCAAGCCATTAGAAAAGCATTAGATTAAAAAAGAAATGAAGTAATGAGAGCCCCCACATCATTGTAAACCTCACCGAAACTACAACAAAGCCATAAACCTGTTAGCTGGGCAATGGAGCTAGTAAGTATGCAGCTATGACTGCACTCACTTAGAAGGATTGAATCACAGAGGACTGGACCGTATCTGCAAGACAAAACCAAACAGTCATAAGACTAGGAAATAGAAAATCAGTGACACAAAAAGGAAGGCTTTATATTATATCATGCTTAGAGTCTTCCTGTGCCTAACGACAACTGTTTAAGCTATTAACATTTTAAGCAAGTGCGATTACATAGAGTTTTATGAATGTGCCTAAAAAAAGATACACTACTGTTCAAAAGTTTTTAAAATGAATGCTGTTCTGTTGAACTTTCTGTTTATCAAATAATCCTGAAAAAAAGATTCATGGTTTCCACAAAAATATAAAGCTGCACAACTGATTTCAACATTAATAATAATAATAATAAGAAGAAGAAATGTGGATTTCTGAAGGATCATGTGACACTGATGACTGGAGTAATGACCACTGAAAATTCAGCTTTGCCATCACAGGAATAAATTAGCCTACATTTTGAAATATATTACAATTGAAAATAGGTTTTTAATAAATCTTAATACTAATTAATCCTGAAAAAAAATACAGTAATAATAATAATAATAATAATAATTATTATTATTACTTTTTTTTTTTCCAATGCAACCTGGTGAGCATAAGACTTCTTTAAAAAAATCATACTGACCCTACATTTTTGAATGGTAGTGTATTTCCGAAATGAGCTGATCTGCAGTTTATCTATAGCAAAAGACAGAGATAACTTTAGCTGTAAAAATGACAACAAAGCTCACCAAGTCTTTGGCTCACCAGCTGTTTTGTTTAGCAGACCTCTTCCACTTCTGCCTGCTCCATATATAGCCAATTTAGTACCTGATAGTCCCTTGGTTCATCTCACTATGTGATTCCACTATTTATGTGAGATAAGTTTATTTAAAAACATATTTTATTACATGAGCACTGTCAACACATACAAGATCTTGTTTGTTTAATCACGCCAATCTCACAGCAGTACAGTAACATCCCCTCCTGCCAAGCTGTTTTGTGTCTTCATCCAGCAGTCTGTGTGGCAGTTTGCTGTTTCAAAAGAAAAATGTTCTGACTTTATTTGGGATATTTCATTGCTCCGTTTGGCATTGCCTGAAGAAGTCCAAGAATGAATTAATAAAAGAGTAAATACTTTGTTTTAAAAGCCATTCAAAATCATAAAGCTCATGCATTAATGAATTATTGTATTTGTGATTGGTAAATTAGCTTTGTGTGAAGCAAAGTGTTATTATTTTGTGCTTACTGTATTATTTTATGCTTATTTTTAAATCACAGATCACAATCATCCATTTGTGGAGGCTTACAGTTCACCAAACGTGCTTTCTGCGTTTAGGAACGAACCCTTTTTTGTGGTCCCCTGCAGAACAACGTCCCCAAGCCAACATGTTATCCTTGAAACTGTAAGTATTGTATGTTAGCGCCACAGTTTTTGAACCCACTGAATGTAAATATATTCACACATAATTTACGGCTGCATATGGTGGAGGTGAATGTTTTACCTGTTTTTCCATGCCTCAAAAGCTTTGACATGAATAATAGAGGATGTTTTGTATGATCTGACATTGAAGAATGCATTGGACCATGGGCGTTTTAGAATTTCTCACACCCATTTAAGCCCTGAGCATACGTATATAGATAGAGACAGCGTGGCATAGACTCAGGGAAGCTCAAGGAGGCCTGAGGAGTCTCTCTGTCTGCTTCCTGTAAGAACAGGAAGGCAGTGTTAGACTGTTGTTTTTCACTCAGAATAGAAACTCAGGCTATAAATAAAAATTTTTTTTACGCTTTAGTTCCAAAAAGACCAAGTTGGAAAAACTGTTCCAGCGAACCAAAAATGACAAACATGCAAGCAGCTTCTTATTGAAGTTTACTTAAACTTGAATATTCTTACTCTTTGAAGTCATGAAACCAGTAGATTCTGTCCTGTAAACTGCATTGGCAACGAACTTAAACAGTAGTTTTTTTTTTTTCCACAGTGGTCATGTAGTGGGTCTATGGTTATTTCTCACAGTCCTATGGATAAACACTTCTAAGCCAGATGGCACAGATAGTTATGTGACCTTCCTGCCATTGGAAGATCTGTGGCATTCGTCCTTCCTGTTTCCTTCCTTCCCTTTTTTCCTAGCAGGTCATTTGGACCACGAACAAACAAAAGAAATTAAATGGGGTATACAGCTCAACTATGATCAGTTTCTCACAGACAAACTTAGCCCTGTTTGCTCATTACTGGATGGGCTACTAATCATGGGCCGTAAAAGCTTCACACAACTTGTTTCCTTCTTCACAGAAAGAACCTTCACTTATTTTTAAAGATAGCCTTTTAAATAAATCTTTCCTTCTTGCTCTCCAGATGAATCCCATGCCAAATCATATAAAAAGTGAGGTGGAGTGGGATCCAAAGATAGGTTTCAAGATCCCCTTGAAACCTTATGACAGCTACCAACTGATTACATGTGTGACCAGTGTGGATAACACAGAATTTTCATCACTCTACCTCCTCCGTAGGAAAAGTGAGTAATTTAATTGCTAACATGCATAACTCAAAGGTAGCTAAGGAGAAAATCCCAGTTACGCAATTACCTTTTGAAAATCTGTCATTGAAAATTACAAAAGCTTTTTTTCATGACATAACCTAGATTCATGTCCTGTTCTCTGTACATAGCGTTTGTGCTGAAAAACATTGGCCTCGAACCAGAACGACCAAAAGTACTGGTTGGTGACACCCTGGTCCTCAACTGCTCTGCAGAGACCACTTTCAATGGCAGAATTAAATTTGAGTGGCAGTTCCATAAGAATAGGGTGAGTTATTAGGAGCCCTGCTAAATAAATGCTTGAGTTTTACCTACAGACACGGTAATTGATTAGTACTGTACACATTCAGATCAACTACCTGATTTGAACTGGCATTATGTTAAAATTTGGCTTGACATCTTCTGAACTTCCGTCTGTGTTTTTAGATCAATCGCACTCACCAAGTGAAAAAGACAAGGGACCCACCTGGCAAAATCATCGTAATGACTAAAGCATTAATCGTGCCTAATGTGACAATTGAGGACAAGGGCACGTATTTTTGTATAGCATCAAATGACGAGAAAATGCTTCATGTTTCAACTAAAGTTACCGTATATGGTGAGGATGGGATGCTGTGCCACTATCTTAACACTATCATGTTTTTGTAGAACAGTTTGAATTAATTTAATGGATTTTTTGGTCTGTTTGTCTCTACAGAACATCCATTCCTCAATGTGACCCACAATAAACGCAAATTCATCTCTGCTATAGAGGGTAGAAAGGTGCAGTTTGAGCCACGGGTCAATGCCCTGCCTGCACCTGACAGAGTGTTGTGGTAAATTCATGCTTTGCATTTAAAAAAATAAGAGATGTGACTCAAAAGCCATAAGAAGAATGTAATGTGTAGTAACCAACTAAATGTATCCTACTAGTAATGGATTAATTGTTCGATTATTGTATTGGTTAGTTGAGTTATTCTTTCTGCTGCCAATTTTTATAGGTACAAAGACGGAGTTGTCATTTCAGAAAATTCCACATGTTATGAGACTGTGGGCTACAACCTTACCATAAAACAAGTGAGGCAGAAGGATGCTGGGATCTTCACTATCGCACTGTCAAACCAGGAAAAGGGTCTCTACAGGAACCTCAGCTACAAGCTGGAAGTCAGAGGTAATGTATATCTGATGGTTTTCTCTACTTCAAACAATATTAAACCAAAGAGAGCTGAGATTATTAAACATAAAAATTGCTGATAAAAATATCCAACAGGCACATGTCTGTACTGTTTATGAATGTTTATCACATTGTTCTTTTGGACGAATACAATCGGAGTTATATTAAAATATGTCCTGGCTCTTCCAAGCTTTATAATGGCAGCCCAAAATGTAAAGAAATTATTCTGAAGTGAATCAATAGGTTTTTGTAAGAAAAATATCCATATTTAACACTTTATAAAGTTAAACATCTAGCTTCCGTTGGACCGCCTTCCGTATTCAACTTACGAGAAAAGCATTACAGGCGCGATGATGACGTCGGATGTAACGTAAAAAAGCATAACTGGTGTGATGATAAGCATTTTGTACTGAGAGAGACGCTACACTTTCTTTGTAAGTTGTATACGGAAGGCGGTCCGCCAGAAGCTAGATATTTTACTTTATAACGTGTTAAATATATATTGTTTTCTTACAAAAACCCATTGATTCGCTTCAGAAGGCCTTTATTAACCGTGTGGATCACTTGTAATGGATGGATGCATTTTTTGGTCTTCAAATTTTAGGTTTGAAGCCATCATAAAGCTTTTTTAATATAACTCTGATTGTATTCATCTGAAAGAAGAATATCATATACACCTAGGATGGCTTGAGGGTGAGTAAATCATGGGATAATTATTATTTTTGAAGAACTAACCCTTTAATGAGATTATTGAAAATTTAGCTGTCAACAATTTATTTGGTTTTTTTTTCTCTAATATT
Source organism: Paracanthobrama guichenoti (assembly GCA_018749465.1). NCBI lineage: Eukaryota > Metazoa > Chordata > Actinopteri > Cypriniformes > Gobionidae > Paracanthobrama > Paracanthobrama guichenoti. The sequence goes on along the minus strand of CM031956.1, from coordinate 17,159,581 downwards.
ATTTTTACTTTGGCTATTGTTTTGCTACTTTTAAACTTTGACTTTTTTTATCTGCACTTTATATTGTCATTTATATTTTAAACCTATATATTGAAATATTTGCACACATTTGCATACTTTTATGTAGATTTAAATGTCTACATTGTTTGAAGGAAATCTCATTATTTGATTGAGGAATCAAAATAGAAGTTAAAGAATCAAATAGCTTTTACATGTGAGTGAAGCCAAACAGATTCTTCAGCAAATTGTTGATTGCATTGGGCATTGTTTAAAAAAAAATATAAGTAAGCTGAGGAACTGATGTGCTCTTCTCTGGCAAGAGCTCTGGAATGTGCTGTCAGAGCTGAGATTATAGTAATGTGCTGCTCAGATTTACCCTGAAATTTTGGAATCCCATAATGTACACAAATATAATTACCTATTTTGGCCTAATATAAAATATTTATTTTAATGCTTCTCTGCCCTCGACCTGAACTGAAGTAAATTACATCATCATAAGCAAAACCAAGGTCAAAAGTAACAGAAACAGAATTGAGACATTTCTGGTTGCAGTTAAGAAACTATTTTAGTCATCATTCATCAAATGCTGAAATCCGCCTGATGCTAAATCTTCAAACATACTGTTTTTCTCCTTCATGAACACAGATACACTTCAGTGAGGACTATAAAGGCAATATAGGCCTCTCTTATTGAAGTTTATGTGAACTTGAATATTCTTACTCTTCCATATTGGAGTTATGAGGTGAAAGTTGTTTAACATTAGCCAGTGATCTGCAAATGATCTGTATTCTTTTCTGGGACTGACCATTTAAATGACTGATGTTCTGTGTCCATATGCACACAGTCAAGCCAAAGATCTATGAGGAGGACGTTGCTCCAGCGGGCCCCCAAACTTACATATATGGCCAGGAGCATAAGCTCACCTGCACTGCATTTGGGATTCCCATGCCAAACATTACCTGGTTTTGGCAGCCGTGTTACCCCAGCCTTGATCTTACAGAGTAAGTCAATAATACACAGAAATACACATATTCAGACATGCTTTGAATCAACAGGTCTTCTGATTAGTAATTCCACATTCCGGTCACATTCATTATGTCAAAGGAGAAATATAGGCTATATTTCTTGTTATTTCCACAAATTTTGGTGTGTTGCTCCATAAACAGTTGTCACCCTCCTGCATAGCAGATCTCTTCTCTTGCTGAGGTGTTAACATCAATGATGAATGTTGGCCTTTACCCATTGCTTTTCTTTTTTCAAATGAACTGCATCCGTTTCCTTGACATTGGTCCAAAATAAAGTATGCTTATTGATGAAAAATAGCCCCAAAGCTACATTTTGCAGTCACTGGCTCTGTAAATGTGAGGACAATTTATTGGTCTCATTCCCCAAGCTTGCACTGTGATGAAAACAAGAGTATCCCAGTGTAAATGCCAGTCTTTTAGTGAACCTTTATGAATGCTACGGATGTCTCCTGAAGTTGGTGTGTCATAAGAGTTTCTCGTAATTGAATGTAATTATTTGTCAAAGTGTGCTGCCAAATTTGTGACAAAAATACTTCAGGCTTTGCACCACAGTGCCAAAATACCATTTTGGCTATTTTAAATATAATCAGTGATGGCAGAACACAACAGCTAATAATATAGATAGTGAGAAGACCTGATTTCCAAAAGCTAATGAGCGAGGTACATTGGAGGGTAATTGAAATGACCTAGTTGGAAGAAAAGACAAACCCATTCCTCTTTTATTTTAACAGTAAAATGAATTAATTTCTTGAGCAGTAACCAAAAGAAAAACGTGGCCATGTTCACACTGCAAGATTTGGGAGTTGTGGGAGCAAATCCCTATATGATCACAATTTAGTTGTGATGAGTACATGGACATTAAGTGCCAATAAATCATTGTTTTGTTGGAAGGGTCCATCGTTTGAGATCTCATTACTGCACCCATGAAGGTGAGAAGTTATCAGTTGTCCCTTGTTGACTGTGGTGGTCTGGGATCAGCCTTATCTCAGCCGTCCAGAAAGTGGGGGTGTTTCCTTTGAACGGTGACACATGACTCAGCCCTTCCTGTCACGCTGCGGTTTCCTCTCCGACCTCGACTCTCATTAATCCGATTGTTCCTCCACTCAGATTGATGCAAAACAGGTCTTTGGTCTCCTGTGGCTTAAAGGCATAAAACACATGACTTGATACATGGTCCTCAAATACAGATAAAAGAAACACACATTCATCAAGGTCCATGAAATCGGTCAGTGGCAAAAGGTAAACATATCTGAAAGAAATTGGCTAAAGAGTTCATTTGCCCAACAGATGCTTATTATTTTTAAAGGAAGACCTGTTTTCTGTTTCTCACTAAAAGTAGAGGGTCTTCACTGAAATCCCATGTCTGTACGCCTTGGCATTTCCTTGTGTACATCCTGCTTTGATGTCACAAGGCAAAAACTTCCTCTGCAAACTCCAGAGCAGTTAACGTCATTACCCCATTCTGACATTAACGTATCAGAATCCTTAATATAATTGCTGGTTCACAAATATTTTGCTAAGTGTTTGTTGTTGTTGTTTTTTGTCTGATAGGTGCAAACTTTACACTGATCCTCTTCCAGTTGACGATGCCACTGAATCACACAACCATTATCCTCATAATCTGATTGAGGAGATCAACACCAAGGTTGGATTATTAAAAAGTAAAAACAGGGTGGGTATTATGTGCAATTTTGTTATTAAATTATTAATGATTAAATTAATTATTATTAAAAAGGTTTTGCCTTTACAGATTTCAGTATTTTCCCTCATTAATTAAGCTTTAAATATAAAGAAATGAATAATATGTTAAAATTATGTTCACTCGCATGAGATTACATGAGATTCAGTATCCTAATAAGAAAAGGTGCTTCATTTTACATGGAGAGGTCGTGTCATTGCATCTGTCATGTTGAGATGACGTAACCAGACAAAATGTTACTTACTTTATCTTGGTAAACAACTTCAGTTATTGCTCTCAGAGTGGTTAACTGGGAATTGCGCACAGTGGAATCGGTAACCAGAAACTACTATAGCCACATCCCTTGGTGTGTCTGAATGTCTGCCATATTGCCAACATAAAAAATATTGAGTCTGCCTTTAAAAATAAAAAAAGTTTTAGTTAAAAATGTGCAATCTGATTGTAGATGGAATAGTATTAATAGGTAATGCATTCATTTTAAGGCCTGCAAGTCAAGGATTTACATAATGCTAATCCAGATTAATGACTCTGTCAGCTTCATTTTGGACCAAAATAATAGACCTCAAAATACTGCAGCTTATATGCTCTTGAAAAATGCTGATTTAAAAGTGAAAAAGGAGAATCAAAATCTGATGTACTGCATACATCTGTCTTCCATTTAAACCTCATAAAGTCTATTGTACATTCACATCACCAAATTGCCCTTTTAGAAATCATTTTGAGAAAATAGCTCTCAATATAATAAAAACCACAAAAAGCGACAATCTGCATTGTTTCCAGACAGTTCCAATCTGCATCAGTAGTCTTTTTGACTGAAGTGATAATAGATTTGTGAGGAATGACATTCAAAGTGTGCATATGACCATGTGTGTGTTCTCCCCAATAGAACTAATAGCTGAGGCTCATTTAGCTCTGCTGTAAATTATGTCACGCTTCAGTCACCTTCAGTGGAGAACAGAGGCCAGTAAACAGGGCAGCTGCTGCTTTGAGTGGTGCCTCAGGACTAAGTTTATACTGATATATCAGTCCATCTTACTGAGCACACTGAAGCCAGTAAAGTCCTCATAAACAGAACTTTCTCCCAGGACTATTCATGCACTGAATGTTGATTGTTTCAAGCCTGTTTTCAAATGCATATGATGGCTTTAAATGCTATATATGTACAGGGCAGTCATTGTGGTCCCTCAAATGTGTTGACATCACATAAAAATGTGTGGGGAAAACCACAGAGAGCTAAGGAACACAGTACAGTTCACCAAGGCCCTGTTTTAATTTGACTGTATGACCTCAGGGATTAATCCAGACTTCTTACAGTGTCACTAGTTGTTTGCTTAGTCAGAGCTTGTCACTTGTCAGAGCTCTGTCACTTTGTCATTCTTTGCTTGTACTGCCAAATGTTACAGTGAACACTGCAAACATTATGAAAAACACTCCAGGAGGCCTTATTACCAAAACCACTCACCCAAAACTTAATGAAGCACAGGTTTTCATTTGTAGCATTCCTCTACATTTCAGTGTGACTGTATGTGGAGGTCAAGCAATAAGTCTCAATGCAAACCATCAGCTATAAGCTATGAATGATTTCTAATCACTACCAAAAATAAAATATAGTCTGGTGCTTTATGTAGAAATCTGTATTTGCTTACAGCAAGATTTATGCGACTCAGTATATTCTCACAGTAGGAATGTCATTTAAAACCAATCATGCCTGCCCTCTCTTGTGCAAGGAGTTTGGTTCTCACTATGGAGTAGGTGTAAATTTTTAAGTTTGCTGCATTTACAGGCTCTTGTGACAAATAGATGATGCTTTGCAGGGGTGAAGCACAGCTTTCAGTGATAACAAGGCCCCGTTTAAAAGGGTTGGATTTGTTTAGAGTGAATTCCTTTCTGTCACCTCATATAAATTTCCCTGCTCTGTGAATAACAGGCTGGTAAGAGTCCATTTCAGATAGTGTCTTGTAACCACAAAATGAGAAAGGGCCATCACAGCAGCTAAAAGTCTAAGTAGGAAGGTCACTCTGAATTTCTGACTAGGTCATCAGATTTATCCAGGTCACCAGTTTATCCAAAACATTTTGTGAATAATTTGCATCCTGCAATGAGATTAATTAACATAGAATAGTGTGTTTGCATTGGAAAGTATGCAGATCACTTTAAGTACAGCAGAGCGCAATTTCAGTGCCTGGTAAACTGGATTAGTAATGGAAATAGAGTGGAAACATGCCCAGTTTCTCAGGTATATTTTAGTGCAATGTGCCAATAAAAATCAGCTGCATGTAAGACTAAACAACGGCATGCCATTGCACTACACAGATTTACATTAACCAAGCTCCACACCTCATTTCTGTCTGTCCAGCAGTGTAATGTTGTGTACAAAAGAAACCCTAACCTTGTAAACATTCTTTTGCGTTAATTATGACTGTTCTGTCTCTTTCTTTACAAACTATACAGAAAAAATTAATAAAATACCTGATGTTCAGAGCCAAGGTTAAGGTTAAGTTTCAAATAAGTCTTATAAACAGTCTGTGAACTCCAGGAAGTAAACTGAAAAATAGGTATGTTGCTCCAGAAATACACCTTGAATGTTTCATACCTTTAATGTGACGACCATGAAAACAGATGCTGTCTGAAACTGAAAACAGAGCTCTGGAATCTGGTTTTTGACAAAAATCTGCATTATTATTATGTCTACATTTGCTTTTAATGAGTTCCACTTGAATGTTAACAATATTAAGACTGGCATTTTAAATGTGTATCAGGAAATGAACACAGGCACACCTTCTGTGCTGTATGCTCAGCTCTGCATTTGGCCTCAAAACGCCAGATGTAGTCTACTCAATGTGTGAGGCTGAGGAGTGTCAAAAGGTCCAGTTGTAAATTAGCCCTATGACCCACCTGCTTTTAGGAAATAAATTTCTCAATAACATTCTCAAATGACTGATTTACATTCCTAATGATCTTTGTCCACTCCCTTAGACTATAAGCACCCTGCTGGTGAAAACAGCTAATGTGTCAGGGATCTACTCGTGTACAGCAAGGAATGCACTTGGGGACCGGACCATGAGAATCCCTTTCTATGTGGATGGTAAGTGGGCCATTTTGCATTTACTGAAATTCTACTTCAAAATTTTTGAGAATACCCAGGTTTAGATTTTATTTCCGTATAGAAAGACATTTTTCTTTATTAACATTTTTAAGTTCTAAAACAAACTTTTTGGCTGTCCTCACAATAATCAATCTCATTTATTTTCATAGCAAATTTTGTATTTTGAAATTATCTAATAATATTTCCCAAATGCCATCTTTATTCTTTATTTGCTCATAGACTATTAATACTGTGTTTTATTCAATGTTGAATTCTGGCTGACGTGTTACTGCATTCTGGGCTGTTAACATGTGTTATATACTTATGATAGAGCAGTATTGGAGCGATTTTGTAGTGAAAAAAGCTCCTCTAGTCAAAAACATGCAACTCTGCTCCCTCTTCTGCTTCCGCTCCTCTCACATACTCTGGAATGGACTATGGTACTGGAATACCAATCTCTGTTTTATAATGAATCACTTTTATATGTTGCTGACCAGGGTCCAATCTTTCTGAAGTGAGAAACCCATTTAGTGAGTTACGTACTAAAGAGTGTGTCGGCTGTCAGACTGTTCAGAGCTGCCTAGATTAGAATGATGAGAAAAATGAGCTGGAATGAACAGCAGCCAAGATTGGGTTAAGCGTGAAAAATGAGAACTGTGCAATAAAAATGGAGACAGAAGGTAAAATGGAAGATGTCAAGTGGCACATCTCCAGAAAAGAACAAAAAAACCCAGAGAATACGCTGTGCTATGCAAGAGGTGAACATGACTTTGTGCGCAGGAATGCTGGTCAGAGGGATGAAATGGTAATAACAGCTGTCTCCTCTGGTGGGACGTATATTGCTGTGAATAAACAAGCGTTTCGCCAGCTTCCTGGAGGCCTGGCTTTAGCCTGGTTCTTATTGTAATGCTTCAGGTCAGCCATTTCTGTCGCCATTTGCCAACAACGTGCTTCCAATTAAGAGTGATGAAACAGGAAATAACTGCAAATTTGAGATTCCTGGCATGGCACTGTGCAGTTTTGTGTTTGTAGTGTGGGCCAGAGTACGATGATGTCTTTCAACAGTGCATCTATAGTGTAGTTTCAGGTCCCTTATGAGCCATATGTTTTATGAGTTGGTCATGCTTTGTCTGATTGTCGATTTATAGATTATGCATAAAAACATGCATCAGGTTAATCTTTAAACGAGTTAATCTTTTTCATCCAGCTTCTTTTTGTCTTTTTTTTCCCTTTTATCTTCACTAGATCACCCACAGCCATTTGAGATTGAGCCCTCGACAGCTGTTGCAGGAGATGACATTACATTGACCTGCAGAGGCACAAGATATCTCTACGATAGGTTAAACTGGCAGGATTCACTGGGCCACAAGGTGCCCAAAAGCGAGACCACTCTTCAGATCGAGCCCTACACCATATCTTTGTCCATCAAGCTACCCAATGTCTCCAGAAACCACACACTGGGTTATGAATGCCAGGCTTTAAACATAAACTCCAACAAATGGGTCAATACAACATCTGGTTTAACAATTGATGGTGAGTTTCATCTGCCAAGCACCAAAGAGATCTTTATGTCTTTGTGTAAGAATCAGCCTAGACCTTATTATGTAATATAAGATTCAGCTTCTATTACTGATCTTGTTTAAATTAATTTGCGTAAATTAAATTAATCACAAACAAATACAACAAATACTTTAATGTTCTGTTGTACTTTACAAAAGTACTTCAGAATTAAAATATTCAATTTATCCTTTAAATGAATGCATTATGTTTTGCACATATTAAATTAATATATAATTTTTGTATGTATTTCAGTATTGAGAAAGGAGTTTTTTGCTTTAAAGTAGATTATCTCCTGATAATTGGAAGAGTGAAAGTTAAATGTGCTGAAGTGTCATGAGAATAATGGGGTGAAATATCTTGGACGTTTTCATGCAATTCACCCTAATGCATGAATTGCTTACATTGATATCTACAATCAAAAAATTATATAGAAGTGTGGTGTGTACTGTGTCTGACACAGAGAGGAAAGGGCCCAGGCTGATGCAGAATCTGACCAATCAGGTTGTGAACAGCAGCAGCACCCTGACACTGGCCTGCTTGGCTTATGGTGTGCCAAAACCCTATATTACATGGTACAAAGACAAGACTCCTGTCACAGAAGGACCAGGTGAGAATGCACTAAATGAAGTTGTGTGCATTGATAAGCGATCCTCCTATCAGACCTGGAACTGTTCTGTATTATATGGTGTATGTTTTTAATTCATCTTTCTATGATGCTTTCAGGTATCACTCTAAAAGTTGACGGCACTCTGATCATTGAGCGGGTGAAGAAGGATGATGAGGGCATTTATGAATGTCGTGCCAGCAATGCTGGAGGGGAAGTAAAGACCAGTGCGGTCATTACTGTAGTGGGTGAGTTTTTAGATGATGACCAACTCTTTGCCTGCCTTTAATTCTTTTTTTTCATCATTCATATTATAAGGGTATAAATTGTGCAATTGACTGTAAATGTGGCACAGTAACCATAAAGATTGTCCTATTTTAGCCAGGACTTTCACTTCCAGTCAGACATTGTAAAGATGATTCAAAATCTCACAAGCACCGTTCTCAAAGTTTCTATAGTAATGTAAACAGGACAAATAGCCTTTTTTGGCCGAACTTTGAATAACTATCAAATGAGAATGACACACTAAGGCTGCCAGGAATCCCATGCAAATTCCAGATTTTGATGGGGGTCTGGGAGTTAAAGTCAGGGTCCTCTCACAAGACCTCTGCATAGTCTTTGAGGACATTCATTAATGATCGAAGAGACATCTCTTTGAAGAAGTAGAGGGTTTGAAGGAAAGTGTAATGGTAAAATAAGAAGATAATTTCTAAAACAATTCTTGTCCCTACACCCCTCATCTCAGTAGTGAAATTCTGTTACAATCTATATCCTCTTACAAGAAAAGAAACATTGGCTTGACATGATCCAACAAACCCAAGCCAAACACATTTATTCAAGGAGAACAGAGTGCGCTTTGAATTCTTTCTCCTTTCTCTTTTGGAAATCAACCTTTTGAACATTTTTGGAACCACTCATTACCCAGTGAGTACATTATAAATGAGAATGAGTGAACCAGACCCTATCCAGTGAAACACTGTATACACTACATGTGAAAGCACACTGCATTGTTTGTGCACAATTTGTCAGAGAAAATGAGAAATGGAAATGAAATCATGCCTCAAAACCAGATCAGACTCAAATTTAGGGGAAATGCAAAAAGCAGCACTGCATGACAAATCCAGTTTATATTTTGTGAAATGGGGTTTTGTATTTGGTATACTTGGTATGTGATTATGTAGAAACATGATTATATGTACAAATAACATTGGTAATATTTATTAGACAAAGATTTGTGATGAATATGGTACAGATGGTTCTCTCATTGAAAATTGCTGTTTCTGCACACAGGAGAAGATGGTAAGCCAAATATTGAAGTGATCATCTTGGTGTCTACTGGAGCAGCAGCTACATTCCTGTGGATAATGCTCATTCTCTTTATCCGTAAATTAAGAAAAGTAAGGACTTTAGGTTACACTTTTATGTAAGCTGTCCTTGTTACTGAGTACTGAGTATTATTCTACTACATGCACTTACTATAGGGTTAGGATTTGGAATAGGGTTTGGTTAAGGGTCAGTTGCATGTAATTATGCATAATTGACCATTTTACTATAGTAAGTACATGTAATGTGTAATACGGACACTGTAAATATTGCAATATTGTGAAATAGTGTCACAATTAAAATAACTGTTTTCTATTTGAATATATTTTAAAACGTAATTTATTCCTGTGATGGCAATTTACTCCAGTTTTCAGTGTCACATGATCATTCATTATTAGCAGTGTTGCTTAATATTTTGTCGAAACCACAATAAATTTTTTCAGGATTCTTTGATAAATAGAAAGTTCAAAAGAACAACATTTATTTAAAATCGAAGACTTTAGAACCATTATAAGTGTCAATTTTATGTACCATTGCTAAATAAAAGTATTTATAATTATAATTATAATTATAAAAGTTGAATTATTTTGTTAAATATCTTAGTGACCCCAAAGTTTGACCGGTATGTTAACTCTGGTAATTTATTAATGTACAGTTATCTACTGGTCTACTGATTTATTTCTGTTACTCTATGACAAAAGACTTCTAAAAACTCTTAATGATCTAATGTGTATGAAATTATCTAATCAGGGCCCAAACAGTCATGCAGGTACATAGGAAGAATGACAAAAGCCAAAAAAAGTTAGAAAAAGTTCTGATTTAAGAAATATTTAATTATTTCACCAGCCAAGTTCAGCAGATTTAAAGACGGGTACCTGTCCATCATCATGGACCCGACCACATGCCCCTTGATGAGCAGTGTGATCGTCTGCCCTATGACAGCAACAAATGGGAGTTCCCTAGAGATCGCCTCAGACTTGGTGAGTTCAAAGATCCTTTTCATTCTTTGTTAGACAAAATTTGTTTATTTCCTATTAAAGCAAGGCATGTGATGTAAACAAGAATAAATTTGAGTCATACCTAACTCAAAGGTTACTCTTTTAGAGCTCATGAGTTCACTTCTTTCTCTTAAAATGCTTTTGAACAAATAAAAATGGACTTTTCTTCTCTTTGATTGACTTAATCCTCAGGCCTATTTTGCCTATTAATGGTGGGTATCAGGGTTGTGAAAGGTTTGTAAAGAAAATATGCCTTTATATATCAGCGAGCCGCTTCTGTCGTTCAGTCTTAACTTCTCCATGAATTCTCATTGGAGGGTCAACCTCAGCAGGCTGTTTTAATTACAGCCTCACATCTTTCCTGACAGGGCATCCTGCCTGATTTATGAGCCCCCAGGACACAGCAAGCTCATGTAGACGCTCTCTGTCTATCTTTTTCTCTCTCTGACAGGTAAAACTTTGGGGCATGGAGCATTTGGAAAAGTTGTAGAAGCCTCTGCATTTGGCATCGACAAGATTTCTACTTGCAAAACAGTGGCTGTGAAAATGCTGAAAGGTAACTGTAACATGTTTTAGTGGTCTCTAAAAGTCTTTACAAACTATCACTCATATATGAGTGGGAAGAAAAAATTAATTTCTCTGTTTTGTATGTCACCCTTAATGACAGCAGCACTCAAGCTGCATGAACTTCAAACTTCAAACCTTATGATCATGTTCTTCAGCATGATTTGAGAGTGATCCAAAGAGCATCTTGTGCTTCAATGGAAGCAAAAACATCTAACTGTTTATACAATTTACTTATTCGATTAATGACTCTAAATAGACTAGACCACCATGGCGTTTCTTTGTTTTACATTTTTATCTTTAAACTTTCTGTTTATTTTAATTCCCAAATTTTGATTTTGGTTTCAGACTTTTAGACCCCATTGTATAAGGCTATCAGATCAACAGAAACACAGAACAAGAACAGAAAGTACTTAGTTGAATATAATCAACATTCCTGTAAGTTTTATTACATCACAAATTTGCTCTTTTAGACAGATATGCTTTGCCTTTTTATGGCAGTATTGAATACATTGATCCCATATATTTTATGCAGATGTGATTGAAAACAGAAGCCTGTCCATGTGGATCTTTTGGTTTTCGTGCATGTTTCTTGAGTTCATATGAATATAATTAGCAGCTGTTCAGGGTATTGCATGCTACATTTATGTGATTGTCCACAGATATGAAACCTTGGACAAAAGCATACGTAAGTGAACTGAATGTGCAAATACTCACGTAGTATTTAGCAATGACCCCTGAACAGATGTTTCTTAGATCGCTCTGAACCAGAACCAACACGGTTCACCTTTGTAATTGGTTATTGTTTGTTATTGTTTTATTGTCACTTTCCAAAATGTCCACTATAACGCAACAATTTTGAATCAACACACAAAATTACTGTCATGCATTAAAGTAAGACAAATATTTTGGTCTAGCAGGACTGTATTCCCCTGCAGTTGTAAAAAGTTCCCCTGCAGTTGTCTAAACACTCTTCGTCTGGTCAACTGTCCGTAAAGCGTTTGTTTGGTGGTGGTGCATTCTTGTAGAGTGATGAGCGCTGCTCTGGTGGTGGTGTTTTGCCTGTTCTTGATGATGATAAATCTGTCGATACACATTACCACTCTATATTAATCTTCCCTGTGCATTAATCATAGAATGAGAGGCAAGACTGATGCCGCCTCATGCACCGCAGGTCAGTTCTTAATAAGAAGCAGTTCCCTTTCATTTGAATCCCTTTAAATTATTAAATCTAATGCCTACACACATTTTATTTTCAGAGTATGATGGCCCTGTTAGATAAGCAGACACTGTTTCATTATTTTCGTGCTTTTATCACCCAAAATTTGAAATGTCTAAAATGCAAAGGAAAAATTTGTCTGTCCTCAGTTTGACATCATGAATACTTTTCATGCTGTCTTCTCCTACTTTGAAACAAGCAGCGCCAATATTCCTCTCAGTAAAAGACTCTGTGAGGTGTCTTTGGTATGAATCATGTACGAATTACTGCTCAATGTTGAACATAGCTCTCCTGTGTCACTTTGATGGGTCTAAACCACAGGAAACCTGACGTGTTAAAACAACAGCCTCCCAATCTTACTCCATGACCTCCAAAGGTCACCAGGATAATGTTCCTGACCACATATTTCCCCAGAATGATGTACAAACTACTGAGAACCTAGAAAAGAGTTCTTTCTCTTGTTCAAATACTTTAGAAGGTTTATAACAATGTTGCTTCCAGATGTTGATCTGTGCTCTATAATTTATGGTGTGCATTATGTTGTCTGTTTAAGGTTCCTTTAAACACAATGACAGGCTTTGAACGTTCATTTTATACTTTCCAGTTATTTCCGTGTGTGAACTTGATGTTTATCTTGATTATCAAAGTGCTGCTCAAACTCAAATTCAAAAATAGATCATAAATTATATTTATAATATAGTAGCTAATTTTTTATTTATTTTTGTATATAATTTGTTTTAAATATAGTTTTAGCATTTTAAATTTTAAGTCACAACTATGTCAAGACATTAATAAAAATCTCTTATCCATTTGAAACAACAGAAACGGTGATTGAAAGGTCAGCCTTTCGACAGGAGACCAGAAATACAACAGCATGCTTGAGATCATCGCAACATAATCATACATATTCCTAACATTTCAAACAAAAATCCCTTCTGACCATGTAAGACATTCCATTAATTTCCTCTTATCCTCTTCACTCAACAGCGGGAGCTACAAATAACGAGTGGAAAGCTTTAATGTCTGAACTGAAGATTCTGATCCATATTGGTCATCATCTCAATGTGGTCAATCTGCTAGGAGCCTGCACAAAGCGTGGAGGTAAGGGGAAGTTGACCGAGAGAATTCAGCCATGGCGACTTTTTCTCTGTTTTTACATTTATTTGGTGTATGCTCAGGTCCGCTAATGATAATCGTGGAATTCTGCAAATATGGAAACCTATCCAACTACTTGAGAAGTAAGAGGGGTGACTTTGTGGTTTATAAGGTAAGCAGTATTGTCTCGTTCATTTAAGCAGTGATTTGACATGATGATGCATGATATTGACCGGAACATGTGATGATAACATCCACAGTGTCAGGATGGTAAGGCTCTGCGTTCCAGCTCCGGGTGTGATCTGAGCGAGCTCATCAAGCGCAGGTTGGAGAGCGTGGCTAGCACCGGAAGTTCAGCCAGCTCCGGCTTCATTGAAGATAAGAGCTACTGCGACTCGGAGGAAGAGGAGGAAGGTAGCGGCTGAGTGTCTTCCTTCCCCTTTCCCCTCCTCCCTCTCAACCCCTGCCTCACCTCCACCCCACCCTCTCTACTCTCAAGGCTCCGCTCATTGTTTTTTCCCCCTCAGTCTGATAGGTGGCTTCCTCAGGGATTCATAAATACATCTAATATTTTGTACAAGCCACTGTCACCTACTGTGCGCAGAGCTTTTTCTAATTTCCTGCTGAAAGACCAGAGCTAGTCCGCTGTGGGTACATTGGGTCGTGCTGTCCCATGCCGGTTATTTCTGGTTTAATAAACTGTTTACTCAGGTGGATGACCCACCCACAAGCCCCTCACTTGAGTATCATTGACAAACTGCACGTTGCAGTCTGCTCTAAAAAAAGAAGCCATGTTTCATTGTCTTCCTATCGGATGTGTCTGTAGTAAACAGGAGAATTATGACTTTAAAAAGCTGTTATTAATAGATAAAGAGAACATCAGACTTGATATACAGCACACATTTGTAGAAGAAATTCTTAGAAATTCTAGTTCTTTATTGCATAACAAAACAATGGTTTTGATTTAGCTGCTAATAGCCTTTTACCCTTGTCTTGCAGAGCAAGAGGATTTGTATAAGAAAGTGCTCACATTGGAAGACTTGATTTGCTACAGCTTTCAAGTGGCTAAAGGCATGGAGTTCTTGGCTTCGAGAAAAGTAAGAGTCACGCTTTCTCTACTCAGGATTTCATTCCGTAGCTCTAACCTTTGCAACGAATCATTATATTCTTAGTTTGTTGTGGCAGATCATTTTAATACAAATTTCCTTTTTAAATAATTCTTTGGCTTTTTGTTTTATAGTAGTAATCAATCTCCTTATTTTGGCAACTCTTTCAAAAGATTTGTCCAAAAATCCAGAACCCAAATTACTTTATTGATCTAACACACTCATTTACACACATCTCACAGATGAGATTTATTGCCACACACTAAAGATGCGGTTTAGCGTATGTGGTTTAATCTCACCTCAGGTCAGAGTTTCCCCGATGGCAGTTCCACATGTTTTACATTATCACAGCTTTCCATCATGTGCTCCATCTGACAGCGCAATGCCACACATGGTTCAAATAAGACACAAAACGCATCTTCACCACAGCCCTTTTCCCTGGTCAAGACACTGAGAGTTTAAAGAACATATAGTTATACAATAAACTGATAGATGAAGTATGTAGAACAAAATCTAATAGGATCTCTCTTTTATTTCTCCAAGTGTATTCACCGTGATCTAGCCGCACGAAACATCCTGTTGTCTGAAAACAACGTTGTGAAGATTTGTGATTTTGGACTTGCAAGAGATGTATACAAGGACCCAGACTATGTCCGTAAAGGAGACGTAAGTGTGCAATATTATCCAATTACTTCATATCGGCCACGGATACATGGTGCTGCGAGTCTGTATAATGCACACAGCGTTTCAAATCTACTTAGTGTGATGGACACAAATGATAATAGTCCAAAAACCACTGACACTGTGAATGTTCATCTGGAAAAGGATAAAATAATTCTGTTAATGCCAAGAGTCTTTGGCGTGCTGTTAGTCATTTTATAAGCCCTGATAATATTATTCTGGTCAAAGGATGTTTTCTTGTGGTCAAGTTTGAGCCAAGATGTCACACAGATTGTATAATCAAATAGACAGCATTTTATAAGCTGCACGTTTTTGAATGTGAAATAATATTGTGAGTCGTTCCTTTACAGGTGAGAGTGGCGCTAACATGGTCCGCTTATCTTTTCCCAGGCCAGACTTCCCTTAAAGTGGATGGCGCCAGAGGCGATATTTGACAAGATCTATACTACTCAGAGTGACGTGTGGTCTTTTGGAGTGCTCATGTGGGAGATCTTCTCTCTTGGTAAATACCATTGCTGTCCTAAGAGTATAACTCACATCCTCTTTATACATCTATTCATTGGAGACACACACAGCACTGTTGCAACAGTTCCGGAACTTGTAACAATTAGAAGAGTTTTAAATACTTTCTAATCTTTTATTTTACTTTTTGACTGTTATCGCAAACAATCTTGATTTAATATTTTGGGAAGATTTGATTATGAAACAATCAAATAATAACTTAAGCTTTTATGAATTCAGGCCGTCAGTTCTTGGAACAATGCTTTTTGCTCTGAGGTTTTCCATGAAACAAAGTGTATTTTTTTCCCTTCCTTTCTTCTATAGAGACGTTTCTTAGACTTTGTTTGTTTGCTTTACTGGTTCGGTGCATTTTACACCAAAGCAAAAATCTCAGACAGGATTCAGCACCCACCAAGTTAAACACACGGAGTAGCAAGGCAGCTCAGCACATGCTGTGCTCCATCCAAATGGAAATAAAATGAACTCAAGGGTCCTCAATCAAAGACACCTGGCACAAACCAGGCTGCTCATGAGGTGCCCTGCGCTATCAACCTCCTCCAGATGTAGAGGGCAATAACTGTCAGCTGCTGTTAAATTTTCCTTTGGGAACAAAATGGATTGGGTTGTCAGCTTGAAAAAAAACAAAACAATTTTCATTCCACGAGTGCAACAACATCTGTGAACTTCAACGCTGTGTCTTTAAATAATAAATAGAGGTCGTAAAACTGAAGAATCAACTTCCATTTGATCAGGTTTCATTCCCAACCAGGAATGTAAACCCACAGTTACTAGGCAGCATTTAATGTAAATGTCTGCTCCCACAAATGTACTATAACCTTTAATGGTATAGTGTACAGTGTAGCTGTGGCCCCTTTGTCGTTAAAGGCTCTGAGCAAACCATTTTAATGTCACCATTCATATATGTATACATTATATATTATATATATATATATATATATATATATATATATATATATATATCTACCATATTAATAATTAAACCATATAAACCATATACCATATAAACCACTATTAACAATTCTACTTTATTGCTTTAGTTTCTAATTTAACATCAAATTGTTCATTAAATATTCTTGTGCTTATTTGGTCAGTAATAATGCAGAAATCAAAAATGGTGCATAATCTTACATAATTATATATATTTTTAAGTTTACCTGTCTGCGCTCAATTGCCTTTTATTCTAAGTTTGAAATGCATATTGAATGAACCAGAAACCACAGTAAAAATTCACACTGTTACTGTAATGGACGCAATGAAATCTGTGGGAAAATAGTGGGTCGTCATTTCACACGATGAAATAAAGCAACATTTAGGAAAACAATATAAATCATAAATTATCAGTGATATTTAAGGAATAGGACCTTAACTGATGACTCTGAGCTGTCACTACCACTGAGCTGCATTGACTTAAGTTGGTGTCAAATAGACTAACACCAAAAGTTTAGAAAAATTAATATTGCTACTTGATAGTGTCCATGGGAGAAAAGTTTGCACCGCACCCAAAGTACACTCTCACATTTTGTATTGTGGATTTGAATTTCTTGTCCCTGTTTTTCTAGGCACTCCACATCTACAGCACTATATTTACAAAGTTGCAGGATATTTCGAGTGCAGTTAATTTATTTGTTTTTAATGACTACCTAATCTATGTCATAAGGGGGTTTAGATCATAGTTTAATGAAAGATTGACCCTTTCTGAGATTCATTGTTATGATCTGCATATTTTAGTGGTTATCAGATATTATTCAAAGGATTTCAGTCAAGTAAATGAAAATATTGTTTCATGAATCATGGTTTTTGTAAGCGTGCAGCAAAGTCACAACAGTCTGCAAATTCACACTGTCTTAATAATTTAGTGGTTCTGGAGAAAACGGCTTTGCATAGAGTTTCCAAGTTTAGTGGACTGTCCTCATCAGCCCCACTGATGCTGATTATGCCTAGGTCTTTCCATTGATCTCTCCCAACCCACTTCACAGTTTAGTGAGTTTCTTGTCAGGCCCTTTGAAGTGGGCAGAGCTCTATTTCATGGAAAAGTCTTGATAACCCCATTATTCTCTTTCTTCTCCCCAGGTGCCTCCCCTTACCCTGGCTTACACATTGATGAGGAATTCTGCTGCCGACTGAAGGAGGGCACCAGGATGAAAGCTCCTGAATACTCCTCCTCTGAAATGTAAGAATAGCTCTACTTATGTCTTTATATTAACTATGCATGAAATTGTTATTACTTTAAATATTAGTGCCACAAATACAATGTGTTTGTTGTCAGAAATGTTCATTATGTTAGGTAAACTATTATGTAACATAAAATGAATGTAGTATAAACACATCAAATATCCATTTAAATTATATTATATTATATTATATTATATTATATTATATTATATATTATATTATATTATATTATATTATATTATATTATATTGCATTATTTGCATGTCTGTTATCTGTTCTGGCACATGCCTCTATACCTAAAGTATACATCTTTTAAGGTATTTATTTTATGAAAGTAAATTCCTTCTGTGTGATGCCTGGACTTTTATACAAACTTGAAGTGACTTTATTCCTACAAAACTCTTCAGGGTTATTAACTGAAACCTGCACTCTGGGGAAGAAAAATCCTTTCCTATCGATACAGTTGAAAAGAGCAGAAATATCTAATTACATTGCTTTGACACGAGACTGAAGCTTTAAATGGAAACAGATCAATTATTCGCTGAGTAGAAGAAAAGGAGCAGCTTCTGATTGGCAGATAGTTTATAGTGCAGTTGATGTGTGTTAGGTATCCATTACTAACTTACACCAATGCAGCTGAAACTCAAGCTCACATTAAAGGCTTCGGTCTACCTAGGCAGCATGGGGTGGCCAAACACAGTGGCAGGACCCCTGGGCTTCAGACAGGGAAACCCATCGTCAAGATACTCCCTTTGTGGTTACAGGGTTAGAGAGCGAGCCAAACCAAAATCTGAAAGTTTTCAGATGTAACAAGATATGAGAGAAGGGGTCATGGTATCAGTTTTAAATGTGGTAAGGAAGTGAAGTGGACAACTTCAGATTAGTGTTGCTTATAAATGGGTGCAGAGAACTGAATTCCCTCAATCTGAGAGATAATATTCACTGCCTGTTCTCAATAAGATCCCCTACTGCTGTCTATGAAGTGCTCTACTCAATCTTTGTTTTAAAACTATGGGCTCTTTCAGATGGTCATTTTTCATACCTGATATTCTGTAAATGTATTAAACCCTCCATGTGGAACCCTGAACAGAGCACTTATTTTTAAAACTTCTCAAATTTGCAATCGCACATGCCAAGTCTGGCTAATTCAACATAACAAGAGGTCATGATAGATGGCGATTGGAGATGACCTACAAAATGCAGTCCAGACCTCAGACCTGAATTGAATGCGGCACTCATAAATACAGCCATTCTGGTGCCAAGTCCATTTAGCTTCAAAGAACATGTCAACTAACATTGCAGATAAGGGTCCATTTATACTGTATCACCTGAATGTTGTTTTGAAGGAGGTTGCACAGATAACACTGCTCATCAAGAGAGCAGATATGTAGATCAAGCAGAGGCGGACAGTAGTGGAGTATTTTAACTTTCTACTCAAGTAAATTTTTCAAGGTTATTGCTTGAGCACAGCTTGATAGGATATAGAACATCCTGGTGTATCGCTGATTTCAGAGGAACCACTATTCACCAATTTTCTGGACTTCCTGTTAGTTTAAGGAGTCGCTCCATCTGGATTCATTAAAATAACCATTTTAGAAGTCCTGCTTCCTCTTGCTAATCTTCTACGCAGCCCACGAGAAGAATACCACCTCTCTGGTGACTACCGAATTCAAACCCTAATGAATATATATGGTGATTACTGTAAGGAAGTAATGAGTCATCGACTAGTACAATCATTTTTCCATACTCCAAATTGCCCAATGTCGTGCTAATCAGATGAGATCAGAGAGTTTCATGGTTAACAGGCTTTATTTATATAAGAACCTGTGAGTGCAACACCACAGTATAAACAGGATACAACTCAATCATTTACTCAAATGGCGGGTTGGTGCATTGACGCCCCAGTGTTTCACAACTGAACCTTAGCCTTCAGATAAACTTCACCATTACAGACCACTGCAAAATCCAATAAAGGACCCCAGACGTCCCTTGTGGGGAGAGATGCTGACAGCTCGTGTAAAGCAGGAGGAAGTTCCTCTCAACACAAACTCTCACCCTGAGAACGGTGCAATGAAAACACTCAGCCTCACTCCTCGTGTCACGCACAGAATATTATTGATGAGTGTAAATAATTGGATAAAGCCGGATTTGCAGACTAACCTAGAGGTCAAGGCAAAGGGCGTAATTCATGAGGGTTTGTGTAGCTGCTGAAGAATTGCAATTTATGATGATGGAGTATTGAACACAAAGTTCAAAGGAAGCTCTTTAACATGTGCATGTTTCTCTTCATAGATATCAAACCATGTTAGACTGCTGGCATGGAGAACCATCCCAGAGGCCCACATTCACAGAACTGGTAGAGAGGCTAGGAGATCTGCTCCAGGCTAGTGTGCAGCAGGTACAGTCTCATTCACTTTATTATCCTTGTATGTATTTCCCACAAACTGTTTTTAAAAGCTTAAAGACTGACCACAGCAAAACCACAGGGGTTTTTATGGGAGATGCACTACCATTACACAGGAAAACCATGCCAGCTTTTAACAGTTAGTCATAGATCAAAGATGAATAAGTTATTCATGTGATTCAGAGTGGCTGTAAATACAGTTTAAAACAAGTCACTCATGAAGTCAAATACACATGTACTCTACCATTCAAATGTTTAGGTCGGTAAGATTTTTAAGTCTCTTATGCTCACCAAGGCTGCATTTATTTGATCACAAATACAGTACACTAAAAATACTGGGTTAAAAACAACCCAAGTTGGGTTGAAAATGGACTAACCCAGCGGTTGGGTTAAATGTTTGCTTAAAACAACCCAATCGCTGGGTTAGTCCATTTTCAACCCAACTTGGGTTGTTTTTAACCCAGCAATTTTTAAAATGTAAAACCCGTAAAAAAAAAAAAAAAAAAAAAAATTCTGAAATATTATTGCAATTTAAAAGAACTGTTTTCTACTTACATTTATTTTAAAATGTAATTTATTCCTGTGATGCAAAGCTGAATTTCCAGCATCATTACTCCAGTCTTCAGTGTCATGATTCTGCAGAAATCATTCCAATATGATGATTTTCTGCTTAAAAATGATTTCTTATTATTATCAATGTTGCAGTTTGTAACATTATAGATGTCTTGACTGTCACTTTAGATCAATTTAATGCATTTAATTTCTTTCAAAACAACTTTTCACTACTTTTGAAAAGTAGTGTGTTAAATCAAATACAAGCCTAAACATGAAAATATTACATTTACATACACACATCCCGTATTCTCAATTACAAAATTATACAAATTGTATCTCATAGACCAAGCACATTTAAATGCTGAAATTGTGAAACTTGCATTGTGAAATTCAGTGCCTGTACTAATCAACATGATATCCAAGCAAAAGAAATGTAAAAATCTGCTTTTGAGGGTACAGTATGTTCTGATACATTTTTCTTAGTTTAAAAAGAAAATGTAAGGAATGGATTTGATTTAAAATATGGCTTGAAGAGAAGATTTGGTCTCAGTCAAAGGCATAGCACTGAGATCAAAACATATTCTAAGCCATCTGAATTGGAAGCCCTCCAAATGCCCTCTCTCTCACATAAGGAATCAAGCTTAGTGTACTGCCCGGACTGTCCCTAATAACATCATCTCCATAAAGCATATTCACACATTCCCCTGCAGATGTGTGTACAGATTCCTCCAGAATCCTATAATATCATATGCAGGGTGATGTCACAGTTTTAAAATGAGCTGAATTTTTAAACACTTTGTGTCTCTTAGGAGGGAAAGCATTACATTCCGATCAACACAGCCCTGTTGACCAAAGCAGACCCCTCAAACCCAAGTCCCACAAAGGAGACCTCCTCCAGACCTGTCTCTCTTAGAGACTCCGGGATGGCTTGGTAAGATAGCTCTATCTTATCCATTTAGCATTTATGCTCTGACTGATCTGTATTTGTATTTCTGTTGTTAAAAATCAGTCTGTATGTCATCATGAGGACTATGTTAAACTTTTTGGAAATGTGTATTTTGTAGATAAAGTTCTACCATTTTCTGGTTTCCGTACAGCACATTTTCATGTTCTAACCAAACACTTCATCCCAATGGCCTTCATTTGAATGTTTTACGGGTGAAGGAAAGCACTAATTGTTTCTTGATAAGGAACAGTCCTCATAGCATTAAGGGCCCCTCAAGGAATTTCCTCTTGTACCACAAATGCAGTTTCAGGATTTATGCCTACTTAAGATAATATTTATCCAACTCTTGTGTTTCCATGGGTCCTTCAAGTATATTTGTAGAGAATAATATTGAAATGGTGCTCTCCCTATCCCTGTTATCCCTAATGCTGAATTACAGAGCTATTTACCCTGCTGCGTAAAATTTAGTTAAAAAGTATCCAACACAGTATTGAACTTCTACTTGGAAACTGTGATACTGAACACAACCCTCTTATTCTAGTATGTATTTGTTTGAATCTACCAGACATGATGTCATGAGAAACTTTCTGTACTGATCGTATGCCGTTTCCTCTAAGGAGGCAAGGGAGGCAGTTTCTCCTCAAAAATAATTAATATTGCAAAAAATAAAACAAGGCAAATATGACAAAATGTGACAAGTAAAAGTTATAAATGATGCCGTTAATGGGAAGACCACTCAGCCACTTAGATATCACCGCTTTCTCATGATGACTGTGGGGGTTTATATTGAGCAGTCAGCTTGGGGAAATTAAAGTTACATCTTCGTGTCTGTGACAGACAGTGTTTACCGAGCTTGATGACTGACTGCTGAAAATAAGTTGACTATTAAAAAGAAAAGCTGAATATTACTTCACAGATAATATATATTGTTTAAATTGTTACTCCCTTTAGTTATTATTTTGGAATACATGTAAAAATGCGTAAAAACACTAACTTGGTGAAATTTATACTTGGTTTTAATAAATAGAACATTACATGGTTACAAATACAAAATATAATTGTCTTTGGTCTCTCTTTTTATGTAATGTTTATTTAACCAAGGAAAATTAAGTGTTACCTGGGACATAAGTTTACATTTGATATATATATATAAAAATGTGAGGACTTTGCTTCCTCGTTTTAAAACACCACTGCACACCACTCTCTTATGTGGAGTATTTGATGCTTTCAGGAACATCAAGGCCCGCCCAGGCAGTGTGAAGACCTTTGATGAAGTTATCCTGGAAAATGGAACCAACAAGATCCACGAGGTGAAGAGCTTGTTTTTTGCATTTAAGAAATGGCATTTCATTTGCACATTACAAAACAATGCAAAAATATAGTGTCTGTGGTTGAGTCATCTTTGGTTGTTCACAGGGTGGGCAGTCAGACAGTGGGATAGGTCTATCTTCAGATGACCTGAAGACACTGAAGCGCCTTGAGTCACTGGCCCGACCGCGGAGTTTCATGGCCCGAGCGTGAGTACAGTACATTCAGTCCTGTTTAGACCTTTTGCCTGGCCACATCCAGAACCACAGGAATGGGTAGAACTGCCGGCGTATGCCCTGGAGACCCTCCCACTGGGCTGGAATGTAGATGACACAATTGTCATACAGTTTCTCCCCCAAGCTCCACACGACTCCAGTCACTACCCCTTTTCTTTGAGAGACGTGCCTGCACGAGAGTCTCTCAAACAATGGCACAGTGGAGAGATATTGCCTAAGGTGACAATCTCAACAGCCAGACAACAAAAGCAGGGCTGGGCATGTGACTTGTTAAAGCTGGCTGTAAGGTCTGGTGACTAGCATCTTTGTTTGTACCGCCTGGGCTGTAATGGCCTCTGACTCCATCGCTGAAACAGATATGGCATTTTGCCATTTTAAACAATAATATGCATTGAATTATGCCTCTTTTTAATTTGAGGAAGTATTAGAAAGAATGAGCGCTTAGTAGTGTTAGAGACTGAAATATATTCCCTTTAGGGTCCTGTTATTTTTGCTACAGAATGTATAAAACTTAAATATATTGACTGACTGATGAAAAAAATAGATGGTTAAAACGTTGTCAGTTCTCGTCCTCGACCAGCCTAATAATTTATTAACTACAGACTAAAGTGTGCTGGGGTCTGAGACAACATGACTTGTTCATAAAAGGGCCCCAGGGCAAATGGTGCTGAAAACTAAAGTGAAGCGGAGCTTTTAAGTTATTAATGGAAAGCCATTGGGCTGGATTAGCCTTGGTTTTGTTTAGCCGTTTGAGATCTGAGACACCGTTTATGGTCTTCCAATGTGGCAAAGGCCAGGGTTAATCTACAAAGGTTATCCTCTAAATTGCATTCAGGGCCTCATGGACTATACAGCATCCTAATATTTGCGGGCAACAGTTTGCACCACCAATTGCAGTTAAACAAATAGTGATAATGTCTTACTGATTGAAGGTTTATGACTCAGACCTGGAGAGGCAAAGTGGTTAACTAATTGTCCATGCTGTTTAGAAGTGTTCAGTCTAAACATGCGATTGGCATTAGATATGGGTAGTTGGGTAGTGGTAAAACCACCATATAATAAATGCCAAGGCTATATTATATGACCTTCATCTAAAAAGGATCTTACTGTGTCGTGTTAAAAATAAATCTATACTACTGTACAAAAGTCTTTGGTCAGTAATGTGTATATATATATATATATATATATATATATATATATATATATATATATATATATATATATATATATATATATATATATATATATAATTTTATATTTATTTTTATACTTTAAAGAAATACGTACTTTTATTCAGCAATGACTCATTAAACTTATCAAGAGAGACAGTAAAGACTTAAAATGGCAGATAAAATCTAATTTTTGTTATCACAGCCATAAAAATAATAATAATAATAAACAATTATATATATATATATATATATATATATATATATATATATATATATATATATATATATATATATATATATATATATAAAATAAATAAAAATTATTTTAAATTGTAATATGCCATAATATTATTGAGTTGGTGAATACGAGATTTTGATTATGCCAAGTCAACATGTCATTATCAGAAAATTATTTATTATTTTATAATCTTTCCTAATAATTATATTATCCTAAAGCTTCTGCTAAGAGAAAAAATGTCCTCTAAAATGTACAAAACCTTCAGCCTACTGTAGTAACAAGATGAATACTGTAACAATATCACAGTAATATTCATACTATTCATACTAAAGTTCATAATCATTATCTGAGATGTGAGCGAGTCCATAGTCTGATATGAGAGACATAAAAGTAGTGCCAGGTTTATTCAGATGAGTGGACTTATGTCCAGCATTGCTCTGGTCATTAGCGAATATTAGGAGGTGTCAGACTGTTGAATGCTGCGATCGACCAATCAGAATTGAGTATTCCAGAGAACTGTGTAATAAGTTTTAATAACACCACACCCCTACCTCCCCTACTACATAAATACAGCAGCAGGGAAGATTACAGAGCTTGGTTGTCTCTTTTTATGATTGATGAGCCAAGATTGACTGCAAATGAACATAATCAACAGGTTTTCATTAAAAACACTCTGTCTCGCCTCTGTCAGCACTCCCCCGTCCTGCCATGTCCAATGCCGTCCACATCCCAGCCCGATATGATAAAAAGCTGGGCACAGCCTGCAACCAGCTGGCGAAGCCATGCACAGGTTGCCATGGTCACAGCCATGGGAAAAAAAGAGTCACTCAGTGTATGTAGAGAATGATGTATATATTGTAAAGAGGCGGCCCCTGCCAAGGACCCACTCAATCATTGTCACCTTTGACCTTCTACAGATTTATTGCTGTCCAAGTGTCTCCCTCCACATTGTGCCTCTGGATTCCACCTGGTACTCCCACATTTAGTATGCACATATGTGGAGTGCTTGTCACTGACAGCTCTGCTTCACACTTTGTACAGACCCCAATACATGCCAATCTGTTTCGTATAGATATTTACTGCAAATGATCACCCCTTTAGTCTAAAAGCAATGCAAACTAGCAGACTCCCTCCAGGGTGTCTGACCCAATGACCCCGGATGAAGATGTTATTGAAACCCATAGCAACACACAGAGCGAAGTTTACATACACAGTACAACAAAACTATTTAAAATGCTCATTTCAATTTGGGTACATTAAAACCCATTTGCTTCTCCCACAGGATGAAGAGCAAAAGCAAGGAGTCCGTTCTGCTGGAGGGTGAAAAGGAGAAATACCCAGCGCTTGTTCCCTCTCTAGACCTGAGTCTGGAGGACTCCTCTCTGGACCCAGAGCTGGAATGTCATAGCCCACCTCCAGACTATAACTATGTGGTCCGTTACTCCACACCACCCGTCTGAGTAGGTCTGCACTTGTAAGCCACCAGAAGTTTGATTGTTTGGGTGCACATTCTATCTATTTTTTTCTTTTATTTCTTTATTCTGGTATTGGAATGGTCATTCAGAGTTTCACATTTCCTCTTTCTGTGCACCTTTTCAAGGTAGTGTATGAGTACATGAGTACAGTGGACTGCCACTCATATCACTGTGGCAGTCTGAGATACAGCTACAGACCACCTCAGGTATTCCTGCTGTCTACTGTGAACACAAAAGGAACATTTTATTACAATAACGGCACTGTTTTCCCCAGTGAAATGGCATTCTTCATACAGAATGGTGGCTAATTATGAAATCATATGTTCAGTGGTTAGAAGGAGAGGACAAAGGCAATCCTTATTTTATTTCTAGGTAAATATTTTATTGAAATGAAAACTGGAATTTTGGTTATATGATATTTTATTTTTATTTTGCTAAAATTATTATTTCAGAGCTCTCTAAAGCTCATTCTTTTCTTTTTCTAGGATAATAAATATTTTTCTTTAGAACAGATTTTACTCGCATTTCACGCAACTGTCAGACAAACTGTCAAACAATGACCACAGATCATGAATAATTGAATGTGCGGTCTTTCTTTCCCAGAACTCAATCTGAAATTGCAGGACACATTGATCATCAACACTTAGGATGCACATTGTGTTTCCTGAGTTTTACCCAATGAAGCTAAAATGAATCACGTATGTTCCCGCATATCGTTTGTTTTATCTGGCAGAAAATCATAGCATTCATTCAGGTTCTTTTGAAAGAAATTAGTCAAGCTTCTTACATATAGCAGGACAGAATGGCTCATGGGTGCCTAACATCCAGTCTATCACTGTGAAAGTGGCTTCAAAAGCCTTAGCAAGTAAATTATTCATGCACATTCAATAGGAAAAATTCTGTTAATTATTGATCAAATGTGGACCACCATAAAAAGGCCTTGCTCTGTTCAACAATAGTTACACTGTACTGTGTACTTTCCATATTTATGTTGTTTACACTACTGTATACATAACAGCATGTAATATGTTGTGCAGCTATTAACAGAGGAAGGTATTCTGTTACTAATTCAGTAGTTTTTGTGCTAAAATACTACTAAAGCTTGCAGGGCAGGCTTTAATGTTTTCAAGAGGCTAGTCACTATATTAATGGACATGGATAATTATAGTAGAAGCATGTGCACACATGTAGGTGCTATCAGTATTAACTTCTTAATTACTGTATGCAAGTAAACCAACACTGTGGGATAGAATGGGTGGGAAATCATTAAACCAGATTATTTTGACAGTTGTAAAAGTGGTTAGATCCATTATCGCTAACAATTATTGTTTTTAAGTCCCAGTATTACATTCATAGCTGATGAACTGTCTTCCAAATAATGAAATGTATATACTGCCAAATGATGCTTTCAATAATGTTGTTATGTTGACTGATATTTGTGAAGTAAAATTGTATGCACTGATATTTTCTACATATATATATATATTTTGTATTATAACTGTATTTTAATATTAACCAAGCATAAATAAAGATCTATATATTTATATATAGCACATTTTCAGAGTCATGATTGCATTTGTACTAGTACATGCCTGTATATTATGGCTAATATATCTAATAAATAAAAATGCACAGAAATAATTCAATGACACTGTACAGTAGTTTTCTTCCTAAAGCATAATTTCCAATAGGTCTTGTCTATACATATTTCCAGTAAGGTTTTGCTAACTATTCTAAGATTGTTGGTGGAGATGGTTAGGCTGTGTGTCATCTGTGCGCTCTTCCGCCTGCTTCTTGGCCACAGAGACACATTTCCTGAGCGGGGCGAGGTGACGGCAGTCTGTCTGTCACCAGGACAATACCTCTGTGAGCAAGAAAAGGAAGAGCTTCTCCATCATTCCCATCACAACAGGACTCCAAACACTAAACTTCCTAAGGGCCAACAGTGCCCCCCAGCTTTGGCACTAAAACGCCAGAGATGAATGTTGTTGCCGTTTCTGCTTGTCATAGTGGAGATGTACAGTGTTTACAGTACGCTCACTTTATTGATTGTGGATTGGTGGTGTGTTAATGAAGGCTGTGAGACATGTAAACTGATTCAGGAATATAAAGTATAAACAAACAAGGGAAGGATGTTGGGAGGGTTAGGGGTCATCATAATCTGGCTGCAAGCACAAGCGCAACATTCACGCACACCTCATATTTTTCCACACTCACAGGAAGTATACAGTCTCCGAGCTCTGCAGCTAAGTTCTCAATTTCCTTTGTAATAAATTAATATGAATATTACTGCTCAGTGATCATTTCCATGAGTATAATTTCCATTTTATTAACATAGAAACAGTATTATATAACACATTTAATTAAGTAATATTTTGTGTGTGTGTGTATATACATATACAGTGGTGGTCAGAATTATTGGCACCCTTGGTAAATATGATCAAAGATGGCTGTAAAAATAAATCTGCATTGTTTATCCTTTTGATCTTTCATTCAAAAAATGTGCAAAAACCTAACCTTTCATTGAATTAAAATAATTAAAAGTGGGGGGTAAATCACATTATGAAATAAATGTTTTTCTCCAAGACACGTTGGCCAGAATTATTGGCACCCTTTTATTAAATACTTTTTGCAACCTCCTTTTCCCAAGATAACAGCTCTTGAGTTTTCTTCTGTAATGCCTGATGAGTTTGTAGAACACCTGACATGATATCAGAGACCATTCCTTCATACAGAATCCTTCCAGATTCCCAGCTCCATGTTGGTGCTTCTTCTCTTCAGTTCACCCCACTCATCTTCTATAGGGTTCATGTGAGGGGACTGGGATGGTCATGGCAGAAGCTTCATTTTGTGTTCAGTGACACATTTGTGTGTTGATTTTGATGGAAGATCCAACCACAGCCCATTATAAGATTTCTTGCAGAAGCGGTCAGGTTCTTATTTTTTATCTGTTGGTATTTGCTAGAATCCATGATACCATGGTTCTGAACAAGATGTCCAGGACCTCCAGCAAAAAAATAGGCCTACAACATTAAAGATCCAGCAGTATTTAACCGTGGACATGGGGTGCTTTTATCCCTGTTTGCACCAAACACATCTGGTGGGTTTGCTTCTAAAAAGCTCCTTTTTTAGTTTCATCTGACCACAGAACCAGGTCCCATTTGAAGTTCCATGTCTTGTCTGACAACTGAATATGCTGGAGTTTGTTTCTGGATGAGCAAGAAGGATTTTTCTTGAAGCCCTCCCAAACAACATGTGGTGATGTAGGGGTTGTTTTTTTTAGGCTTTCTTACCCCAAGACTCAACTAATCTCTGCAATTCTCCATCTGTGATCCTTGGAGAGTCTTTGTCCACTCAAACTCTCCTCCTCACTGTGCATCAGGACGATATAGACAGATTGATAACATCTTTAGTTGATTGGACCTTCTTAATTATTGCCCTGATGGTGGAAATGGGAATGTTCAATGTTTTAGCTATTTTCTTACAGCCACTTTCTATTTTGTGAAGCTCAACAATTTTTTGCTGCACATCAGAACTATATTCTTTGGTTTTACTCATTGTGATGAATGATTATGGGAATTTGGCCTTTGTGTTTCCTCATATTTATCCTCCTGTGGATCAAGACGTCATAGCTGGACAATTTCATGTTCCTATAGTCACCCTGGTGTGCTTAAAAAATTAAACATTAATGTGAATATACTTCAGAGATATTTTACTAAATTCTAGGGGTGCCAATAATTATGGCCAACGTGTTTTGGAGAAAAACATTTATTTCATAATGTGATTTTCCCTCGACTTTCCATTCTTTTACTTCAATGAAAGGTTAGATTTTAGATTCCAAAAAAGTTGGTACACTGTACAAATTGTGAATAAAAAAGGAATGCAATAATTTACAAATCTCATAAATTTATATTTTATTCACAATAGAATATAGATAACATATCAAACGTTGAAAGTGAGACATTTTGAAATGTCATGCCAAATATTGGCTCATTTTGGATTTCATGAGAGCTACACATTCCAAAAAAGTTGGGACAGGGATAAGAGGCCGGAAAAGTTAAATGTACATATAAGGAACAGCTGGAGGAACAATTTGCAACTTATTAGGTCAATCGGCAACATGATTGGGTATAAAAAGAGCCTCTCAGAGTGGCAGTGTCTCTCAGAAGTCAAGATGGGCAGAGGATCACCAATTCCCCCAATGCTGCGGCCAAAAATAGTGGAGCAATATCAGAAAGGAGTTTCTCAGAGAACAATTGCAAAGAGTTTGAAGTTATCATCATTTACAGTGCATAATATCATCCAAAGATTCAGAGAATCTGGAACAATCTCTGTGTGTAAGGGTCAAGGACGGAAAACCATACTGGATGCCCGTGATCTTCGGGCCCTTAGACGGCACTGCATCACATACAGGAATGCTACTGTAATGGAAATCACAACATGGGCTCAGGAATATTTCCAGAAAACATTGTCGGTGAACACAATCCACCGTGCCATTCGCCGTTGCCGGCTAAAATTCTATAAGTCAAAAAAGAAGCCATATCTAAACATGATCCAGAAGCGCAGGCGTTTTCTCTGGGCCAAGGCTCATTTAAAATGGACTGTGGCAAAGTGGAAAACTGTTCTGTGGTCAGACCAATCAAAATTTGAAGTTCTTTTTGGAAAACTGGGACGCCATGTCATCCGGACTAAAGAGGACAAGGACAACCCAAGTTGTTCTCAGCGCTCAGTTCAGAAGCCTGCATCTCTGATGGTATGGGGTTGCATGAGTGCGTGTGGCATGGGCAGCTTACACATCTGGAAAGGCACCATCAATGCTGAAAGGTATATCCAAGTTCTAGAACAACATATGCTCCCATCCAGACGTTGTCTCTTTCAGGGAAGACCTTGCATTTTCCAACATGACAATGCAGACCACATACTGCATCAATTACAACATCATGGCTGCGTAGAAGAAGGATCCGGTACTGAAATGGCCAGCCTGCAGTCCAGATCTTTCACCCATAGAAAACATTTGGCGCATCATAAAGAGGAAGATGCGGCAAAGAAGACCTAAGACAGTTGAGCAACTAGAAGCCTGTATTAGACAAGAATGGGACAACATTCCTATTCCTAAACTTGAGCAACTTGTCTCCTCAGTCCCCAGACGTTTGCAGACTGTTATAAAAAGAAGAGGGGATGCCACACAGTGGGAAACATGGCCTTGTCCCAACTTTTTTGAGATGTGTTGATGCCATGAAATTTAAAATCCACTTATTTTTCCCTTAAAATGATACATTTTCTCAGTTTAAACATTTGATATGTCATCTATGTTGTATTCTGAATAAAATATTGACATTTGAAACTTCCACATCATTGCATTCTATTTTTATTCACAATTTGTACAATGTCCCAAATTTTTTGGAATCAGGTTTGTATATACACTGAACAAAATTTTAAACGCAACACTTTAGTTTTGGCCCCATTTTTCATGAGCTGAACTCAAAGATCTAAGACTTTTTCTATGTACACAAAAAGCCTATTTCTCTCAAATATTGTTCACAAATCTGTCTAAATCTGTGTTAGTGAGCACTTCTCCTTTGCCAAGATAATCTATCCACCTCACAGGTGTGGCATATTAGCGGATTATAGACAGCATGATTATTGCACAGGTGTGCCTTAGGCTGGCCACAATAAAAGGCCACTCTAAAATGTGCAGTTTTATCACACAGCACAATGCCACAGATGTCGCAAGTTTTGAGGGAGCTTGCAATTGGCATGCAGACTGCAGGAATGTCCACCAGAGCGGTTGCCCGTGAATTGAATGTTCATTTCTCTACCATAAGCCGTCTGCAAAGGCATTTCAGAGAATTTGGAATTTTTACAGGACATCCAGACCTAAAACTGTGGCATGTATGGTGTCAGAGAAATTCACTTAAATATAAGGTTCACTACAGAGGACAAAAGTCTATTCCTGGGTCCCAGAAGGATATGGCCATGATGTGTCTTCCTACATGGTAGTAGTTCTAGGCAGGTCTTGATGTTCAGATCACTTCGCCAAATGATTTCAGTTATTTCAAAGGTCCTTACAGCCTACTACAACAGCAAAAGAATCAAAACCCACAATGACACTGACAAATTATGTCTATGTTTTTGCCACAAAATTACGTTTTATTATGTACGGGAAGCACATACTCTATTTCTCCCACTGTCTCACCCACTCAAACGCACACAGATACAATACGGACAAACGCTCGCACATAAACGTGTTGTTAGCGCTGCTCTGACAATTTTATCAGTAAAATAGTTGACATTTCAGAAATGACATTTCTCACTAGCGAGGTAATAACGGCACTGTTCATGAAGCAGATAAACATACCGTTTCGCACAGACTGCAGTGATCATTCACATACACTTCTCTCTCTGTTGAACATTTGGTATTAAAATAGAAAAGTTAAAAGTTATTTAACTGTAACAACATTTCACAGTCTTACTGTTTTATTGTATTTTTCATCAAATAAATGGTGAGCACAGAGAAACGTGTAAAAATCTTACCGACCCCTTACTGTTTTGAACGGTAGTGTATACAAAGACACTGAATGTCATAAACTATACCAGAACTATAAAACCCAGTTACCAGGATTTGTTTGATCCCTTCCTAGTATAATATGGGATTGTGAATTTTTTTTTATTTAAAAAAATAATAATAATAAAATTATAACTTCATAGCTTATAATGGATTCTGATAAATTATCTCTGAGGAAAAACATCATGCATCTAATTAAAGGCTCTCTACTAGTGGGACCATTTTGCTTTTTCTTGTTCAACAATGTGTAAATCCCTGCCAGAGTCCTTCCCAAGGAAAACAGCCCCCCGGTGGAAAGATGCTTCATTAATCACTAAAACAGAGGTGGTATATTGGGACCTTTGGGATACTGCCAAAACTCATTCCTGCAATCAGTGACAAAACAGAATGCCTTGAAATCCTATCATACCCCATTCTCCTTCCTCTGTACAATTCCCATTAATGGAGTGGTCTTCCCCTCCGCTTGCACTTCCCACACTGCATGTGTTCTGGTGAGGGAGAGCAGGGAATAGCAGGATCAGGGTTGGGGGGAACCACATCCGTACCTCTCACCTATAGCTGAGACAATGGAGTAGACTTAATTTACCATAGATTATGGCTTTTGCCCACCTTTTCCCAGAGAAGTAGCGCTGAAAATACAAATAGCCTCAAATATGTTAATAAACTCCCCTGACGCCCAAGGGCAGGGTCAAAGAGTTCTGACAAAATCACACAGACTATTTGTCTTAAAAATAGTTATCTTAGACTTCGGCCTTCAGATCAAAGTACATTCTTTTTGTCCCCACAGGGCTCCGTTGATTTTAAAATAAACTATTTATTATATGTCAAGAATTCTGACACTGTAAACAATTCAGAAAAATCTGATCTACATATGGCAAGCCGTTTTAACTTTTATTCATTCACAGGATTTGAATTCTTGATATCAACAATTTAATTTTCACTAGATAAAATGCTAATTCTTGATATGAACAATTGAATTTCAACTATAAAAACTCTAATTCTTGATATCAGTAATTGTATTTTCACAAGTGAAATGTCACCATAGGCTGCCATTAAAATTCAATTCTTGATATCAACAATTCAATTCTTTCAACAATTTAATTGCTACTAGAAACAATGTTAATTTCTGATATCATGAATCTGATTGTTACTAGTAAGAAAGCCATTTTAGATATCTGAAATTATATTGATATCAACAATTGAATTATTGATATCAGAAATGCTAATTGTTGATATCAAGAATTTAATTGTTGATATCAACGATTCAGTTCCTGATATCAATCATTGAATTTTAATGGCAGCCTATGGTGACATTTCACTTGGGAAAATACAATTACTGATATCAAGAATTCGAGTTTTTATAGTTGAAATTCAATTGTTCATATCAAGAATTCAAATCCTGTGAATGAATAAAAGTCAAACGGCTTGCCATATTTACAGCGCTATGAGAACTCTAGACTAAAAACTGCTCAAGCACTGAACAAAAAATGGTGTAAACGATTCTCTATGCTATTGGATGTAATAAACAAATATTTTATATTGTAAAGAAAAACAGTATGGGATTATAGATGATAATGAACTCACAAATTATTCATTGTAATGTGATATTTTTAGGAGAGGCTTTCAGAATGAACTCAGTCTGAGTACAACCACTGAACTGATGATGGTCTTTGGTTGTAACTGACAGAAAGCCCCAGAAAAGAAAAACAGTCCATTTGGACCAAACAAATAAGATATCACCAGTAAAATACACGCATACTGTCTGCATAGTCTTCCCATGCACATGTAAAAGTTTATGCGGTTGCTCTTATTTCAGACATGCTGTCTAGCATATCTGTTCTGTTCTGAATTTGTTGGACCCATACGTACATTTCACGAGTTCACACTTACATCAAATTAAATAGAGTAAAGATTATGCATATTTGGCGTGCTGTCCAGGGGAGGGCTCCGGGCTCGGAATTTTTGCCCAAGCCCAGAGTAAAGTGAGGAGATGGAATGGTGGAGGGATGCTAAGAAACTGTCAAGGAAAGGACGGTAAGTCAGCTGTATATATACACACCTCCTTGTCGTTGATTAAATTGATTAGCTTAATGTGCTCCACTCATGTTTAATTAGGTTTAATTATCTGAACGTGCTCCTCCCGAAATTTGTTAATAAAACATCACTTAGAACCCTGTGTGATTTTCAGTGTTTATCTATAGAATAAAAAAAAAATAAAATAAAATAAAAAAAACGTTTTAGGAAATTCTTCAACCAGACTTATTATTAAATATAGGGAATGACTGCATTGCACTCTAAAAAATGTTGGGTTAAAAACAACCCAAGTTGGGTTGAAAATGGACTAACCCAGCAATTGGGTTAAATGTTTGCTTAAAACAACCCAGTCGCTGGGTTAGTCCATTTTCAACCCAACTTGGGTTGTTTTTAACCCTGCATTTTTTAGAGTGTGGACTCTCTGAACAAACATTGTGTAATGACTTTCAAAAAAAACAAAAAAAAAAAAGTTCCAATAAAATCTTTCAAACTTGTTTTGAGGTCCCAATAAAATATGCTATGTAGCAATTTTCTTATGAACAGCATCATGACCTAATTCTCCTTGTGGAAATAAAAAATGAGAAAACATATGATTCATAATTTAAACTACTTTGAGCACTGTCCCCAAACCACTTGGGACACACATTTAGTTATTTTCAAGTTTCCAGGGGAAAAGTTAAATCTGTCCCACTGGTAGCATTTTCTCCTCAGATAAAACATTCTTCCTTATAAGACAGTCAGACGAGATCTCACTCAGCTGAATCATTTCGAAACCTCCACCTCCATCCATTGGAGACTCAGACTTTCAACATGCCCACATACACTCTAAAAAAAGCGATTGGGTTGTTTTAACCCAGTAAATGAGTTGTTTTAACCCAGCGGTTGGGTTAAATGTTTGCATAAAACAACCCAATCGCAGGGTTAAAACAACCCAATCGCAGGGTTAAAACAACCCAATCGCTGGGTTAGTCCATTTTCAACCCAACTTGGGTTGTTTTTAACCCAGCATTTTTTTAGAGTGTAACATGATGATAAAATACTAACAAATAAATTAATAAATAGCCTGGCCAAACTAAGAGAGTGTGATTTTTTGAATAAAGCCAACCATCTTAAAACTGTATGTTCTGGCAGACCACATGAGGCTTTCTTTAGCAGGGCTATGGTAGGTTATATAATATTTTAGTAAGCTAAGTATCATGCAGAGGTTTTATTCTAAACAAACATTGCTCATTAATTACAAGTAATTCACATAAATGAACAGAAACGTGGTGTTATTCAGTGTAGTGATTAGTCTCCAGCTGGTACACGACGCAAACAGGTTACATTTACCTAGTGAATACTGCCCTCTAGAGGTCTTTCTGTAATGGTGCTGATTATTTATAATGAATGCTGGCTGGGTATGATTATTCATTTCGTTTAAAAAAAAGGGGGTGAAAGGAAAATAAAAGTTCTGTGCCATATATGTCATAAAAATGTGTTCGTCCAGCAATACCTTTAATTCAGAGTGAGTGGCTCTTGCAGGAAATCGACCAGCAGAGGGCGTCGCTGTGCTGTGCAGTGAATCTCCAAACCAACCTATCGCTTTCTTCATTGCGTGCACCTGCATCAGCAACGCGTGTGTACGCAAATCCCAGATCTGGCTTTCAGCTTGTTAGGGTAGGATATATTATAATGACCACATATGCAGCACAACAATTAATACACAACATTTATCCACATGGCATATTACCATCATATACAAACCTGATTCCAAAAAAGTTGGGACACTGTACAAATTGTGAATAAAAAAAGGAATGCAATAATTTACAAATCTCATAAATTTATATTTTATTCACAATAGAATATAGATAACATATCAAACGTTGAAAGTGAGACATTTTGAAATGTCATGCCAAATATTGGCTCATTTTGGATTTCATGAGAGCTACACATTCCAAAAAAGTTGGGACAGGTAGCAATAAGAGGCCGGAAAAGTTAAATGTACATATAAGGAACAGCTGGAGGACCAATTTGCAACTTATTAGGTCAATTAGCAACATGATTGGGTATAAAAAGAGCCTCTCAGAGTGGCAGTGTCTCTCAGAAGTCAAGATGGGCAGAGGATCACCAATTCCCCCAATGCTGCGGCCAAAAATAGTGGAGCAATATCGGAAAGGAGTTACTCAGAGAAAAACTGCAAAGAGTTTGAAGTTATCATCATCTACAGTGCATAATATCATCCAAAGATTCAGAGAATCTGGAACAATCTCTGTGCGTAAGGGTCAAGGCCGGAAAACCATACTGGATGCCCGTGATCTTCGGCCCTGCATCACATACAGGAATGCTACTGTAATGGAAATCACAACATGGGCTCAGGAATACTTCCAGAAAACATTGTCGGTGAACACAATCCACCGTGCCATTCGCCGTTGCCGGCTAAAACTCTATAGGTCAAAAAAGAAGCCATATCTAAACATGATCCAGAAGCGCAGGCGTTTTCTCTGGGCCAAGGCTCATTTAAAATGGACTGTGGCAAAGTGGAAAACTGTTCTGTGGTCAGACGAATCAAAATTTGAAGTTCTTTTTGGAAAACTGGGCCATGTCATCCGGACTAAAGAGGACAAGGACAACCCAAGTTGTTCTCAGCGCTCAGTTCAGAAGCCTGCATCTCTGATGGTATGGGGTTGCATGAGTGTGTGTGGCATGGGCAGCTTACACATCTGGAAAGGCACCATCAATGCTGAAAGGTATATCCAAGTTCTAGAACAACATATGCTCCCATCCAGACGTTGTCTCTTTCAGGGAAGACCTTGCATTTTCCAACATGACAATGCCAGACCACATACTGCATCAATTACAACATCATGGCTGCGTAGAAGAAGGATCCGGGTACTGAAATGGCCAGCCTGCAGTCCAGATCTTTCACCCATAGAAAACATTTGGCGCATCATAAAGACGAAGATGCGGCAAAGAAGACCTAAGACAGTTGAGCAACTAGAAGCCTGTATTAGACAAGAATGGGACAACATTCCTATTCCTAAACTTGATCAACTTGTCTCCTCAGTCCTCAGACGTTTGCAGACTGTTATAAAAAGAAGAGGGGATGCCACACAGTGGGAAACATGGCCTTGTCCCAACTTTTTTGAGATGTGTTGATGCCATGAAATTTCAAATCAACTTATTTTTCCCTTAAAATTATACATTTTCTCAGTTTAAACATTTGATATGTCATCTATGTTGTATTCTGAATAAAATATTGAAATTTGAAACTTCCACATCATTGCATTCTATTTTTATTCACAATTTGTACAGTGTCCCAACTTTTTTGGAATCGGGTTTGTAGGTTGTGATATATTGACACTTTTTGGCAAATTGTTTGGAGCAACGTTGAAACGGTCTGCTATCTAACAAATAGTATTGGTTTAATCCCAGACACATTTACTATTGTGCGAGTTCACAATAGCGGAACACATGGAACAAATAGGTCTCATAATTGAGTGCCTGTTAAATATCAGAAAAACCAACTGTAACAGTCATTTATACATTCTTTGTCATTCTGAAAATGTTTTCATTTGCCTGATATCACCATAGCAGATGTGTTCATGCTTGCATTTTACTGAGGTTAGGCTTCTATCAATAATATCAGTCGATATAGAATTGTTCTGGTCATGAATCATGTCATTCAAAAGCCTTGAGATCTCCTGATGATATCTGTGCATTAGCAGAGACATGAGGTATAGCTGGTCCAGGCTAGATAATGGATTAGTTGGACTACGGTGGGGTCAAGATTGACCTTGATCAGGCTGGAGCTTGTGGACCACCTTGTAGTTCAAAAAAGAAAAAGAAAAAGAAAACAGCTTTATATATATATATATATATATATATATATATATATATATATATATATATATATATATATATATATATATATATATATATATATAT
Organism: Paracanthobrama guichenoti; assembly: GCA_018749465.1. NCBI lineage: Eukaryota > Metazoa > Chordata > Actinopteri > Cypriniformes > Gobionidae > Paracanthobrama > Paracanthobrama guichenoti. The sequence goes on along the minus strand of CM031956.1, from coordinate 17,121,071 downwards.
ATATATATATATATATATATATATATAGTAAAGTAGGCTAGGCTACTTAAACTGTAATAGATATATTTGTTATAAACTGAAACAGTTTTGATTATCAGTCTCACTGTTGCTGAAACAACAGTCCAAGGTGAAATACAGTTCCTTACTGTGTTCAAAGGTCAGTCATTATCACAGAGGAATCACATTAAATATTGTTTTGGGATATTTACTTTACAAGGGTTGTAGCATAAAATGACAGAGAGCATAAAAGTTTTCTCTTTGCATAATCACAAATCTGTCAAAAACTGTACTTTTGCATAGCTCACTCTATCATTCAGACATGAGATGATCTATCATGACAATCATGATTGGCTGTATGTTTATTAAAGTTTAGTGAACAAACTGAAAACTGAAGTCTTTTAATAAAGACTTGGATAAAGATGAGACAGGGATTTATGGATTGCCTCCTTGAAAATGGTTTAAAATGTTTGTGTAAGGTTTAAAAAAGAAAAGTAAAACATTATTGTTAATTGTAAAATTAATATACATTCTTTTATGACATCATATCAGTTGAGAGACTTAATGAAATAATTGTTTATTTATATAAAAATGAATTTGTGAGAGCAAAAACTTTTAAATTAACTGAAAAAGCTTGAATTACAAATGCTGGAAAACCAGTTACTATTTAAGATTTTAGATGAACATTTAATATAAAAAAATTGTTTATTTAAAAGAGCTATTTAATAGTTGTGAAAAAGTGGAGAAGGTATGTCACCACATGTCTAGAACAAGAACTATTTAATGTAAACTACCCATATATATACATTTTATGTATGTTGAAAATAAGTTAATGCTATACTTTGAATAATATAAAAGCCAACTGAAATATAAGTATGGCCTACCACAGAATAGCCAATCATTTTAATTGGTTTAGCACGTTTGATGCGTTTTATATGTGCCTTTTAAAAAAAGATAAATATACTCTGTGTAGTGAATGTAAAATAAATTCTGGTTGTTCGTAAAACATTTGAAAAGATATACCTTAAGTCAAATATATAAGAATACCTTAAGTCAAAAAGCACTAATTTTTACATGAAATGTAGCCTATACTGTCCTTTATACCCAAACAACCGAGACAAGACAGTCAAGCCTGAACAAGCTACCGTCTGCATATGTTAATGATTAAAATACCCCAGAAACCTCGCAGTAAAATGAATTAACAACTCGTTAAATCTTTCGACTACATGGCGACACGCACGACACACTGTCGTCGCATGGGTACTGTAGGTGATACCTGGCATTTCCATAAACCGGAATTAGCTGTGAAGTGTGACCCGAGAGTGTCATGGTGTGAGGGATGCGGAATGTGAAAAGTTCGCCTTACTTCAAGACACCTTCTCCCGCTTTGCACCTCTTTTACAAGAGTATCCTTTTAACAAATAAGCCATGGACTCTGGAGGCGAGAAAGTGGCATGGGTACTATGCAGATGTGGCGTTCCCATATCCACAGGTTTAGCTTCATTAGAGAGACAAGAGCAGTAAAACTTCAAGCGACCATTAATGGCTGAATGATGCTGCCTGCCTAGAAGAACGTCACAGATTATTTCACTTTTATGATTAACACTTTTAACAATAAAATTAAAAGTTTAGTATTATTATAATTACTATAATTAGGCCTACCGTTATACTACTTGTATATATAAATACAATTATAAATGTATAATAAAATGTATTACAATTTATATTAAGACAAATAGTACTGTTGTTAGGCTACTATCAAATATTATTATAAAAAAAGTTAAGTACTTTTTGCTTGTTTGAACTTTTTCAAAACACGTCAAACTTAACAAAACACGTTTCAAACTGGCTGCTTTGAGGATAGAAAATTATTTTGAAATGAATATTTTACCCAGAATGATGTATTGATTCCTTAAATCACATAGATGAATGAATGAATATGAATATAAATCTGAGGTGATGCGAAAATCTGGCGCTAGGGGAATCTGTGAGGGCTTGGTGGTGTTATTGGCTGCTCATTTGAATGCAAATCGAGAGGTTTTGAAGTCGTGGCTGACGTCAGGAGGGCTTGGTTATACCTTTGCCACCACCAACTTGACAACAGAGTCACATCATGTTTGATTGAAGCACGTCAAGGACTACGTCGCGTGACCTGGAGATCATTTTGGACTACCACCCTTGAGATAAATAGTAAAAGTTTTAAGTCAGGCCTTGTTGTTAAGAGACATTTGGCTTGATGCATGGCTGGCATGTTGCCTTAAAAAAGTTATTTTAGGGGTTTCTTTCGAATCATGTACGTTGGATACCTTTTGGATAAAGAGGGAAGCATGTATCACCAAGGAGCTGTGCGACGATCTGGCATCAGTCTTCCACCACAGAATTTTGTCTCCACATCCCAATATTCAGATTTTACAGGATACCATCATGTGCCCAACATGGACACTCACGCACAGTCAGCAGGGGCATGGGGAGCTCCTTACGGCGCGCCGAGAGAGGACTGGGGCGCCTACAGCCTCGGACCTCCAAACACCATTTCTGCACCTATGAGCAATTCATCCCCGGGACAAGTTTCCTACTGCTCGCCTGATTATAATGCCATGCACGGCCCGGGATCAGCAGTGCTGCCTCCACCACCTGAAAACATTTCCGTGGCCCAACTTTCCCCTGAGAGAGAAAGGCGTAATTCCTATCAGTGGATGAGCAAAACCGTCCAGTCGTCATCAACCGGTAAGGGCCAACAAATGTCTTAAAAACAAACAAACAAACATGTAAACTGTGCAATATTTCGAAGGTGCTGAAATCAGTGATCGAAAAAAGTGAAAGTACAAAATGATAGTAGGCCTAGTCTCTAAGCTTAAGCCAATGATCTATTTTTCTCGTTGTAAAAAAGAAGGAAAAAAAGACATTATTATAATTTAAGTCTGGTAACCAAATATCGATGCACAGGTTCTATTTATAGCAATACACATGTCTAGTATAGCAAAATATAACGAAAGGAAAAAAAAGCCCATCTAAATATTTGCTTTCTATTATTTTGGTTTAGTGGCTACTAAAATATTAGAAAAAAATAATAATTTACACGTGGACAAATCGTGCAAAATACAACAAATAATTGTGAAACAATGATTAATTATAGGCTACATTGTTTGCTGTTTGCCCATCTGACAAAATATTACGAAATGACTTTTTTTTTTTTTTTTTTTTTTTTTTTTTTTTAAGGATTGTCCTTCTGCCCTCCACAATTCTTTACTGAAAACGCGTTCTGTTCCAGAAACGGATTATCTGCTTTATACTAGCCTATATTTGTTTCATTAGGGAAAAAAATAACGCATGGGAAATACTTGTGGCAAAATGAAGGTGTTGGGAATTGGCGCCAGGGTCACTTGTAATGCTAATTTGCGACTCCCGTAAACAAGATGTGAGGTCTACTTTTCCTGTTACATTGTCTCAGGTTTTGAGGGTTATCTGTCATATTCAGGCGGCGACTTCTTTCAACACCTTTTTCACTTTGATATGCAGCAGCGCGTCGTCCTCTGGTTATATTACCTCAAAGAGTGACACATTTCACAGCAAATAAAGTTCTCCCGTCTCCGGAACAACAGCGAGAAACTCTTCAAGAAAACAAGCGCCTTACTGTAAACGGCATTTTTATTTCTACAGCTGAAATAAATGAATGTTTTGGAAATGACACGCGAAGCTACATTGTCATATTTTACATTAGATGTTAGATTAAGTGTTCGCAGCTAAACCTGTCATTCAAAAAACACTCATTAATTAGCCACGTTTTTTTATTCGTTCATAATTTATTTCAATGGTACCTGATCTGTAAGATGGAAAAAACAAGCGTAGCATGCTCGACTTGAGGAAAAGATTTTTGATGTTATCTCCTTGTGATTCTTTGTAAGACGTGTGTTGTCTCTTAACACATCAATGGCGTTTGGGTAATGTCTTTGGGTCTCTTTGTTCTGCAGTTTGTTCAGAAACATCTCCTCAAAGAAGATCAGAAGCTCAATTTGAATATCTAGCGATGTAATCTAGTTTATACAACTGACTAAATATTGCAATTATGATTTAGGCTATAGTTAAATTGATATTTAGTGTAAATGCAACAACAAAAGTTGGCTAAGAGATAGAAGTTCCTAAATAAATTTAAGCAAATTAAATTATACAATGCACCAGTTCTTCTTCTGCCTTCAAATATTATCATAATGGCGCGCATTTTACGTAGAATGCACATTTGACTTTATTTCACAATTATCATCTGTTTTACGACATTACCTTCATAATTTTAATGATTATTCGTTCATTTTAGGCAAAACGAGAACGAAGGAGAAATATCGAGTGGTTTACACAGACCACCAGAGACTGGAGCTGGAGAAAGAGTTTCATTTTAATCGCTACATCACAATCAGAAGAAAATCAGAATTGGCAATACACCTCGGGCTTTCAGAGAGACAGGTAACATTACTTCCATTTAGAGTTTCACTTATAGGAGAAAGATTTGTCTAACTAAACAATTCGACTTATTTCTTTATATGACCGTAGCCTATCGTTTGTCTTCTCAGGTAAAGATCTGGTTTCAGAACCGCAGAGCCAAGGAAAGGAAATTAATCAAAAAGAAAATGGGTCAGTCTGACGGAAGCGGAGGATCAGTCCACAGCGATCCAGGTTCTGTCAGTCCCCTACCGGTACCAGGGTCACTGAGTCCATCAGATATACACGGTTCTATGTACCCACCCCCAGGAATGAACGCCTTACCATCTATGAGGAACATACAGCAAGTTACTGTCACTCAGTGAACTCGAACTTGGAACGTCCAACTTTAACTGAGCACTCCAACACGCTGAAAGGACAGAACCGAAGCGGACCACTCACGTGGTCAAAAAGGATTACTTTGTAATGAACTGTTACATGACAAGCATCAAGGCGCGCGTTGTGGATTACAACAGAAGAATCGCGTCTTAAATGCAACGAAATGCTGGAGGCTCTTCAAATATTGTTTTAATAGAATAGTTTTTAAAATTAAGAAACAAAGAAAAAAAAAAACATACAAAAAACTTGTTCGTCTGATCCAGAGACTTAATATTTTAATGGTTTGTTTGTGTTTGCTCAATTAAGATATAAATATCATTTTCTGTATGTGGTGAGTGTATCTAAATGTTTGTAAATAAAATTAAAACTAGGCCTACAGTACAGCGTTTTTTTGGGATGTATAATGATCCTGACACTGGAACTGTTAAAGTTTTATTGTCTGTGTAAACCAAATGACCTGCGATGGCAGGCTGTTTTATGCTCCAGTTTGTGTCCAAAGCGCACGTCGTTCACTTTCTTTTCACAGGGGTGATGTGCAGGTGTCACACCTGATACGGGTATAACGTTTGATTCCAGCAATGTGTAAATAAAATGTTTTGCAATAACTTTTATCGTGTCTTGATATGTCATTAAACGAAGACGCCGACTGCTTGACAGACAGCAGGTTGGCTATTTACCTTTAATTTAGCCTACCGTTTAAACGTGAGAACTCCTTAACCTATAGGCTTACGGGCTTGTAAGGCTGAGAAACTGAGCAATTTGTAAAGTGCGTATAAGCTATATAGCCTAAACATATAGTTCTGTATGAATGACGCATTTATTGAAATTGGATGATTTGACAACCCCACCCAGCAAAAAGAGGCTTTTTTGGGGGTCATATTGTTTATGCAACCCAGCTGTTGAGTAGGTTTTAGTGAACAATTTTCCAAAAACAAAAAACAAAAAAAAAAAGGTTCATGCAAGTAAAAATGTCTGCAAGGAAAACGAACAAGTTTGCATTAAAATGTTCATGCATGTTATTTACCTTCATATTATTATTTTAATAGCCAACATCTGTGAGGAAGATCTACATTTCTCCCTCTTTTTTATGTTGTAATATGAGCTTGTTATTTATCTTTTTCATTTCAGGTGAAACATTATAATAAATAAACAGTTTGACTACAGAAATTGAGATTCCCCTGCCTTGCATTAAATGGCACACATAGGCCTATTAGCCTGGTGTTCCATGACTTCGTGATTTGTGCACAAACCCCTTCAATATGAGACTTGTTAGATTTGTACAACAAACTATTACTGTAATTAACCTGTAGCAAAAAAGAAAGAAAAGTAAAATGTCAAGTAAACACATAAAACAGGCATTTTGGCATATCTCACCTCAGAAGTCTTGACAGTGCCCAAAAAGGAAAATCATACTACAATGGCAACATTGTGTTATAGCTATGGCCATTATATCGATATTCATTGGAGTAAAAACTCCTCCAAACTTTTTTTTTTCTTTTTACAAAAATTTCAGTGTTGACTACATTCATCAAACTCAACAATTAAACCATGTTACCCACGAAAAAAGGCAGGATCAAACACATATGTTCCTTAATTTACTGGAGATATAAATGATTGCCACCCCACATTTGGTCACAAACCTACTACAAGAGGACAGATTGATTTAGACTAAATATGCAACTCTAAACATTCTGGTGTTTTAAATGGTGTCTATTTAATTTAATGTTTAATGCTAGAAAACTACAAAAGTGCACGTATAGGGGTTATACAATGTCTGCAAATAGAGATTAATAGCTCACAAATAAACTAGAATAAAATCAAACCGCTCAAATAGCCCATTAGCCTACGTAATTTCTCCTCTTGAAACTGACCAGCAATCAGCATTTTAAGCACCTCACTTTAATCAGTAAAGCATCTGTTTAAGATGTTCAGGAGCGTATTTTGTACCATATTCGTGTACAGTGCCAATGGACGCTGACCATCGCGTGCGCTGCGATGACGCTCCCTGTGCAGCACTGGTGTGATGATGTCATCGGCGCTGTGCCAGAGACGTCATGAGCGTCCTACTGCCCAACATGGCGGACTTTGATACCATTTATGAGTTAGAAGAAGAAGAAGAGAGAATTGTGAGTGAAGAGCATCTCGTCAGATACTGTCCCGAGCCTGTGGTCATGCGTGGGGCTGGTCACATCACCGTGTAAGCGTATGAATGCGGCAGCACTGCCGTTAGTCACTGTTAGGTCATGTCTGTTTGTGTAGCCTCCATGCTAAGCTCGCTGCATGTTTTTGTCGCCAAGTTGTGGAATCAAAATACACGTAGGCCGGGCTTCTCCAGCTGGATCCTGACAGTGATTTTAAGCGGAAGAATCATCCCTAGTTACCCGAAGTCTTGTTGTTAGCTCAGAGATTTATGGTTTTATTGCTTTCCGTGGATAAAGGCTGCCCCGTAACCACACTCAAGCTCATTAGGATCTTCGCTTTATTTTGAAGTTATGGGTAACTGTACTGTTGGAGGTAAACCTTAGAGATAATATTTTAATTAAATCACTTTCGTGGAACAGCGCAACTGTCAGTTATGCACATATTCAAAAAATCTGACTGTTAGAGCAAGGTTTGAGGTAATTAATTATTTAATGAGGTAAACAACATGATATTTGTACACGAAAAAGCAGTGCAGCACAGCACTGGGTTATAAACCGACAACACCCAATACAGTAATACAGCCTTTAGGTTCCCTGGTGATTGAAGTCAAATGTAGAAAGTTAATTTTCTCACTCTGTTGTGTCTGTGTGCTGATTATCAAGTCTTTAAAGGGTCTAATTCAGCTGAACCCAACCCAGCTCTTCTGTCATTGCACACAAAGCCTTTGTATGGAAGCACATTTTTACCACATAAGGAAAAAAAAATCATGCTTTGGTGAAGCATAATTATGACATGAAAAAAATATATATAATTATGATAATTTCAAACTTTTGACTCTTATCTCATAATTTTGATTTTTATATCATAATCTCATTAATGATTTACCAAAGCATGATATTTTTTTTTCTTATGTGACAGAAATGGGCTTCTGTACCTTTGCACCATAATTATAACCTTTTAAATATCTGTGTTTGCAGGTTTGGACTAAGCAACAAATTTGACACAGAGTTTCCGTCTGTTCTCACAGGAAAGGTAATGATCTCTAACTGGCATCTGCAAAGTAAATCATACTTGCTGGTGTGAATAAAATATCTTTCCCTGTTGACCTTTCCCCTTACACCATTATTCACCATGGTATAAGCTTCTGATTAATGGAGAATCCTCTGATCAAGTCTCTTAAATGGTTTCAATCCAGGCATGCTGCGTGTTTGCCACATAATCTGTCAATAAGTAAACCGTCCAGGGCTCCAGTAGGCAGGGATCGCAGCACTGGGAGGACACGGCTCCCAGTGACAAAATAATGAAAGAAAGACTGTGCCGTTCACAAGAATGGGAAGCTTCCTGGGTCGGACGCAGAAATACAAAAAGGCTGCAGGGGGAAGAGCAGGCCGAGGGAAGTGCGGGGCAATAAAACGGAGCTCCAGTATTGTGACCCAGGGTGACATGTGATGGATGAGGTCAGAATTATGATGACTGAAGGGAGCAGATCAGGCCTGCTGGGCTTTATTCCGAGTTCTTTTGCTGTTTGCAAAGAGACCTTTGCATCCTGTCATAAAAGATTACGACCCCGGTTTTATGGCGTACATACCCAGAGAGGAATGAGCAGCCATTCAGGTTGTTTAGACGGTGCAGCCACAGGCCACGGGCTTATCTCATCTTTTTGTCCTCCCTTTGCCCTGAGTGTGTCAGCTCAGTTGGCAAGTTTCAAGCGTGCAATTGCAAGATCACCAGAGAACATCTGCAAACATTAAGTTTTTCTTTAAAAATCCTATGACTCTTTATGGGATTCCTATAGTTCTTAATATTTTGTTTTAATTGTACTATTTATATTGTATAAAATTATATTTGAATTATTTTATTTATTACTGACAATGCACAAAGAAACACTTCCTGGCATATACTGCAGTCTCTTTGTTTCTCACCTATCTACTTTAGGTTGCTCCAGAGGAGTTCAAGACGAGTGTCAATCGAATAAACGCATGCTTGAAGAAGAACCTACCGGTCAATGTGAAATGGCTGCTCTGCGGCTGCCTGTGCTGTTGCTGTACGGTGGGCTGCAGTCTGTGGCCTGTCATATGTCTCAACAAGAGAGTGAGTCCTTCCTCAGACCCGTCCCGTCCTTCTCCCATTAATCCATATCAATTACATATTTCCCCATTTGAACACCTAAGAAATGAACCTGTTCAGTAAGAAGGCAAGTAACAAACCGCATCAGCTTATTAACGGAGTGTGAATTTGATGTATGTCAGAAGGCATGGCTTGTTGAATTATATGCTGTGGAAAGGTGGTGATTTTACAGCTACAAATTTTAAGTTATTGGCCATGACGTGCAGCTTACAAGGTGCTTAACTACGAGCTCTGCTCCATAAATGCCTCTGAAGTTTCATGCCCTGAGAGTTTTATTGCCATTTGTTAAACATGTGTTTGAAGAGTTTGACGGGTGATTAGTATAAAACCCTGTGTGCGCGCATCTATCTTTGTTTGTGTATAATGAATTATTTATTTGTGTTTGTGTGTTTTCAGACGCGAAGATCCCTTCAGAAATTGTTAGAATGGGAGAACAACAGATTATATCACAAGGTAAGCTCATTGCAGAACTGATCATAAAGATAAGAATAGCAGACCATCTCCAATTTAGCTGCCATGTTAAGAGGTGTTTAAGTCTTGGTGTGTGGTGGATAACAATCATTAAAATGGCTGCTAACATTTGACCCTGTCAAATGCTTGTTGCCCTCGCAGCCATTTTGGTCTGATGCATTGATATAGTGCGGAGGCTGACCAGACAATGGAAAGGTCAGCAGTAAAAAGCCACGTTCGTTTTGTTGTGTCTCGAAGCTTTGATTGACAGGCAGTAGCGGCGCAGACACGTTAAGGAAAGTCCTCTAAGCGCTGACCACAGCTTGACCTCAGCTAACCCTTGTGTGTAAAGTGTGTCTGAGCATCTGAAGTGCTTGCGTCTATGTTGAATATCTTCCGCACGGCTTTGTCTAACCCGTGTCTTCCTGCGTCTCGCCTTCAGCTGGGGCTGCACTGGAAACTCAGCAGGAGAAAATGTGAGAGCAACAACATGATGGAATATGTAAGTTCATGGCTGTTTAATGTGCAAAATGGTTGCAAATGCGACAAAATGAAATGTGCTGCAATAATTTAAAATCTAGTTGTCATTGGATACCATTCGGAAAACACTGGAGTATTCATCAGTTATCATGCAGTCAGTCAAAACAATTCAGCCTCAGACTTGCTTGTCAGTTTGTGATAAGAATAATAATTATAGTTTTGTTATTGTAATCAATTCTAAAAACGGTCAAATATTTTACAAAAAAATTTGGTTATGTTTTAAAATACGAGATCCAATTTTTAGGTTGAATCAGCTGTAAGGGAGCATTTGTTTGAGTGGCCATAATCAACAGTATATTTATATATGTTTAGCAGGGGGAGGGGGGGTTGAACGGTACTTTCAGAACTGTGATTATGTATATGGTACAATCATGTACATGTACTAAATACAAAACGCACCCTAGTTTACGCTACCGTTCAAATGTTTGGGGTCGGTAAGATAAAAAAAAGGTGTGTGTGTGTATACACGATGAATATATATATATATATATATATATATATATATAATAAATAAATAAATACACACACACATATATACATATATATCTCACACTATATATACACACACACTATATATCTCACACTATATACACACACACACACACACACACATATATATACATATATATCTCAGCAACCAAGCTCTTATGTTCATTCTAATATGCCGATTTGGTGCTCAATAAAATTAATGTTGTAAACAGTTATGCTGTTTTATATTTTTGTGGAAACTGTAATATATATTTTAGGATTGTTTGATAAATAGAAACTTCAAAATAACAGCAGTTTTTACTGTAAAACAAACATTTTTACTGTCACATCTAATCAGTTTAATGCATCCTTGATGAATAAAAAAATAAAATTACTTAATGACCCCAGCATTTTGAACAGTAGTGTATATAATTTAAACTGTCATAATCACAGCAGTGACTGTTGTCAAAAGCTAATGTAGGAAGCTATGCACACAGTGAACTAAAGCAATCGTTATTGAGCGATTCTGTAATTTGACAGACATGCACACAGACACAGTTTTTACATAAGTTTATACAGTGGGTAGGGAAAGTATTCAGACCCCCTTAAATTTTTCACTCTTTGTTATATTGCAGCCATTTGCTAAAATCATTTAAGTTTAAAAAAAAAAAGTTTAACCTTCATTTGAGTCCAGCTGTGTTTGATTATACTGATTGTACTTGATTAGGAAAGCCACACACCTGTCTGTATAAGACCTTACAGCTCACAGTGCATGTCAGAGCAAATGAGAATCATGAGGTCAAAGGAACTGCCTGAAGAGCTCAGAGACAGAAATGTGGCAAGGCACAGATCTGGCCACGGTTACAAAAAAAATTTCTGCTGCACTTAAGGTTCCTAAGAGCATAGTGGCCTCCATAATCCTTAAATGGAAGACGTTTGAGACGACCAGAACCCTTCCTAGAGCTGGCCGTCCGGCCAAACTGAGCTATCGGGGGAGAAGAGCCTTGGTGAGAGAGGTAAAGAAGAACACAAAGATCACTGTGGCTGAGCTCCAGAGATGCAGTCGGGAGATGGGAGAAAGTTGTAGAAAGTCAACCATCACTGCAGCCCTCCACCAGTCAGGGCTTTATGGCAGAGTGGCCCGACGGAAGCCTCTTCTCAGTGCAAGACACATGAAAGCCCGCATGGAGTTTGCTAAAAACACCTGAAGGACTCCAAGATGGTGAGAAATAAGATTCTCTGGTCTGATGAGACCAAGATAGAACTTTTTGGCCTTAATTCTAAGCGGTAGGGACAGGACGACTGTTGCAATCGAGGGAAAGATGAATGCGGCCACATACAGGGATATCCTAGACGAAAACCTTCTCGAGAGTGCTCAAGACCACAGACTGGGCCGAAGGTTCACCTTCCAACAAGACAACGACCCTAAGCACACAGCTAAAATAACGAAGGAGTGGCTTCACAATAACTCTGTGACTGTTCTTGAATGGCCCAGCCAGAGCCCTGACTTAAACCCAATTGAGCATCTCTGGAGGGACCTAAAAATGGCTGTCCACCAACGTTTACCATCCAACCTGACAGAACTGGAGAGGATCTGCAAGGAGGAATGGCAGAGGATCCCCAAATCCAGGTGCGAAAAACTTGTTGCATCTTTTCCAAAAAGACTCATGGCTGTATTAGATCAAAAGGGTGCTTCTACTAAATAACTGAGCAAAGAGTCTGAATACTTAGGACCATGTGATATTTCAGTTTTTCTTTTTTAATAAATCTGCAAAAATGTCAATATGGGGTGCTGTGTGTACATTAATGAGAAAAAAAGAACTTAAATGATTTTAGCAAATGGCTGCAATATAACAAAGAGTGAAAAATGTAAGGGGGTCTGAATACTTTCCGTACCCACTGTATATGTGTTTTTATTTTTTGTTCTGGAGACCTGCAGACCATAAGGTTGTAAATCATGAGGCTGGTGATTTTTAACCTCCACTTGTTCTTGCTTAACAGTGTCTTTTTATGTCTGCAGGTTATTCTTATAGAGTTCGTACCAAAATATCCTATATTCAGACCTGACTAATGGACTTCTGCTGGATCCTTGTGGAAGGCCCTTCATTCCTCTCCTTAGTGCCTTGTATATATGTTGGATTGAGGGTCTTTACTGGGTTGCTACAAGACCCATTTTCCCAGTACCTTGTACAGTAGAATTCGCAACACTGTCACTTTGCTTTAGAGCAGATTTTGCACATTTCCTGATGTAGTAGAAGCGCTCCTGTGTTGCACTCAGACGTTTTGTTATATATAACGAGTGATTGGAAGAAAGCAAACTCTGATACTGTTTAAAAGTGCATTTACCCCAAAGAGCCATCAAGTCCTCCCCACATACTATATTATGGTATTGTTGTTAAGAACAAGGCACCTTACGGTGTGAATTTGCCTTATGTTAAAGGACAACTGTTTTTAGGTCGGACGTGTAAGTGTAGGAGTCAGAAGTGTGTCGTGTGTTGTTTTCAGAGTGTAATGGATAGCATTGGGGCTTTTTGAAGCTGTTTTAACTAGCTTAGAGTAACAGTCAGCACCATGATCTTCTGGCACTTTTGCGCTTGTCTACTACACGGGGAAGTCAACAAACAGACTTGTAAATATCATGGACAGGATGTACAGTGTGGTATGCCATGTTTACATTATGTAACTTAGCTGGTTATTAGTTTTTTTGCCAAGATATTATTGTAGCATAGTTTGTTTATAAGCTGTCTCTGTAACTTTACAGTCGATATGGACCTGTTTACCCAGTAAGCCATAAAATATACGTACAAAATGCCACTTGAGTTAGGGCTGAAAATTGCACTTGAGCACACAAGGACAAGCAAATTGTCCTGGAGGTTTTTGATATTGTTTTACAATGTCACTGTGGTGTGTTTAAAAACTATAACATTTGCCAATCAAGCAAAATTTGTTACCAAGAACAATGTGTCATTCATTTCACACCAAGTGAAACTGACCTATTCAAGTTTTTGTTGGAACGTTATTTGTACCCTGTATTTTTCCTTTGTTTTGTTTCTTTCAGTTTCATGTTAGAGTGTGTGTTCATGGATGCTGTTACGCTCCGGAGTTGACTACAGACGCAGCATTGTAAATGTAATGGTTACAACTGCCCCTCATGTGTTTTCTATACCTGCACGACTTTGCTCCAAATACTGTAGATAAGACTGCATTAGTCGAGTGCCTCTGTAGATGGTCTTGAGAGGAGCTGAGCTTAAGAGGAATGATTCTCTGCCTAGCAATCAAACCGAGAGAAAGGAATCTGCTCTTAGTGCTGGTTCTGTTAAAGTACCTGTAAATGTTTGTCCCTACCAACTCTTATGGAAAGCTTCAATAAATTCCTGATTTTGATGTTTTTGAACATTCTTTATATGTATACTGTGGGCAATAATAAAGTAAGGGAACACACACATATAGAAATTTATATATATGCCTACAGTATATACTGTATGGTGGTGGCAGTTCATTATTTTGTAAATTATTTTTATGCAAGCTCTTCATATTTAAAAGTTTTTTTGAAAACTAATTTAAACTTGCTGGTATTTTTATATGCTTGCATTTAAAATAATTTAATTTTTAAGGCTTATTAAATGGTTACTTTTACTGTCTAATAGTAGACAGTTAACTTTTAACTGACTTTAATAAAACAGATGCCTCAGCTTTATGTTGTACAGTAACAGTAACAGCACAGATCTACAACAAAAAAGTTGTACAAAAACCCATTGGTTTACATACAGCGGGGGTGTGAAGAACTCAGCATGAATGATTCAGACACAAACAGCTGCATTTGAGGAAGTCTGTCCACTGTCCCGTGTTTATAAACTTTATATGGCCTCTAGGGGGCAGGCTAAGACACGAAGAATGGACCATAAATGTATGACATTTTTTAAGTCTCTTGGCATTTGGAAAATGAAAATGTTTAGCTACTATTATTTATTAGTATCTTTGAAATATGTCATTTGAAATCCAAAGTTGAATCAACATATCCTTTTGTGTCAGATGTAGTTCACGTTCTCAGCAGGTGCTTAATGACACTTGCACATCATCATGGTGACAAAATAACGATATCATCTCGCATCATATTCAACAATGAACACCTCACACATGTAATTCTTTCACAGCTGGCAACCTATTGCATCAGTTTAGCCTGTCAGCAGGATTTAAAGCCATTTAATCCTTGGTTCATAGTTCAAGGCTTAAATTCAAACTGCTCAGGGCTGATTTATATCCTCCACAGGTCCCCTGTGTCATCCACTCGCCCTTCAAACTGCTCATATTGTGGGATACGCAACAGGGCAAAGCTGCTGTTATTGCCTAAGAATCCCAGAGGGACTATAATGAATTATTTAGAAGATGAGAGAAATATGGGTGTTTAGCATGAACTCTTGATTAACAGGAAAAAAGCTACAAAGTAAGGGCAAACAGGGTTCAAATGTTGATCTACATACTGTAGAATAAGCCTCAGCAGATGGCATGTACATTTATATGAAATATGTAGAGATAAGAGCTAATAAAAACAACAATACAGTTGTACTGGAATCTATTAGAGTCTATCTATCAGTTCAAAGATTGAAAACAGCCACTGCCTAGAACAAATACGTAATAAAATAAAACAAAATCTTTATTCTTTCATCATAATAACCCTTTTACATTGCTTTGCTAATCCAAAGAACATCATTGAAATTCACTAAAATGCATTAAAAAGTAAAAGGGTTAAACATACAGATATCAGATGGAGAAAACAAAGCATTCAAATAAACATTCTTCAGATGATGAAAGGCCAAAGATAACGAATGGCATTTTTGGTATACAGGCAATTAAGGCAGGTGTAGATCAGTGTGTTTGTACATATTTATATCCAAGGCACCTAAGAGATACATTCTTTAAAAAGACAAACGAGCCAAGCTGTGGTTTTAAAAAACAGTCCATACCATCACCCCAACAGCGACTACTTAATTTTACACTAGTGTAACTATTCTCAAAACTTATAACAGTAAAAAGTGCCGCGCATCAACATAAGAATGTGATATGGTCCAACTCCAGGTTGTCAAAATAATTACTCATATTTAAATCACCTTACTACTGTACCACTTGATGTCAATCATTAACCATCTAAAAGATTATTACTGGTTATACATGGAAACAAGAAGTCTTGAAGTTCCATACTAAAATATATCCAAGCAAGGGGCATGATAAATATCCCAATTTAAAACAGGAAGTCAAGCTTGTCCTGTATCCTTAAGTGTGGTTCACCATCACAGCTCAACAAAAAACTTTGTGAAAAACTAAATGCCTACAGTGGATTAAATAATATCAACCTTTTATCTGGATTTAAACCAAGGTCAATGATTGCTAACAGACTTCCCCTATATTCCACCCTGTTCTTAAGAGAGGATGCAATAACAGTCAATACATCTCTTCTCCAGTATTAGACTTGTGCATGTATATTGTGTTAGACCCCGTAACAGTAATAGAGTTCAGGCTAGTCTTTAAACCAGGCTGCCGGGCCAGGAGACCACGGTCAATGTGACTTTGTTCTTCTGCAGTTTCAGCATTGGGATCAATGAGGAGTTATTCATGCCAACTGTAGTGAGTCCATTCACAGCCACAATCTCATCACCACACCTGCAGGAGAGCATGAGAGAGGCTCAGTAAACAATGCATTTCATTTTATAGACTCGTTGCACTCAAGAATGACAAGTTACTATGAAAGACAATGAACAACAATTAAATTACTTCAAAAGCAATGCTAGCCCAAGAAAATGTTCATTTAATCTACACTACCATTTAAAAGTTTGGTTGGTAAATGTGGTAACATTTTACAATAAGGTTTCATTAGTTAACATGAACTAATAATTTCAACATGTACTAATAATTTTTAACATTTACTAATACATTATTAAAATCAAAAGTTGTATTTGTTACCGGCGCTGTGAAATAACATGAACAAGCAATGAACAGCTGTATTTTGGTGCCTTAAAAGACATTTTTATTATTATCAATGTTGAAATCAGTTGTGCTACTTCATATTTTTGTGGAAACCCTGATACATTATTTCCAGAATTGTTTGGTGAATAGAAAGTAAAAAAACAAAAACAAAACAAAACATCCACTACCTAAATATAGGTATTCATTTCTTTCAAAAACAAACTTTCAAAAAAATGAAATAAAATAAAACTGGACCGACCTTAAACGTTTGAACTGTAATGTGTATCAAATGTCGTTAAAAAGAGGACAAGAGACTCACTTGAGCCGCCCATCAAAGTGAGCTGGAGTTCCAGGCACTATGGTCTTAATGAAGAAGGGCTGCTGGCCATGACTCTCCTCATATCCTCCCACGATACTGAAGCCCCAGCTCTCACTGTTGGTCTTCATTAGCATAATATCACGACACCAGTGGATGTAGCTTGTGATTAAAAAGAAAGAGACAAATTATTCATTTTGCCCACGTTTAAGCCCATATGGGTTTAACTAGGCTAAAAGTTACAAGAGGACATCAAATTGAATATTGCACTTAATCTTAGACAAATCACAACATATGTAGTGGGCAAAAAAAAATTTTTTTTTTTAAAAACAATTAAGGCATCTTAGGAATGCACCGATACCACTTTTTCCAGAATGAGTCCATATAAATTATTAGTTTGCTTAATTCTTTTTAGCAAATATATATTCCCTTCAGTTATTTTCATGCTTACAGTTTTTTTTTTTTTTTTTTTTTACAATCACTATGACAAGTTTTTCAATACTTTTAACAATTTTCCTAAACTCTTAACGCAGTTAGCACATCTCTGTGTAGGCAATTAACACATTTCTTGTTGCTTTTACACAAAATGCATACAGTTAACACAAATTTAAAACTTTTACACACAAGCTAGACCAAAACAACAGATTTTTATTGCCAAATTTACCAATGCTTTAAACACTGTATGTCAGAACAGATAACACCATGTTCTAAACCTAACCTTATAGGCTAAAGTCAAAGTGAACAGCTGTTCATATAGTGACTTGAAACGCATATATCCCCTGCATTTTTTTTTCCATTGCTACTGAGAAACAGCTGATTGAATACAAAAAACAAAAAAAAACAAAAAAATTTCACAGCTGATTCCCATCTATGAATTGTTCAGGTGTTGATGTTCTTTCAATCACATGCTCATATGACATACAGTAATAGAAGGCCTCTTTGGGCCGATCTTGTGGGAAAAAGGAACAATATAAACACAAAGAAAGTAAGAAAAATGCCTGCATGAGGGAGAGGAAGATGAGTACCAGAACAAGGGAGAAGAGTGGGACAAGGGCAAGGGAGAGGAATGCCTGGACGGGGACAAGGTAGAGGTTTGTTTATTTGTTTATTTATTCATTTATATTTTTATGCAGGAAAGGATTAAAACAATCAGGCCCAACTCAGTATAAAACTGGTTTTCAGCAGGTTCATAAATACCACACACACACACACACACACACACACACACACACACACACACACACACACACACACACACACACACACACACACACACACACACACACACCAAACTCCAAGACAACAACAACAAACACACAAACCGAGAGAAAGAGCATTAGGGGGAGGCCATGGAGCCACCTCAGTGGTCACAGATATACCGATCCATTAAATGGCGAGAAAATTTTATTTTAAATAGTCTTATTGATGTTATAGTTCTGATGTGCTGTGGGATCTCATTCCAGGCTTTAGTGAGCACATGAAAAAAAGATCTCGGTCCATACCGGCCTTTAGGAACTGCTAAAGGCAAAAGTCCATTTGTAACAGATCTCGTGGTGCGCTCGAACCCTGAACGGGGTTTTGGAACCAACGCAGTAAGTGCTGCTGAAGTGTGTCCATTTAAGATTTGGCAATACACGTTTATCCCATGGCTTATTTTATAGTTCTGAAATGGCAAGGCATTAGACAAAGATAGTGCAATACAGTGATTCCAGCCTGGAAGCCTGTTGTGGATCTTGTAGGCTCTATTATAGAGTCTTGTTACTGGTTCAAGGATTTCATTTGTTGACCAAACAGGTAAACAATACGACACAGTGGACATAACGATGGCATGAAGATATGTTTTAGAGACAGAAAGCGACAAATATGGTCTAATTTTACTATAAACAAATAACTTTTGGTTTAACTTTCTGGTTAGGGTTTGGACATGCTCACAATAAGTGAGATGTGAGTCAAGAGAGACTCCCAGATACTTGTATATGGATACAATTGAGAGCTTTTGATTGGAAAAGGTGATGGAATTGGACATGGGTAACGGTCTTCTAGATGAGTAAAAATACATACATTCTGTTTTCTTGATATTAAGTGTTAAATGGTTATCTTGCAGCCAGTTACGTAAATGCTGCAGATCTGTGTTAAGTTTGAGATTAATTGTCAATGTTTGGGCCAGACAGAAAAATAACAGTGTCATCAGCATATAACAAAGAACTAGAAAAATTAAGCACATGAGGAAGATCATTAATGTACTTTAGGAAAAGTAGAGGACCTAAGATGCTGCCCTGTGGAACTCCCATAGAACACACTCGTGGCTGTGATGTTACTGAGCCGGTTTTTACAGTCTGAGATCTGTCACTTAAATATGATATAAACATGTCTATTGCAGGGGAGGACAAATGATAAGAAAAGTTTATTTAACAAAATTTGATGATTAACTGTATTGAAGACTTTTTCGAAAATCTATGTATATAACTCCGGTAACCTGACCCTTGTTTAAAGACGCACGTATCTCCTGAGGAGGTTGAGGAGTTAGAATGCATGGTGGTGTTCAAAGAAGGGCCAGAATTAGAGTAACTGATGAAATAAGAGCTACTATCATAGACCATGTCATAAACCGTAGGCTATCATACAGAGCAGCTGGTGAATGAGTACAGCCAAATCTCAGCCGGGACACAGTGGCATCCATTATCCAGAATTTTCAAGAAACCAACAAGTAGGATATTGTATAAGGGCTTCTCCTACTGCAAAGTGTAAATAATTTGACCATGTATTACAGTGTGACTATGCCTCTGGTCTCTAATATGTAACTGAACTGTATTCTGTCTATCTAAGGATTCAATGTCTACCTCCCTCAGTGGGCAGAGGAATGCTCCAAAATGAAGAACAGGAACTTGCTACTGTCAACATGGTGATTGCCTTCTATAAAGCTACTCTGAGATGGGTCATTCATTTTTTTGTATTGAATTTCTGCAGCAAAAGAAACAAAATGCATGCATTTACTAAACCCAACAAAGCAAAAATGTGCAAAGGCTTCAATAGACACACAATCTAGGATCAATAAAATATACTGTCTATTGTATAAGGGCAGACCTGACATAAAATAATGCAGTTTCTGTAATTCCATCTAATGTTAGTGTTTTTTATGACATTGTGCTCTGATTGACTGTGTATTGCATTTTGAAAATTAATGGTGGAGTTTAGTTTACAATGTGTGATTTTGAGCATGAAATTAACCGTTTTGGCAATTGTGTTTTGTAGGTGTGTTGGTGTGTTAAGAGTTTAGGAAAATTGTTAAAAGTATTGAAAAAAAAATAGCGATTGTTACATTTTTTTTTTTTAAAAACCCTGTAATTATGCCTGTTAAAATGTATTGTACAAGCTTTAGTTACTGTTCTAAACTGTTCACTTTTCATTATAAATCGCATCATTTCATCTACAGTGCAAATTTACAGTGGCACAGTAATCACTTTTTCCTGTAATAATGTAGGGAACTACATGCTATATATAAATCATGTAACAGTTCATGTTTTTACTTAGACTACATATATACGATTTAGTTCTAATCTACAGTCTTCTGTAACTGACGATCAGCAATCAGACACATTGCAACAGAAGTGCACACACTTTCTCTCCTTATGGTCAAATAACATTAATAACATTAATAATAATAATAATAATAATAATAATAATAATAATAATAATAGGTGCATTTTACTTTCTTTGCTATTGACATATCCGTCCAAACTACGCACTTTTCAGTGATGTCTGTGAGAAATGGATGTGTGCTCGACATGCTTGTGCGTATATGCTGCGTGCTCAATACACTTAGCGTGCTTTACTTATCAGCTTGTGCACAGGTGTAAGTATTGAATTTATGCTCAATGTTCTATTAAGATACATTCACTTCATAGACCTCTTTAAAATCTTTGATATCTCCATATCTCGGTTCTGTTGTCAGTGTTTCTTTGCCTGGACAGAAACATTGTACTGTACACAAGCTGCGTGGTATCAAGCTTTTGGTATCGGAACATTTTATTGCATACACAAGAGCATCCAACATCATCCAACCCACATCCCTAGCCCACATACCTGGGAAGGCCTAGCCAGCGGGTCCAGAGAGGAACCCAGGCAACATCATCCTCTTTGTGTCCCTCCAGTGTTTCCATGTCTTCTCTAGTGCTGGATTCTCCATCTTGTTCCTCCTCGTCAGTGAAGGTTTGGATGACTCGCAGTGTTACTGTGTTCTGAGCCGTCTGAGCCTTTAGGACAGTCACTGCCTCATTGTAGGTCAGCTGGGTCAAGTCAATGCCATTTATACTCAGCAGTACATCACCTGAGCAACAGTAGCCATGACAACGCACAGTTAACAAGCATTTTGTAAGATGCTCAGAGAAATAAGCATTTTATAAGGAGGCATATGGAGAATGACCTGTTTTGACGGTGCCGTCTCTGTGCAGACAGCCCACTGGCTGCACACTAGTGATGTAGACGGGCAGACGGCTGCGGCAGTCTCTCCCACCGGCAATGGTTATGCCTAGAGAAAGTCGAGGTTCCTTCTTTAGACTCACCGTCTTCTCTTGACTGGAGAACCCACCTGGAGGCTCCTGAACCCACATAATGCACATTAAAACACTTGCACAATACAAAAATAGTCAAAAGAAATGTGTTAGTGTGGTTTTGTACAATTTTAAAATCAATAAATAAATACAGTAAAACATTAAACGATGTACGTAATATTACAATTTTAGAAATAACTTTGCCAATCAAAATAAATATTTTTGTATATTGTAAAATGTATTTTATTCCTGTGATGGCAAAGCTGAATTTTCAGCATCATTACTCCAGTCTCATGATCCTTCAGAAATCATTCTAATATGCTGATTTAATGCTCAAGAAACATTTGTTATTACTATTAATATTGAAAACAGTTGTGTGGTTTAATATTTTTGATGATTTTTTTGTAATAATGTAAATGTTTCAGTCACTTTTGCTCAATTTAATGATTTTTGTGGAATAAAAGTACTAATCTTACGGAGCCAAAAAAACCTTTCATATACACAGTAAGTGGACTATGATTGGCCTTTCATTGTGAGCGTGGTCTGAAAGAATTTTTAATCCTTAAAATATTTGACTAAATATTTTGTTGTGTATATTTTGACAAAGAGACAAAGAAGACTGTGCCTCAACTGCACAAAGACCAGCAGTAGCTTGATCATAACGGTGCATGCAAGCGTACTTGATTAATAGTAACTGAGTCTTTCATAAAGTTCTGTACTTGGAGGTTGGGTGAAAAGTGCAACTTTAAGACATGTGCCTGACTCCTGCGGTGAAAACATTTGTAAAAACAAACATCCCAGATCCTGCTGCGAAGCAGAGAGATGTGTTAATGTGACACGCTGCCATCGTAACTCATAGATTGTGGCAAAACGCTCTCCTTCAGCCATCTTCTCCCAGTCCCGCTGGACACCCCAGACCTCCATAGGGGGAAGGGCAGCCTCTTCCTACCCAGCAGGGAGGCTCTTCCTCCCAGCATGAGCTCGAGCTTCAACTCCACAGGTGAAAGCTAACTGTCACCAGCTTTGATCCCCAGCTACAAACAAACACAGTGGCTGCAGCAGCTCAGAGAGCAGCACCCTACGCCTTTTGATCAGAGACGAGTCCTAGAGAGAGAGGGGGGCATCTGCTTTCATCTCCCACTACCCAGCCTGTGTTTGCTGCCTCTGCCTTCAGCTGGTGAGGAAGTGTCACAAAAGCAGGGTGCGACTAGTCTCTGGGTGAAAAGTCACCTCACGCACACACATACGCAGACTTTGGCTACAGTAGCACAACGAATGAAACATGCAAACCATTTTGCAAATGAGTACATACAACTGTATCTACAATACGATTTTTTTTTTTACGCTCTTTACAAGTCTGGGTCTCATTGTATAATAACCTCAAAGTATAATATACTACCTCATAATATGCAAAACATTGCAATACATGTCATAATTTAATATAATGCAATGCATGAAGATATTATAATTCATGATATTCACTGTAAAATGTATGAGACAGATTCAGCATGTCAGAGACTTCAAATCGAACGCTTCACTTTTGGCCAGTGTTGCATATAAAAATTATTTAAGTGTAGAATTTTACTCTATTTATTAAATTAAATTGTGTATATATATATATATATATATATATATATATATATATATATATATATATATATATATATATATATATATATATATATATATATATATATATATATATATATATATATAAATAAATTGATAATATATTTATTTTAATGCTGTCAATTGAATATTTTTAAAATTAATTTCAAATTGTTTCTGTAATTAAAGCGCGATTAAAATTTTTATATTTGTAAAAATTTCACAGTTACTCTCAAGTTAATGAGGAAACAAATTAAAAGACATTATATTTAAAATATTTGTTGCAATGGCATCTTTTTATGAATGAAGGCCAGTATCAATGCTACTGATACCGCTACTGATGTCTCTATGAAATCGTTTTTTTTTTTTTTTTACAAACATCAATGATAGACATTCAACATTACAGTATAATGGAAAGCTATCAATTTCAACATTTATTAGGCTTTAAAAAATAACTTAATTTAAGTGAACTTAAAACAATCTTTACATAACCCATTATAATAGTAAATGTCATACTTACCTGTGGCCTTCATATATAATCAATATACACTCACCTAAAGGATTATTAGGAACACCATACTAATACTGTGTTTGACCCCTTTCGCCTTCAGAACTGTCTTAATTCTACGTGGCACTGATTCAACAAGGTGCTGAAAGCATTCTTTAGAAATGTTGGCCCATATTAATTTTTTTTAAATAAATGCTGTTCTTTCCTATTCAAAGATAGTATTGTTGTTATTTACTGTATTTATGATCAAATAAATTTAGTCTTGGTGAATATGAGAGACTTCTTTCAAAAACATTTAAAAATCTTACCCCAAATCTTACTCATCTCAAATCTAATAAAAATATAACATAAAAAAATACAGTGGAGGCAGGACAGAAAATAATAGGAAGTGAAAATGGGAATGGGATTGGGAGTAAAACTCAAATTTAAATTCACCCAAGTAAGTTTAACGCTAGGCCACAGTTTAGTCTAGTGCCTTTTAACTTGTCAACATTTTTACCTTCATGTATTCAGAGCGTCGTTTGAAGTACTGTGGTTCGGGGACTTTCCTGGCCCCTCGGCTCTGTCCCTCACCACCCTCCTCGGAGAGATCAGGAAGTCTCATCACTACGAAGTTCACACGCATTTCACTTGCCTGCCACAAACATAACAGAGAGCACAACAATCTCTTACATTTACAACAAAACATGAAATCCTTTGAAATCTATTTTTTATGTTTAAAAAGTAACCTCATTATTAGTACTAGATCGAGACATCCACTTTTTCTCTCTAAAGTTTGTCACTGTAAATGACAAAAAAGTTTGTCTCTGTACCTGTATGATCTGAGCTGCACTCTCTGGGGTACCATGTCTCAGGTCCTGTCCGTTGATGCCTAGCACTTTGTCATTGTTCCTCAATTTGCCATCTTTTGCAGCCAGTCCTCCAGGCAGCAGATCTAGGATGAAGACTCCTGGCTCCTCAGACTTACGGATGAGTTTGATTCCTAACGGCTCAGAGCGTTCACGCTTTACCAGGGTGACCTGGATGACGGTGCCGTGGTTCTGGTTGGGATTGGGTGACTGTGATGGGGGAGAAGCTGAGGGTTGAGCGAGATGTTCAGGCCGGGGCTTGAAGCCCTTCTCCTGCATGACAGTTAGCCTGAGGCGGGAACATGACTGCCGAAGCACAGCAATGGCACGACAGTGGGGAATGGATGCCAAACTGACATCATTTACCTGCAAAGATCACATTTTTAGTTTGAGGTTGCAGTGTAACAGAAGTAGAGGAAGATAATTTCTTCATTAAATAAAACAAAAAACAACAACAAAAACAAAAAAAAAAAAAAAAAAACACCACACACCACACAGGTGGCCTTATAAAACATGTTAAGATTACATTTTAAACACATACAACCATCAGGCATAACATTATGACCTAATATTTTGTTGGTCCCGCTTTTTCTGCCAAAACAGCCCTAACCCGTCAAGGCATGGACTCCACTAGACCCCTGAAGGTGTGCTGTGGTATCTGGCACCAAAACGTTAGCAACAGATAATTTAAGCCCTGTAAGTTGCGAGGTGGGGCCTCCATGGATCTGACTTGTTTGTTCAGCACATCCCACAGATGCTCGATTTGATTGAGATCTGGGGAATTTGGAGACCAAGTCAACACCTCAAACTTGTTGTGCTCCTCAAACCATTCCTGAATTTTTGCTTTGTGGCAGTGCACATTATCCTGCTGAAAGAGGTCACAGCCACCAGGGAACACCGTTTCCACGAAAGGGTGTACATGGTCTGCAACAATGCTTAGGTAGGTTGTACGTGTCAAAGTAACATCCACATGGATGGCAGGACCCAAGGTTTCCCAGCAGAACATTGCCCAAAGCATCACACTGCCTCCGCCAGCTTGCCTTTTTCCCATAGTGCACATTTTGGCACAAAGTATTCCCCAGGTAAAGTGACGCACACGCACCCGGCCATCCAAAAAAAAAAAAAAATTAAATTCATCAGACCAGGCCACCTTCTCCATTGCTCCGTGGTCCAGTTCTAATGCTCACGTGCCCACTGTTGGCGCTTTTGGTGGTGGACAGGTGTCAGCATGGGCACACTGACTGGTCTGCGGCTATGCAGCCCCATACGCAACAAACCGTGATGCACTGTGTATTCTGACACCTTTCTATCAGAACCCGCATTAACTTCTTGAGCAATTTGAGCTACAGTAGCTCTGTTTGATCAGATGACCCTGTCGTCGGTTCACCACTGTTCCTTCCTTGGACCACTTTTGATAGATACTGACCACTGCAGACCAGAAACACCCCACAAGAGCTACAGTTTTGGAGACGCCCTGACCCAGTTGTCTTGCCATTGTCAAACTGTCTCAAATCCTTATGCTTGCCCATTTTTCCTGCTTCTAACACATCAACTTTGAGGACAAAATGTTCACTTGCTGCCTAATATATCCCACCCACTAACAGATGCCGTGATGAAGAGATAATCAGTGTTATTCACTCCACCTGTCAGTGGTCATAATGTTAGGACATAGTTTGGGTGTGTTTTATGTAAATTACTTGCCTTGGGCACGCAGTTGCTCATTTAGAATGCTCTGAATTCATCAACATTAGAACATTGTTAAGAACAAATTCATGTGTTTTGAATTAAGTGGAAAGTTTTTGTGAGAAGTTCAAATGTGCGTATAAAGCCAAATAGTGTACGCAATTATTAGGAAGCATGTGTGCGCAAGAACTTGTGTGTGAAATCTGCATACAAATGTTTTCACAAATCACGAATCATCAATAACTTTCATTCAAATTTTTTTTTCTAAATTTACGAATTTTTTTTAGGAAAGAAACCACTTGTACGCAAAAAAAAAAAAAAAAAAAAAAAAAAATCACAATCTTGGTGGCCTTATAAACATGTTAAGATGACATTTTAAACCTAGCTATAGATCTTAAATAGGCCTTTTTAAAAGAGTAAGAAAATGTGCGGTAGCTTAAGTGGAGCAAAATTCTTACGAGCGTAACTGGTGTGCAATGTCATCAGACGTAGCGTAAGCATTTTGAACTGCAAGAGGCGTTAGACTTTTTCTGTAAGTTGAATACAGAAGACGGCCTGCCGGAAGTTAGAAATTTTACTTTATAAAATTTTAAATCTGGATAGTTTTTTTACACAAACGTACACGTGCAGTAAAAAAAAACTAATCCACAGTAAAAAAGGAAAAAAGAACCAAACAATTTAACAGTTGACGTGATCTGGAGTGGAGTCTTTCGACGTGCTATTTAGTCGTAATGTGATAAAATACAAAAGTCTTTTGGCAGCTTGGTTTCAATAAAAAAACCTTTTTGGACTAATGAGGAAGTTTTGAAACTTACAGGATATTTTTATAGTACAATGTACCTCTTATAAGTAAAAATTTTATTTCTCATTTCATGACCCCTTTAAGATCCAACCAGTATGTTTTGTTCTCTTTAAAGAACACCATATTAATAGATCCTAAAATAATGCTGTTATTAATGCTTCTGGACCAAAAAAGCCTTCCTGCCTAAGGCTTGGAACAGCCCTTTGTGATAATCAATGCCGTGTTGAACCAAAAGGGGAAAAGAGAGATTCCATTTCAAGAAATAAGATATGCAAGCCATCCACAGATCTCTTTACAGACCATAACTCCCTAAAAAAAGTCAAAGGAGCTCCGCTTGGGATACAGATCGTCCTAGGGCTGTCAGTTGGCCTCATTTAGATTTTCATATATATGATCTCAGAGAAAACAAGATGAGCTGGAGGCATTCATTCAAACTCAAGGTTGAATTTGAAGCCAGTCATGCTGGTTTGCTTTACTAAAGCACTGCATTCCAGGACTACCAGGGGAAGAAATCCTAGGAGAGCGTAGGATTGTGGGAACAAGAACGTAAATTTGCTGAACTGACCTGAATTGTAATTGAGAAGCAATATTGCTTTGTGTAACTTTGGTGCTAAATTAAAAAGTCTCACAAAAACAAATGCATCGCGTTTTTGTGAAGAGTCATCTGAATTGTATACAATCATATGAGATAAAGACTATATTCAATAGTTTAAAAATAAATAAAAATTATTTATTGTTAATGTGGTCATCCCTCAATGTATTTCGCCATGTCAAAATGACGTGAAATGGTGTTTCACTAAATGTTGGAAAGAATCCTTGTGCTCATATTAACTATACATATTTTGATACACTTCCTATGACAGAATTTGTCTACTCAACTGCAAACCGTTACATTTTAACAGTCACTCATGTGCCAGTGAAGAAGAAGAAAAAAAAAAAAAAAAAAAAAAAAAATTCCCCACTTTCCCAACATTTGGGAAAGCAGGGTCATGTAATCTATATCCGGGGATGTGACTGCAATGTAAACATAATGACGCTGGGGTATGTACACTGACAACATGAGAACCGGATGGAACGACAGATAAAACCTGAGGAGAATATCTAATGAGTTTAAATCCATAGTGACTGATAACCTAAAACAGACATGATGGTGTGGCAAGCAGAGATATGCCTCACCTCTAGAATATGATCTCCAGGAGCCAGCTTGCCATCTCGAGCAGCCAGTGAATCACGCACAATCTCCTGAATGACGATGTTGCCCAAGGGTGTGTCCTTCCCTCCCACTATCCGCAATCCCAAATCCTCATCTGTATCCTCTCGAAACAGCTCCACCACAGTTGCTTCTGCCACAAGACTGGACCTCAGAGGGGTGTCTGGGAAACCAACAGACCATCAGGAACCTAATTTAGTGAACAAATGCTTACAACTACCAAGTATTGCAACATATAACAGTAACTTATGCAGTTTGTTTATGGCTGCTATGGAATGAGTCATTTATCTAAGGAAGCACACAAATGTATGATGTAATATTCCCATGAGATAATGAGATAGTTACTAGGCAACTTTATGACTAACAGAATTTCCATTAATCCAGACGACAGGTCCAGACTCCCTCCAGGTGTTTTTAGAGCTTTAAGCAGATACAAGTTGCAGTGAATCTCTATGAGTATACATGTTCTCAGACAGTGACAATTCTTGGTTTTAATGTCATAATGTATTTCGCTGTAATATTAATAACATCCTGGCACACCTCAGCCACAAAATAAAGGGCCACATGAAAGATTCCCTCTGTTTTGGTTTACCCAAAAGTAAACACAGCTGCAAATCAATTTCCTCTGCCTTTCAGTATCTGTGCTACATTCTTCTCACCTTTCCTCCTGAACTATCACAAAATCAAAAACTACCAAAATCTGTTCCCCCTCCCACTCACAAAAAACCCCACCAAGAATGTGCATTATTCTTTTCTACATCTAATCCTTACCAGATGGTGTACAGTACAGAGAAAACAGAGATATTATACAAATATTATGAAGAGATACAGTGAGATTACATTTCTAGCCATTACAGATGAGCCTAGCCAATACTTACTTTTTATGCGATAACCGATAAATAGATAACCAACATCAAATTTTTCAAACATCAAAATCAAAATCTAAATTCAAAGAAAATAAAAAGTCATTTCAAATGCTGTAAAATGCTATATAAAATGAAAGGTGGATATTTATTGTGAGGTTTCCCAAATTTTATATTTAAGTGTTATTAAATTAGAGTTTTTAAATATTAAGTGAGCATTAAGACAGCAAAACTAATCTAGGGAAGGGAAATTATACAAATTAATAAAAAAAAAAAAAAACAACAATAACGTTTAATAACTTGATATCAAATGTTATTGCAATGCAATAATGTTTGATAACTGTTTTGGTACCAATATTCCTAAAAATGTAAACGTAAATGCTCCTAATTTTAATTACACTTGTAACATCATAACTGATTACACATGGATCAGCTAACGCTCATTATAGGGTTTTGTAACAATATTTGATGGACAGGGTACAAGAAAAAAAGAAAGTGATGCTATACCATCTTCCCCCTCCTCAAAGGCTGGGTTGACCAGTCCAGGTTCTGAGGGTCCACTGAGTTGAGCTGTGCGTGCAATTGTTGGGGTAGATTTGACGTCAGCTAAATCTCCATCTGATTTGCTTCCTTTAAACTCATTCCAGGAAGGTCTCTTTTTTTTCTCCGCCTCCTCCCTGAGTCGTTTGAAGGCAGGACATCTGAAAAAGAGAGAATTGGAGCACAGTAAAACAGAGAGAACTTCAGCATCATTACTCAGTGGCCTGCCGTTAATTAACCTACAAGACATTCATTACCAGATGGCAGCCGCGGTAACTAAAAATATCCTAAACATGCACCAATGCTGACTACTGCTGTGGATCTGCCATATTCAGGAGTCAGCAGAAAACAGAAGCGAAAAACAAATCAATGCTTAATTGTTTCAGTGCAAAGCTACATAGCATTTATCTATTATTTTAGATGAACATGCTCAGGGAGTGGGAATTCTCAGTACAGAAACAAGATGAGCTATGCAGATGAAGAGATGAACAGGATTTTCTGCTGCATTGCAGGGATGGTATTGGTAAAAAAATTAGCAGAATCAGGTCTAGTCTGGGTATCACCATGTCAATACCTCCATTCTCATCCCACAGCTGCCATCTCTCCGTTTACATTGGGCCGTTCCTGCCCACATGAGCTATCAGCCAAACAACCTTTAGTCCATGGCATGCTAACATCACAGAAGATAAGTATGATAAAACGGCAAATGGAAACCCATGTAAGGGAAATGAACGCTGAGGCACAGGGTCATACTAGTGTTCCATTAATGCCAAAGTCATGGATTTTATTCCCAGGGACTTTTTTTTCTTTTTTGCATACCATATCACCCAGATCATCAACTATGGCTTTGAATTTAGTGGATCAACCTTCAAGCAATTTTATATTTAATCTTATAGCAGTGTGGAAAGGAACTATTAGTTTGTACAAGGGGAAAGTTGTGAGTAGGGATGAACTCTTAATACTACTTAAATCCCATACCTAAACAGACACAAATTAAATATGTTAAATATAAACTCCCATGTGTTCCTGGCAGACGTTGAACAGGATGAACTATCTGCAGACATTTTATAGTAATCACTCATGTGATTCCTAATTAACTCCATTATTTAAAAAAGTCACTCAGTTCTTTCAGTTAGTTGGTCATATGGTCCAGTTACGTCTATTCTTTAATCCTGTTCAGCTCTCTCAAATCTCTCTGTTCACATGAAACCTGGATAAGTGGAATTCCACAAATTTTTGAACAGCTCTCTTAATAGCTACAGCAATATAACATGTGCATATTTATCCACTGACTCTTCAGAATTTATTTAAATCCTACAGAATGATATCTGCATTATCACTGTCTACATCTCTTTTCGAGTATGCCTTAGTGCCTAAGTGGTATGTAAACATTTCCATTTCAAAAAGTTGTGTCACGCACTAACCTGTTGTGCAGATGGGGCTGCAGCTCACAGCGTTGCATGGTCTGCTGGCACTCGCCTCGGAACGGGCACAGCACAGCCAGTTTGTCCAACAGGTTGCGCACCAGCAGGCTGGAGGCTCGGCACTGCTGTAGCTGTAGCCTCTGGCGGTCAACTGGACAGAAGTCTTGGTCGTGCAGGAAGTTGCTGAGGCACTGGAAGCAGTATGTGTGGCCGCATGGCGTGTCCATTGGCTGCAACAGTGGCTGCAGGCAGATGTGGCACACCAGCTCATCATCCACTTCATCCTGATATTCAAACAGGTGACTGTCCTGACATTCATGACACTGTCCACATTCCTTACACACCCGCGCCCACGTTACGCCACCCGCCAGTGGAGATGCCTTGGACTCCATCATGGCCTGAAGAAGTAAATCTGGATGTCCGCAGGGCTGGAGAGCTTATGCCTTTTTCTCAGCTTGCAAACTATACATCAGATTCATCAGATGAGAAGCAATCAAATATGTTCCATCCAAGAAGAGTACAAACTGCTAGCTGCTTCATCTACACCCAAATTTCTGTTGGAAAAGAGAACAAAGAAAAACTGAAGCTCACGTCTGGCATTCTTTTTTTGGCTCAAGCCGGCTGGACAGGAAATGACATGGATCCACTTAACAGCAACAATATGGGGAGAGGGCTGCAGCTGTATCCTTTTCACGAGTTTCCTCCTCAACAGCAATCTGAGTTTGGCTAACGATCACTGTTAAAGTCATTAAACCGGTTAAGCACTGTAAAAATGACAGGAGACAGTCAAAACTCACCTACTAGGTCAAACAAAGAAGCTGTTAGTAAGAACTCAAAATTAATAGTGTAGAAATAAGCTTGTTGGTAATGACTCCTGCATGCCCGATCTGCAGTGGGTGACTTTCCTCTGTGAGCCACATAATCTCTGCTAAATCCATCTACAATGAATGTTTGTGTATTGTAACCTTAAATACATTACACATTCAAGATGTCATGTGGTGTGACTCCCTGAGGATATTTATGAATAATGCATGATATTTGTAAAAAAAAAAAAAAAAAAAAAAAAACACAAACACATGTATATACATTTTAAAATAAAGATTAAAATGTGTACATGTATTCAGTTTAAGGAAAATTAATTTTACTTGGTTAAACCACATGACATTTTTAAATTTCTATAAATGAAAAATAGTATTAAGTTTTTAAACAAACAAATACAAAGAAGTTGATGCATGTGTTTTAAATTAAAACTTTTATCATGGACACTCTTATGTGTCAATGTCAGACCCTTATAATAATACTATAAAATAATCTCCTTTAGAATACCATAAATATATGATAATACTACACCAAAAATTCCCATTCTATAAAAACAATTAACAGCACAATGCAATGACGATTATCAACCGGCATGTCAAAGGATGAGCAAAACAAACACACTGTCCGCCATGAATGTGAGGTAGTAAATCTTAAATCATTATTCCAACCCACCTCAGATGGCAGTGCAGTTACACTCCCAGCAGCCACTGCAAGAAAACAAGAACTCAAACCCAACAGCTGCGCTGGCCGCCTGCAGCCTGACTGAAACCAGAGCCCGTCATCTCGACAAGGGAAAGAGTGTGTTTGTGCGTGTGAGTGTGTGTATGCAAGGACATGCAGCTAAAGGGGAGCTCAACAGACTGGCGAGAAACGTTCATAGTCCGGCTGTGTCGAACCAGGAGGAGGGGTTGAGAGTGTGCATTTGTGTATGTGTGTGTGTGACGGAGGATGAGGGGGAGTGTAGAATGCTGATGTGGTACTAGTGCAGGCAGAGCATTCTAAGAACCAAGCTCAACCTCTGGCCAATTACACAGTGTGTGTGTGTGGTCTGAGGTCAAGCAGGACATATTTATCTCTCTTACTGCCCTTCTTCCCATTTTACTGATAACTGAACAGATATAACACAATATGTGAACACAATAATTCACACTATTTAGTATTCACATCATAAAAATTATATTCCTTACCACTACATTTAAATAAGTGGCAAGTTAAGTAAAATGTATTACCTTACAGATATTAGATATATATCAGTCAATATTGGAAATAAATTTTAAATAACAGTTAAATATAATAATTAATAGTATAAATGTAATAAAATAGAATAGAATTTGAATATTGGCCATAGGGATGGATGTCAATTTACATAAAATCCCATAATTGATGTTCAATGAATCAATTGATCTTTAATTTGATTGGCTGACATGCTGCTTAGCTAAAGCTATTGGACTTCCGGGATCCGATTGCATCGTGCTCATAACGCAGTGTTTTCCAATATCATTTGAAAGTTCAACCAATGGAAACTGGATCTCGGGTGTGATGGGTAGGTGTGTAGATACCAATCGGACAGCTGGAGCACACTTGGATTGGTTTGATCTCTCAGACTGACAGCAGGCTTGCTGTGATAGTCAGTGTTACACCGTTCAGCCGCACATCGATTACATCACTTGCATTTACATCACTCCCCCACAGTTGTTTTGATTTTTTTTATAGTAATAAAAATAATTTAGTTAGAGAACAAACACTACAATTAAAACCTGAACGCGTCTGCTCAATGCAGTGTGAGCCAAACGTGAATAGCAACACAGATCAGTAGCAGCGAGCTGACTGACAAGAAGAGTGAGTCGAGCTGACTGACAAGACAATGGTGGAAGATTTGGTATCAAAGTGAAATGTATAAGCGCCCATTTGGCAATATTTTGTATTTAAATTTAAATGCTAATACTAGAGGACCTGCAAACATTAAAGAGGCAATCTATAAACTTTGCCTGATGAAGGTGGCAGAATCCAGAGGTAACTATTCTAATTTACAGTTTTGTTAATAATATTTAATATAAGTGTTATTAGACTAAAACCACTGTTTTATGCAGTGCATGCCAGGCCAGCAGTTAGCAATGGCACTTAAAATTTATAAAAAAACAGTAATTTTGTCACCAGTAATTTTGTTTATTTAAAAAGATTATTTAATGCATACAATACGAATAACATATATGTTACTGAATAGTTGTGTAGTATAGGACTATAGGAACGCACGCAAATGCTGCAAAACAGAACCAGTCAATCACAGAGAGAGCGTTCGCTCACTGATGACACTGTATTCAAACAGAGCTGTGTTTCCCAAAACTAACATAAGAAATCATTGATGCTTTTGGAAACGCAGCCCAGAACAATACTCATCAGAAGACAAAAACAAAACGAAACAAAAAAAAAAACATAATGTTTGAGTTATTTCACAATAAACAAATAGAAATTGTAGCCTACATTAGTGCAATTACACTCCTTAAATTTAATGTTAAAAGTTGATATTGATCATATTCTGTTCTGTAACTACAGGTGCTGGTCATATAATTAGAATATCATCAATGTCACTAATTCCATTCAAAAAGTGAAACTTGTGTATTAGATTCATTCATTACACACAGACTAATATATTTCAAATGTTTATTTATTTTAATTTTGATGATTATAACTGACAACTAAGGAAAATCCCAAATTCAGTATCTCAGAAAATTATAATATTACTTAAGACCAATACAAAGGATTTTTAGAAATCTTGGCCAACTGAAAAGTATGAACATGAAAAGTATGAGCATGTGCAGCACCTGAATTACTGCAGCAATGCGGCGTGGCATGGAGTCGATCAGTCTGTGGCACTGCTCAGGTGTTATGAGAGCCCAGGTTGCTCTGATAGTGGCCTTCAGCTCTTCTGCATTGTTGGGTCTGGCATATCGCATCTTCCTCTTCACAATACCCCACAGAAAATCTATCTTAAGGTCAGGTGAGTTTGCTGGCCAAATAAGAACAGGGATACCATGGTCCTTAAACCAGGTACTGGTTGCTTTGGTACTGTGTGCAGGTGCCAAGTCTTGTTGGAAAATTAAATCTGCATCTCCATAAAGTTGGTCAGCAGCAGGAAGCATGAAGCGCTCTAAAACTTCCTGGTATACGGCTGCGTTGACCTTGGACCTCAGAAAACACAGTGGACCAACACCAGCAGATGACATGGCACGCCAAACCCTCACTGACTGGAAACTTTACACTGGACCTCAAGCAACGTGGATTGTGTGCCTCTCCTCTCTTCCTCCAGACTCTGGCACCCTGATTTCCAAAGGAAATGCAACATTTACTTTCATCAGAGAACATAACTTTGGAGCACTCAGCAGCAGTCCAGTCCTTTTTGTCTTTAGCCCAGGCGAGACTCTTCTGACACTGTCTGTTGTTCAAGAGTGGCTTGACAAGGAATGCGACAGCTGAAACCCATGTCTTGCATACGTCTGTGTATAGTGGTTCTTGAAGCACTGACTCCAGCTGCAGTCCACTCTTTGTGAATCTCCCCCACATTTTTGAATGGGTTGTGTTTCACAATCCTCTCCAGGGTGCAGTTATCCCTATTGCTTGTACACTTTTTTCTACCACATATTTTCCTTCCCTTCACCTCTCTATTAATGTGCTTGGACACAGAGCTCTGTGAACAGCCAGCCTCTTTTGCATTGACCTGTTGTGTCTTGTCCTCCTTGTGCAAGGTGTCAATGGTCGTCTTTTGGACAACTGTCAGGTCAGCAGTCTTCCCCATGATTGTGTAGCCTACAGAACTAGACTGAGAGAACATTTAGAGGCCTTTGCAGGTGTTTTGAGTTCATCAGCTGATTAGAGTGTGGCACCAGGTGTCTTCAATATTCAACCTTCTCACAATATTCTAATTTTCTGAGATACTGAATTTGGGATTTTCCTTAGTTGTCAGTTATAATCATCAAAATTAAAATAAATAAACATTTGAAATATATCAGTCTGTGTGTAATGAATGAATATAATATACAAGTTTCACATTTTGAATGGAATTAGTGAAATAAATCAACTTTTTGATGATATTCTAATTATATGACCAGCACCTGTAATGTTAATATAAATCATGTCAGAATAAAAAGGTTGCATTTTATGGGTGCAATGTCCTGTCACTGGCAGTCCCTTATGAAAATTAACCATGGTTTATTTTTTACTACAGTGACTGTAGTTCAACTAGTATTTGTACATTTTAATATTTTAACCATGTGCAAACAAAAATATGATCTAATAAGTTGCAATTAAGGCATAAAGAATGTTAAAATACCTTTCAAATATAATGTTAAGTGGGAATCTTTACCCATTTTACTCTTAGTAATTTTAATAATTTAATCAATTTAATAATTAAAAAGTTCAGTTTAGAAGTATTGTATCAGTATCGGTGAGACTGGCCTTGAAAATATAGTATCGTATCGAAAACAAAATAAGTGGTATCGTCCATCCTTAGAGCAAACTCACACTAAATGCGCACGCCTATAGTATAGACTAAACATGTACATGATGTCACAGTTTTTTCCCCCCGTTTTCAAAAGCTTGTGTTTTCAGGCCCCCAAAATGCTGTTGTCGTGTAAATGAATGGTCAAATTGCATACGTTTTCCGATTTATGGGGCCACACTGTTTTTTGAAAAAACTAAAACAGCTAAAACAGCACAGGAAGATCATCACTCATCCACAAGGATCTTGTTATTACTTGTTTATTCTACGTACTTTGGCATTTACAAGTTCTTATGTTCAGTAAAATAATTTTTTTGGAGGGTTTTTTTGGACCCTTGGTTAATTGTTTCGAAATAAACAGCTAGCCTACCTAAAACATTGTATGGTTTGAAGACATTAATACATTTAAAATACGTAACTACTTCTTGTGCTTGCTGCACGTTTTGTGTGTGAACTGCACACACCTCAAAAACCAGAGTAAACTTTGCACTCTGATGACCTTGCTTACTCAACCATCAATAAGTTTTAGCGATTAAATTATTATCGACAATTAATCGATCTTCGATTATTGGTTGGCAACCCTTATTCTCCATAACATTATCGGTTTATCAGTATCTGCCAGAATTGTAATATTGGTTCAGCCCTGCTGTTGTATGTTTAATAATATGATGCACTGTGGAAAAATACTGACTGATGCTTGCCAGTGTAAAATTCATCACAACAATGCCAGGGGTGGGCTAGGCTGTTGCTATGGTATTCTGAATGGTAGCAATTGAATGTATAGAACAATATTCTCATCGCAAGATAAGGTCTAGGCCATTTCAGTGCAAATCTAAAAGGACTTTGTTGCCCATTTTATCATTCCAAAATGTATAACTTGGGCTTAAGGTTTTCAACAAAGTAAATAGTAAAAAAGTACATTAGTAAACACCAGTAATTAACAGCAGCCTTGATAAACATTCTATAGCATAAAACCCTGAACCTTGGGGCATAGTGATGTTTACACTTAAAATGATTTCCACACTTGTCCACTGAAGCGGTGACCCTGGCTAAGATAGACGGATTCACCCCATACTCCCATGAGGCTATCTTACACACTGGAGACAAGCAGCTTGTCAATCTTTCCTGTCCTGTTATGATGCACAGTTGGTGAACCTCTCAAGGTTGAACTCCACTACAAAAAGCAACAAACCTAAGTCCACATACCTCCCGGAGTACACAATTTGTCACTTACCCGTTTGTGTACTGAACAGTCACATGGACTGTTTCAAAGTCCATATAGTGTTTTCCAATATGTTAAGATTACCTGGGTGCTGATATCATAATAAATGAACACCAATCCTGTCCACTGCCTACTGAACAAATGGTAAATCAAAGAAAATGTGAACACCCAGTCTGAAACACGCTCACCTACCCAACTCAACCAGGGGCCATGAATCATTCAGACACACCCTCACATAATGAATACAACGGCAATGGCACAGCTCCGACAGAATGACTTTTGGAAAGTATGAAAATATACCGCTGTATAGTCACCTGGAGTTTTTCTTTATTGTCCTTTAAGCCAATAGGAACAAGAAGGCTGATTAAACATTGCCTACTCCATCCATTAATGCATGCACTAAATCAACATTTCAAGGTTTAAAGGGCAGTTCACCCAAAATGAAAAAGGTTTCATCATTTACTCCCCTCATGCCATTCCAAAACTTTCCTTTCATCTGTGAAACACAAAAGAACAAGGAAAGAAGGCATAATACTAGGTACTGACAGCTTCAGTCACCATTCACTTTCATTGCATCTACATTCTGTCAACATCTCATTTTCTGTTCTACGTAAAAAGAAAGTCATACTGTACACAACTGAAGTAGGCTACACTAGGAGAAATAAACTTCAGGACAAATGATCCATTTAATATTGAACCAGATGTGTTCAACAACCAGTAGAACAACACATCAACCTTCTCTTCTTTGAGAAAGAAATATGCACAAGTACCAAACAGCCAGCAGAATACAACAGACGATACAACATTTTGTTTACCTTTAGAGGTCTGTTTGCGTTATGTTTATTCTGAAAGGAGACTCCACCTTCTGGAGGGGGTAACTTGAGCCGAGTCAACTGATATTAGTATTAACAGCTTGGTTTAAAGCACACATTATGTTTTACTTTAATACCACATATCATCTGATATAAAATAATATCTGACTTTTCTAACCTTCTGAAATTGGTCTTCGTGGTATGACCTACACGTTGCAGGTAGATGTGACACACGAGAAAAAAGCCATAAATCATTCATCAATCAGCTGACGTGAGATTCTGATGGTAACCTGGACAACTGAGTGCCCTTGAATGAGCCTAACATGTTCGGTGAAGCAATACAAATAAAGCATTTGTTTCTCTACGTAACGCGGCATAGGTACCTTCATCTCAACAACGTACTCAACCTCCTAAAAACACCTACAACGTGTCCGAGGTATGTCAGAAGCGGCGTAATGCTCGCTTTGCTGTCCTTTAACCTTCAGTGGTTCACATACAATGATAATAAGCAACATAAGTAGCTTACAGCTTAAGTTTAAGCAAAAAAAGTGAGATAGTGTATTGTGTAAGAAAAGAGACGCGTAGGATATTTCGCGCTCAAGACCGAAACTCGTCTTACCTGTGCGGATTTTCCGGAAGTAATAAAACAAAGACGCTGTCGAAATATAAAACAAACCGTCGTGACTTCGTCTAAACTCCAAAATATGAATAGCTCATCATTTACATTCCCGTGTTCCGATAAGTGGACGCCAGATATTATTAAACCGTGGGCGACGCAACCATCATGAGTTTCAGACAAACAAGTCGGATCTGACGCCTCTTTCACAGGAAGGGGATAAATTCACCTTTGGACTCAGCGCGTGGCATGCAGGTGCAGAGGTGTGTAACGCGGGAGCAATGCTTAATTTGTCAGGATAATTTTTAAACGTTGTTTATATCCTATAATTAGGAAGGCACATGTCTGTTTGCCTCAATGGCGGGGCATGTTGTCCACCATATGGAGTAAGTTGTCACAATGAGATCTTGTTCAAAACAGTATATTATAGCAACGTTTAAACTTTTAAAATAATTACGAAACACCAAGAAAATCATGAAACAGGAAAACGCTGCAAAAGTTGGAACATTTTTTTTTATTTATTTTTTTTGGACAACGGTAGTAGTGGAAATGTGCAAATGTACAATATACAAAACAGTACTCAATTAATACACACCATTTATTTTGTACAATACATTTTATAAACGTACACAAACGTCTAAATAAAAGTGTGATTTGAAACTTATGACAAACACCCAGTCCTGAGAACAGTTCAACATTTCAGTTAAAAACTTTTTCATTATATAGCCTAGTTGAGGGGTTTTCAAACTGGGGTCCGTCCTCCAGAAGGTTCTAAGAGGTCCCCAGAAAATTTCAGAGAATAAAAAGACAAAGAAAAAATGGATAAAGTCTACCGAACATTCTAACTGTTTCAGTTCTGAATGTTTCTCTCCTTTCTTGCCGTATACATACTTTCCAGAGTTGTATATGTTTGCTTTGTATCTTTCTAGTGAGTTTTTCTCACTATAGTCCCCTTTATCTCGCTCACTGGGGCTGTAAGGCAGTATTCTTAATGCAGTTTAAGCTGCATACATTTATTGTGAATGTTGCTTATACAAATAATGTTTAATTGAAAATGGTCTTCTTCAGGTTTATACATCCAATATTAAGTATAGCCAATTTAAGTTTGGAAACAATATGTTGCTATTTATAATGTCACACTTAACCTACTATTTATCTAACAGTTTAAATGTTTTTTCATACATAAAAATATATAGATGGATCATTAAAGGTTCATCATATTTGGGGGTCCTTGCCATCATAAAGTTTGAAAACCCCTGGCCTAGTTGATTAGCCTATGATCTTTCAAAGGTCATAGGCTATGTTTTCCATCTAGTTGTATTATGCACACTTGTTTACTAAATAGCTATAGTAAAATATGATCGACTACTTTTTATTTTCAATTTAATTTCCTAATATTATTCTAAATCAAAAGAGTGTGTGAAAACTTGCTCAGTCTCTTATGTACTCAAATCCTCAATGGATTAAGTTATGCGGCTTTCTCGGAGATTTGATTAATGTGCAGGACCATCTTATTTGTCTTCTGATTTACTGCAGCTATGAATTTTGTCTCCAAATGTTTTGACAATAGTGTTAATGTTTTGTGTCAGCAATTCATTAGCGGCTGTGAGAATAACTGAAGTTTGAATTCGGAAAACACTTGTATGGGCATCAGTATAATGCACTAGTTCAAATGTTAAGTGTCCTCGTTCAAACAATGCATGTGTATAATTGTTTTATAGGTGCATAATTAACAAATTAATTACAGTGGCCTTTGCTATATTCTCTGAGCGGTTTTCATCAACCATAGCAACTCAGCAGGAGTATATCTCAAATGAAACCTTTCATAATAACTATACATTTAAGTGAATAGCTTCTGCATGTTAATTATTCTCTCCTACTAGAAATCAGAGAGTGAAAAAAGTCTGCCTAAATGATGTCCAATAAAGTAATAATTCTTTGTTTGTGATCCTGCCAGTTAAAAGGTCTTTGACGCTTGGACAGTGTTGGCCTCTACCCCCTGCAGGATGCAAGGGAAGTCTCCCCTCATAAAACCTCTGCGCTGAGGCTTGTTCCCTCTGTGATTTATACCCCTGTAAGTCCAGCACAGACAATGCTGATCAAACCAATCACTGTTCAACTAGACGTTTCTTTGTTTCATCTATTCCTCAAAATACTGTACCAGTAGCCTATCCGTTATAAATTGATAAGGATCAGGGCCACACCTTCAGGTATATTATGACAAACAAAAGCTGGTTTAATTACATAAATGTGTTTATATTGTCATTGTGGCTAAATGTTGAATGAAACCCAACAATACACAATCTACATGCACAAACATCACATAACCAAATTAAATTGATTTATCAAAAGCGAGCTGATGCAGTAGGATCCAGGCAGACAAGCAATGATGATGTCAAAGATCAAATTTGAATAAGAAATAACAAATGCATTATGTAAAAATATAGAGATAAGCCAATTAAATAAATAAGAGTTTACAATATCCAAAATATTGTATCTAACAGATGAAGATTGTGATGATCAGAGTATAAAGAAAGAAGGAGCCAAAAGAAGTAAGATATTTGCAGAATGAAAGGAGAGGTAGAAGAAACAAAGCAGAATGAGCAGAAGTGAAGAGCAAAATAAGAGCAACAAATATATATGCAGGAAACTTACATCTTCTTAAACTTATGTTTTGGTCTAATAAGAAAAGGTCAAACAGACTTATCCATTATGTCATATTTAGTGTAAAGACTAGGTCGGCATGACTGGTCGAATGTCAAACAGAGGAAAATAGATGCAGGAGGTGTTGTTTCGTCACCTTTAGGACCTTTAAGAGAATATCAGAGATCTTGCATTTTCTAATGTCTGCAGAAATTGAATTTTGATACAAAGGTACACTACCTAATCAGTTCTGGTGGAAAATACACCCGCTCAATCTTACAGCACAAGAGACACCAAATAATCAAACATATCAGAGCATATAGTAGAAGATATGATGAAAGAACTCAAATAATAATATATAAAGAATAATTAATAAAATAAATAATATGAATAAAGACATTATCATAAACATTGACCATTTTGGATACACCAGAGTGAAAATTTAAAAAAATATTCTGTGCCATTGTAGAGATCAGCTGTCCCAGTGCTACATTTGTGCAGCTGTTCCCAGATGTTTACACTCACAATGGATAGGTGACTGCGAGTGAAAGCCAATCATCTGGGCTGGTAAGTAGTAATAAGAAATATTTTTTATCTATAAACTGATTGGTATTTACAACCATAGTTGTATCTGATATTGGCATAATACATCAAATGTGAATATAACATAAATGCATTTTCCAGCATTAGTATAGCCTCTGTATTATAAAAAATCTAAAACATTCCAGTTGTGACCCTGGCAGTTGACGGGAAAGTCTGTGTGTATGAAGACACTAACGTGAAAGGACATGAAAAACAACAATAGCAACAATGAGTAACAGACTGACCCTTTTGCTGAAGCAGTCCTATTGGCTCCTCTGTTTGAGCACAACTCCCACAAATAAGAATGAACCTGTTTGTCTTTCCTGGGATCGGTAAACATCCTCAACACAAACAGCAGTGTGAGAGAAGAAAGTCACACCACCAGGGCAGCTGCACTCTCACTGTATGTGTCTTTTGATGTCTGTAGGAGGGGACTGATAATGAAGGCTCTTGCGTCTTAATTCTTTTAATTGTCTGTCGTTGGGCCATGAACAGGAATTAGACTTATTAATACATCTTAATATATATTTTATTTTATTTATTTTATTATCCATTCATCCATTTTCTAAACTCTTGTCCTAGACGGATGGTGAGGCCATCACAGATTTTATCTTACCCACTTCACAAACCGCTTTTCCTCAATGGATTGCCAGTCCATAACAGATATTTATATTTATTAATAAAGAGCATGATTTATTTTGATTGCAAGAGTGCCTTATCATCAGAAGAGAAATGTCTTTGCTAGATTATTAAATTATCACTGATGTAATTTGTGTGTATGACCTCTCTTTCCTGCCACTGTAAGCACTCATGGCTATCCACTGTGTCCTGCATCTCACTTACAGACCTGGTGCAGGTGCAGTGAATATTACAGCTCTGTTGCTAGGAGGACC
The DNA here is from genome assembly GCA_018749465.1 of Paracanthobrama guichenoti. Taxonomy (NCBI): domain Eukaryota; kingdom Metazoa; phylum Chordata; class Actinopteri; order Cypriniformes; family Gobionidae; genus Paracanthobrama; species Paracanthobrama guichenoti. The sequence goes on along the minus strand of CM031956.1, from coordinate 17,078,140 downwards.
AATGAAAGCACATTAACTCCACAGGCAGTTCCCCCAATTTTATTCACCACAGTCTCCCCTCCTCCCTCCACCAGACAGCCAGGCATCTGTTACAGGCTGCAGCTTGCACCCCCAGACTTCAGGCTCTGTCTGGCATCCACATGCAGGCCCTAAATCAGTGCCTAGGGAGCACGCAGACGCAGCCCACCCCCGCTATGCTTTAGTTTGACATTCGAGTGTCACTTTAACAATCTCCAGCCATCAAATTGAGCAAATGTATGTAAAATGCATGATGTCTTTGATTCAGTCTGCTGTGTTGGTGTGGAGCATGTTCTTTAATTGATTATTTTGTCCTGAAGTTCTGGCAAAGTTAATTTTACTAAAATTAAATGTAGATTAGTTGCATGCATTAGGTAAATGGGAACATGAGGATCTCTGTTTTCAAGCCATAAATAATGTCCTCTGCTCAAGCAAAAAGTATCTAATTTGAGCCTAAAGTACTTTGCTCAGTGAGGCAAGTGTGCTGTGTTAACTTTTCACTCCACTTCACTCCAAAGCGAAATGGCTAATTGCCCATCTGCCATTCCTCCTGTAGCTATCTGGTTCTCCTTGAAGACATCACCTCCGGGGCTGTGTTTGCTTGTTTGTACCTGTCATGTGGGCCTGCTTGTCCACCCAGCATGCCACTTGGTAACATCTTATCAGTTCCTTAAAGATCAAAGACCCATGGTGATCTTTATCAGCCGATATACCTCCCCTCCTACTTCACTCGGCCTCAATCAAAGTTCCAAAACTGTGTATACCATGCCTTTAAGCACTTTAGCCTTTCCTCTTCTTATCAACAGAGAAGGTTTTTCATTCTTTACAGTCCAATAAGGCCTTGGAACAAGAGACCAGACTGACCTGTGTCTTCAGTTACATAGAAGAGCCCATTAGGGTTAACAGGGGGGTTAATTCAACATTGTAAATCTGAGCATGTTATGTACGCTCCTGGTCTCTCTGTGCAGTGATTCATGTAATTCGTTATTTATTATGCTATAAATTTGATCACTTGTGACTTTCTCCTAGTGGATGGAATTGTTTTCATTCAATCTGGTATAATTTTTCAACCATAAAATTTGAACTCAAATGGCTTAATAGAGCTTTTTTACCCTCATTAAAGGCTTTTTGACTTTCCATGCTTTTATTCCCTTGTAGGTCCTCAAGTGTATTTCAAAGTAATCCGGACTGAACATTTATGCATTTATGGATGAGAAGACAGTGCAGACGGTCTAGGGGTAAGTTACCAAAGTCACGACCTAGCCCTGACCTGGGTTAAGGAAGTGGTCATGCAGCTTTGGACAAAGCTGTGGAGGAGAGAGACTGAGAGGCCAGGCGGTCGTGCCTGAACAATAGCTGCTGCACATTCAGCCTGGGAGTTACACAAAGGCCAGAGCTGCCCCCTTCACCCTAGTCACACCTCACCATAGAGCTGGCATTTCACACTCCTCTGTGAACAGCCATTCAATCAAACTACTGTTTAACTTGTTTTTTCCTTCTTTTTTTTTTTTTCTCGATATCATCTGTGTTGGACCCTGGAGCATATTGCTATGAGTCTTCTCAATTATCTTGTAGGTTTTGAAAAAAATGTTTCTTGGTAGTGACAAGGAGGCAGGGTAATTGGCTTTTCTTTGATATTATACAATAGAAATGTTTTTACAAGCCTATATTATGTACTATTGTTTTGATTATGATGAAAGTGGCATTTGGTTCAAATTTAAGTATTCAAATGTAGTCAAGAAAAGCCAATACAGTAAATTACCATTCATTAAAGACATTTTAGATTAGGTAAAGTGAAGGTGTAGTGTCCTTAATGTGAAGGTGTAGTTGATGGGTACAAATAGGTACTGTTCAAAAGTTTGGGGTCAGTAAGACTTTTTTATGTTTTAATGTCTCATATGCTCACCAAAGCTGCATTTAGTTGATGAAAAATACAGTAAAAATATGAATATTGTGAAGCATAATTATAATAAAACATTTTTTTAATTGTTTTCTATTTGAATATATTTTGAAAATAAATTGTATTACTGTAATGGGAAATGTTAATATATTTTAAATTTTAATTTATTAAAGCTTAATTTTCAGCAGTCTTTACTCAGTCTGTCACATGATCCTCCAGAAATCATTCTAATATGCTGAACTCTTGCTCAAGAAACATTTCTTATTATCAGTATCGGGAAAAAATCCATATTTTTTGTGGAAAACGTGATATTTTTTTCATTAAATTGTTGATGAATAAACAGCATTTATTTAAATTATAAATCTTTACTGTCACTTGATCAATTTATTGCATCTATTTATTGCTGAATAAAAGCATTAAAAAAAAAGTGTATATAAAATTACTGACCCTAGACTTTTGAACAGTAGTGTATGGTCAGAATTAGACACTTACAAAAAAGTACTGTTACATGGTGGTCTTGAAAGTACTATTAAAATTGAGTATTACAAAGTACCATGGTATTACCATGTGATACAAAAATGAAAATATGCTAAAAAGTGGTTGATTTATGATTTATCTGTATCAGTACCAGGCACTGCATGCATAAGTCCCATTAGGACCACAGAAAGGTCCATATAACCAGGTACTGGTGCAGGCCACTGCCGTGAGCAGAAGATGCTCATAGTTTCATGGGGACGACTGCTCTGTAGGGAGTCGGAGGCCCTAAAAGATTCTTTGTCTGAGTCGAGTGCCCTATGGCAAGACCTAAGAGGAGGACTCTACAAGCCCCCCCTCCTTGTTACTCAATGGACTACTCCACCCCATTACCTGTCCCGGCTCTGGATCAAGGTGTGGGGGCTGCATATCAAACAGTTTCTGACCTTTGATGTTCAGAGAAACACAAACACTGATCTGACCCAAGTCGTAACAGCTTATTTGTCCCCTTTAGTCATTCATAGCCTCCTTGTTGAATGTCTAAGCCTTCAAAGGCTCTTCTCTATTGGTCTGGCTTACAGTAGCCATGCTGGCTTTAAGAGGTCTGTGACCCACTATGTCGAAGGTCTGGAGAGAGGCCATCTGGCTTCCTGCTAGATTTGATATTGATTTATTGGTTGTACATGTGAAGATAGGAGAACAGCAGCTGCTAGGAGCCCAGGTCTATCTAGTATTTTGCAAGCCTGTATAACTAAATGGCTCTCCTGAAAGCTTCTCAGTGTTCATGGTAATTATTCTTCATGACCTAAACAGCCTATATCAGGGATTTCCAAACTTTTTGTCAGCCAAACCCTTTAGACCTAAAATATTTACTTCTGACTTTCAAAGTTAATTTTAAAGATTTTAAGTTAATATTTCAATCATTTAACAACAGTTTTGCCAGTAAACAAATATACTATTAATATAATTGTTATGTCCCTAATGTGGCTGAGGGTATGAAAGAACATTTAACATAAAATAGATAAATAAATAAATTCCAGTATCTTTTAATCCTGTTAAAAGTTAATATTTATTTTAGATTTTATTATTGTATGATCAATTATTGTATTATTTTCATCAACTAATGAACCCCCTGCAGTTTCCTCACAACCACCAGTTTGGGAAACCCTGGTCTAAATCAATCCAGTGCAATAAGGCTGTATATTATACGTATATATGATTATTAGATAATCTTTATTATACTTAAACATTATAAAACATAAAAATCCATACAGTCTGTACATTTCAGTAAAGAATATTTCCTTTCTGTGGAATTTGGGTTTGTCAACTTTCTGCAGTCTTCCCAGATGAAGGGTATCAGATCAGCCCTTTTTTCCCCCAGATTATCTCCACAACCCCTCTATCTTTCCCCCCTCCTTCCGTCCCACCTGGCAGTAGGCTGTGATGTGGCTGTGTTCTTGATAATGAGGTGAGAACTTTATTGCTCATGTCTCTGGCCAGGAACCAGTTTGCTAGAAGAGGCCTGTTTCCATTACAGCACTGACTGACAAAGAGCGCCCTCTTTTGATGCTTTACATTCACAACAGATTATATGCAGGGCGAGGAGTTCAAAAAAGGATTGTAGAGAACCCTAAATAGTTTAAAATGACTTTACATCATTTAAATAAAAAATATTCTATTGCAACGAACTTTTAATTGTCATTTATCAGTATAAATGTTTTATCCTATATATTAAAGAGGATGAGAAAGAGAGCCTAGGTCAGACACTATAGCTTGAGTCAGTCTCTTTTCCTCCAGCACTCCATTTCAAAGCCAGGGATCAAGGGCAGAATTGCGCATGGCATACAGTGAATGACAATAGCTTTCCCCTCTGCTCGCAGCCCCCTTAAGTATAGAGAAGAGCAAGACAAAGGAGCTCTGAAAGTTCCCGGGTTAATAAGTCCAGGACTCACAGTCAGCGCGGGAGTCAGGAAGGACACTGTGAATTCAAGAGGAAGTCAGTGCCCTATCCACTATAGTAGATGCAGATCACAGAGAAGGCGGGCGAGGATGGGTAAGAGTGAATAAACAAAGGTGAGAACATGATTTAGAGACACATTAAAGGGGCCCGAGAAGATATTTTCTCTCGGTAGCACACAATGTGTCCGTCTTGTTAAGTGGCTCGTCCACTAATTGATAAGATCCAGCACATGCACACACTTCACACCTGATCTTTCATAAGCATCACTCCATTATCTTGTAATTGGAGCCGCATACATATGACCAAAAGATCAAAGGAGTCCTCCTTGTCAAGTACAAAGGAAGTGCTGGGACTTTTACTGCTTCTGAGGGCTGAAAATTCACTCATTCTCACTGCGGTCAGATCACAATGACAGTCAACATGACTGTAAATATTGAAAGTGTAAATATAGTAACTCCCTGAGAAGGACGTTTACAGTTCACCATCTATGCTGCAATATGACAAAAACCTCGGTGAACTTGAGTGGTGCTTGGTGATGTCGAATTGATATTGAACCAATATGCAATGATAAAACATCTCCCGCACTGTACCAGCCCCCCAGCACAATTCTGTAGCATAGGGGCTGTTTTGAACAGACTGTCATTTCCTTCTCGGGGCACTGTTATTCCAGTAGCCTTTGTGAAAAAGCCAAGTGGCCCAGCTACAGACAGGAGGTGGGCTCTTCACAGGCAGCTGAGGTTGTCGACTCAGCAGGGGAGGGAGGCGCACATCGCAGGGGGATACAGGCTGAAAACAAACACTAGCCCTAACAGGAAAGGAACTACAAGACCCTGCTGGGAAATTAGGGGGACTCATGTGCTCATTTTCATACATAGGGCAACATGCTACAATGTGGCATCCTTGATCGTGTTTGTTGTCGTGAAAGGGTCTGAAGGTATGACTGGCATGGAGAGATTGTTTACCTAACTCACAGTTTGCTACATTCGAAGACAAAACCAGTGTCTGCTTTGACGATTAAACCTCACCCCACATTTATATGTACTTTACTAAGTGATAAAAGGAAGGCCATAACATTCATGAACAAGATGGGTTACCCACTTAACTGATACGGCAGTAAATACAATCACCTTCAGTGCTTATGTTGTAAAACAATGCTGCATTTTTATATTGTGAATTGCTCAGCTAATAATACTGTGGTGTTATTAATGCATTAGAGTAATTACAACATATTATTAATAATCTTAATAAAACATTTTCCTAATATGCATCCCCTTACTAATATTAATTATTCACATGCATCATTTCATCATAACAGATGTCAACACATTTCTATCAATTTTTGTTTGTTTGTTGTAAATGTAGGTACGCTTAAACTAACTGTGGTTGTGGGTAAAGACTGCCATCTGCTGGCTGTCTGACTGTGGATTGTCATAAGTCATTGTTTGACACTTGATTTTTTTCTATTGATGGAAGAATAAGTAGCCTATATATTTAGTTAACTTCCTAAAAGCAATATATATTATGAAAATTAACATTTGTATGCATACAAGGAAAATTCACTGTAAATTCAATTGTATGTTTATTTGTATATTGAAATATGCAGTTGCATTATCATTCAAAGGTTTGGGTTTTAAAATAAATGTTTTTGAAAGTCTTTCATGCTCATAAAGGCAGCATTTATATAAAACACAGAAATACTGTTAAATATTACTACAATAAAAACAACAACTATTAAATATTTATATTTATATATTAAAATGTATTCCTGTGATGGTAAAGCTGAATTTTCAGCACCATTACTCCAGTTTTCAGTCACATGATCCTTAAGAAATCATTGATTTGGTGCAATTTAATTTGGTTCAAATGAATGCATCTTGTTAATAAAAGTATTAATTTCTTTTTTAAAAATCTTACTGACCCCAAAATTACACAGAAGTGTATGCATGCGTTAATATGCGGAGCTATGACGGGTATGTTTTATATGAAGAATGGTGTGCGTTTCATATATTTTACTTTTCTATGGAAATATTCTATCTTGCATATTTCTATTTTATAATTTATAAAATACAGCTACATGAAACGCATTTTGCCCAAAATATAAGTATATGTGATCATTACTTAAGAAGACCAAAAACACTGAACCAAAACCTCCCATGCATACCGCTACCATATAAAGAACCTGTTAAACCCAGTGTGGTTCTTTAGTGGTTCTTGGTTCTTTGGGGTGGTTAAGGTGCTATAGACCTATAGCACCACTGCGATACAATTAACCTGTTAAGCCTCTGTATAGTTATTTAAAGGTTCTCTAACTCTCTCTTAGTCTCTTAGTTTAGTTGGGGAAAGGATTAAAAAATGACATGAAAATACAGTATATTTTCTGAAGATAACATGGTTCTCAAACTTTATGACCCCAAGGCCACCCTATAAGGAAATTTTCCAGGGCCCAACACAAGACTTTTTGACCTCAGAAAAGCATAAAAGTGATTAAAAACAGCTTTTGCCATTGTTGTACATTTTCATAGCAAACATATGAGAGTGGAGTAACATATCTAAAATCTAAGGAGGAGAATGGGGTGGTGGTGGGATGCAACAAGACTGTCAGTTGCAGTTTAAATTAATGTCGAAGGAGGAATACAATTGGAGGAGAGAAAGATGGCGTTTGGTTGTAGTCTTTGAATGTACCTCTTTGGTTCTACATAGCACCATTTGACAAAGGTTCTGTATAGCCCCTTTAAAGATATGTGCTATAGCACTTAAAGTGTTCCCCTATGATTACGAGCCAATGAACCACTTTTAGTGCTATTCAGCACCATTTATATTTAGAGTGTGGACTATCGCAAAGACTTTCATCTGTTTATATTTTATTTCATATAATTATTTGAGCTGTAGGTTATTCAGACTGTTTGTTTTATGCACAGCTGATTCATTATTTTGTTTAAAGTATAATTATTTATCTTCAATTCAACAAATGAAAATTCAACATAACTTGAATCCATATTATAAGGGCCAAGACTGCCATCTGCTGGTAACTTACTGGAACTTTTCTATTACCACACTATACATGCAGTGCCAGTATTACTACAATAAAGAATTCCTACAGTAGCTACCGGACAGAGGTTGCAGTTTCAGGACCCTAGATTTTTTTAGAACAGCTAGCAAATTCTACTCCAACAGATGAGACCTAATTCAAAAAACAGATGCAAAGACTAGACTCACGGAAATTATTAATTTTTATTATCTTTACAGCTTACTTTTTAACATAAAAGCGGGTATGACCAACACGTCAGCAGTCCTCCAGATATTATTTAACAAAAAACAATTAATTGTGCTGCTAGATGTTGTAAACTGGTAGGCTATTTGTTTTCAAATTATTTTATTAACGCAGGCCTACTAATAAACACTAGTTTGTAGAGCAATTGTTGTGTCAGTCAAACATCAGATATAATCACATACACAGAAAATAGTCTTTCTTTCCAAGAAAACGGAATTTGAAACAAGAATATAGTTGCTCATATATTGAAACAATATTTTAAGAGGGCTGCCAAAGGGTAGGCCTATGTTTAGGGTTAGGGGTTGGTTAGGCTATCAATTAAATGTATACATTTAAACAAGTAAATGATTCCTGAAAATAACTAAATTGAATAATAAGTGCTATAAAATAGTATAACTAATATATACATTAAAAAAGCAGCCTCCGGTATCACAGGAATACTCATCGCTGCCAAGAACAGGTGTTATTGGGTAGGAACAGTAATCGGTTCTTATAAAAATCTATTTGCCCAGATTTATCTGGAATGTATAGTTCATAATAACCATTAATTTAGTTATATTTATATATTTTTGTCTTTACACATTTTCATATTATTCAGATACCATAAACAAACACATAACAGAGATTCATTGTGAGTGAGAGGTCTTTCAAACATTGAGTTCCAGATTAAAATGTACAGGATTTCCATATATTATCCATGTTATCCTCCAAATGCTATGCTCATTTCATAGCCTACGTAGTGGGATTGTTCCATCTATGGTTTAAAATATAAATTCCCCAACTAGAGAACCCCCATTTCAAAAGTCTGTTTTCACACCGAACCCAGTAGCACTCATTTCTTTCCATCTATAGCTTTTTGACTGCTATTGAATTGATTTTACCTGCAACCAGACATGCGCTTGCAAAAACAACACCCCGCCTTCCCCAAAATATGCACCATGTGACTGGCCGCTGAACAACACATTGCGCTGCAGCTGGAGGGTAAACAAAACAGTTAGTGTGTTCATTTTGTTATTTTTCCTTCGACGGCTGGAGAACAGGAGAAGAAAATCGTCTTTCTTATGAAGGATGGCCATTGTCAAAAAGGACGATCGACTGACAAGTTCTCAAAGTTTACTGTGCGTCGGTTTTGCAGGGATTTTCAGCAAAACTGTAACGTCACCACTGGAAGTCGTAAAGATTTTGAGCCAAATAGGAACATTTCACTGTAAACGCGGTTTTCTGCACAGTTTTGTTTTTATTTGTCAGAATGAGGGACTTCGAGCATTTTGGAAGGGTAATATGGTTTCCTGTCTACGGTTGTTCCCCTACAGTGGCATTCATTTAGCAACTTACAAAAGGTAAGTATTAGATATTATATATTTTTTTAATGAATGAATGCTTGATAATAAGCGTTAATGTCCGATGTACATTTCGTTGTTTAGTGTTGGTTGTTCAATCTGCTGTGATGGTAAACACAGACAACAGGAAGTTGACGTGTTAGCTTGCTAGGTGTTTGAAAGTAGACGAGTGAACATAATTATGAACGTATATACTAACAAGAGATGACTCATTTAAATGTATGTTACTTAAGAAGTTACATTTGTTAGATCGTTTAGAGAAAATATTTTATTTTAATGCCCTTGCTTCATTAGCTTAGCTTCTTTTATTTCTATATAGAAGGGTTTACGTTAGTTCATCTCAACACATCACGCCTTCGTGTCCTAACCAATCACGTAGCTCAGAGAACAAGCGCGTTACTGTGCCGTCATCCTGAACCCCATAATCAGATGGCTACCGTGGGCGTGGCCTTAAATCTGTGAAGTCATAAAATGTGTGCCTTCGTAAAACGGGTGCGGTCACTGCGTTGTCAATCTCAGCTGTAGTTTTCATGGACAGTGCACTTGGCAACGCCTAACAGCGTTCGGCTCAGCTCAGCCTGTCCATAAACGAAAGTACATCTTGTCACGTGTATTTTCACAAGCTGCATGGGTCAACGGAGACACCGGAAACAGTTTTAGAAAGACCCGTACATAGTGTTCCAGTATTCCAGGAAAACGTGTGGAGGGTGTATTCCAACCTGTTTTGAACACATTGTTCCTGTAAAATGAATACGTGTGTACCTCTCGAATGCAAGTTTATGTTGTTGGTTAATATTAATAATCATTGTGTGACAATTTTTATTAAAGGATATCATTTTCTAGTACTGCTATTAATACTATATATAATAATTATGTAATAATGAACACTAACTTGGCTTTTTCCGAATTACAAACATTTTAGACCCAAAGTATATACAGTATAGCAATAAAATGACTGTACTTTTTAAATTATATTTATAAAATTCACATAAACATTTTAGTAATTCATACACTAAGAAAAAAAAATGCACTGGACTGGAAAATGTACTGCCAGAAAATTAGCAGTAACTTTTCTGTTAAGATTGCGTACATTTCTATCAACCTTAAAACACAACACAATGAATTCATTATATCATTAAGACACTTGTGAAAAATCAACACAGAAAATTCCTACATATTGTGCTGTATTTTTGCACATTTCTTAAAGTGTACATAGCCACAAATGATGTGTATTAAAGTCCCCATGAAATCAAAATTGATTTTGATTGGCTTTTATTATGAATATGTTCTCCAAAACAATGACAAATTAAGTTCTCATTTAGAAGATATGCTTATAAGTGATTTTGATGACATCGCTCTGCACTTGAGCTTCTTATCAGATTTTGTCCAATCAAATGCTCTCTAGAATCTGAAGTGTCCTGCCCCCTACATTATAGCACAGACACTATACCACAGAGCAGATCATGTGCTCAAGTTGGCGCAGACCAGAAAACATATCAGACCCATTTGAATTCTGCACTGAATACTATATTTTAAATGATATGGAGGAGAATCAGTAAGAGATTAGGAGGAAACTGCGTCTTTACAGAGCTCAACAGCTCTGGCCTAGCTGTGATATAAACAAAACGCTATTGTCTATTTTAAAAAAGGGAAGGAGTGATATGTCCTGCCCTGTTTCAGTGGAAATGATTATTTATTATAATATTATTTATTTATTATTATTATTATTAACACATTGTATAATGCTGCGTGTTTCAAAGCACTTAAGTTCAAGCATTTAAGGCCCAGTGGCACACTTCATATGCACTTTCAGTCTTGTGGACTTACAATGGCTGCCACGTGCGTGTGTCTGTTAACTCCATGAGACCGTAGGGTGCCCCATTTGTCATTATGGGCCCTGTCACAAATGGCACACTTAATGTGCACTTTCGGTCTTGTGGACTTACAATGGCCGCTGCGTGTGCGTTAAGTCCACAAGACCGTAGGGTGTCCTATTTGTTATTTAAGCTCAAAGAAGGGTGCTCGTGAGCGCCCCCTTTGCGGCTGCTATGCGCACTCGACCCGCAAGTTCACAAGCTATGCAGAGGGCTTCTACCCAGCAGTCAAAGCGGCATTACGTTGTTAAAGTGCGGACTCAGAGGAAGACCGTAAGGGTTTAGGGTGCCATTTGGGACAGGGCCTTAGGTGCCCTTTGTGGTCAATATGCACCCTTGATGCTCACTTTTGCAGAGCCTGCACTATGGTTGCATGATTAATCGGAATCGAACCGCAATTGCGATTAAGCTTTGTGCGATTATGAAAGTATAAAGGCTGTGATTTTAATGAAATAAATATATGCCCATCATGTCAGTTAAGAGCGGCTCTGTGATCAGTAGTAAACGCTTCTTGGTCTAAAGCATTGCGAGTTTGAGTCGCTTATAATAACGTGTGTTTGAAAAACCCCAAAAAGACAACGTTTAATAACATGTTTTAACTCACTTCATATCGAGTGTTTGATATTTCCTTTTTGTGAGCTGATGTGGCTTCTTATCACAGAATGAGGCAGACAATGAATTATTTTATAGTATTCTATACAGTTAAGTCTATGTCAATTAGCATTGCATTATAATATACTTTATTATTATGAAAATACCCGAGAAGGCTTGAAGAACTCAAATACACCATTGTCGCGGTCATGTATTTATTGTCTTCGTTTAAACGAAGCATTTCTATCTTCTTTTTATTCAGCTTCACGTTAGGGACTTCCTGAAAACGTCATTATATTACTTTTCTCTGAGGCAAATGTGGCGTTTCTGCTCGAGGGCGCCCTCTAGCCTCCAGTATGAATGAAACATGAGTGTGTTTAGTGCCCAGGAGTGCTCACTCCATCCTATTTTGGGTAACAAATAGGAAAAATAATACTTCTCTAAATAAATGTATATGACAATCCCATATGTTTTTCTCTAGTGTACAGGAGTTTTTTTTTCCTACAGTGGATACATAAGAGGCTCATATTTCATATTAAAGGCTCGTTATAATATCGTAATAATAAATTATTATTATATTGTTATATTTATTCTTAAATACTTATTATTTTTTATTTTTAATAATGAAAATGTTATTGTAATAGTAATATTTCTTATTTTGTTAAATATTATTATATATTATTAGCAATAATAATAATCATAATAATTACTATTAGTCATAATATATAAGCACAAAATATTGTATTGGACTTGTAGGAAGACTGCGAGTGTTTAGGGTGGCATTTGGGACAAGGCCTAACTAAACATTTAGCCTTTAGATCAGTAGGTCTTTAAGATGAGAATATATCAGTTAGATGTGTCTGGTAAGTATGCCTGGTACTCTACACTTATCAAAAATGCTTACTATACATTTTATTCTATTTTTGGCAGTATTGTACACCTTCACATTGATGAACTGGGTGATATCTCACAATGGAGAGCCATAGTAGCCGGTGGGCTGGCAGGTATATCTGCCGCTCTAGCAACATATCCGTTGGAGGTGGTTGAAACCAGACTTATTGCTCAGAATTGCAAAGAACCAACTTACAGAGGGTTGCTGCATTCTCTCTGTAGCATCTACAAAAATGAAGGACTTCATGCTCTCTACAGGGGTTTTTCCCTCACAGTGTTAGGTATGTATTATTTCAGACACTGTTTAGACCTCAGAATCATTAAATTACACTAAATCTGAATTCAAACATCAAAACCAAGCTCATAACCTTCTAATTAAAAGTTTTACAATTCTTGTGAAAGTTGATGAAACTTTATGTTTGGATTACTGTGGAATAGGCGCTGTTCCATTCTCTGTTGGCTGCTATGCGGTGTATGTCAATTTGGATAAGCTGTGGCAGGAGCGTCATGTTCGCTTCACGTCTTTGCAGAACTTCATCAATGGCTGTCTTGCGGCAGGAGTTGCTCAGACTCTCTCCTTCCCCTTTGAAACTGTTAAAAAGAAGATGCAGGTAAGAATAGGTGTAGTGTTATATCTCACCACAAGGGGGTACAATGCTACCAGTGTCACAGACTTCATTTATATATATATATATATATATATAAAATGAATAGTCCTTGCAACAGGTCACACTGGACACCATTATGAAGGACAAAAGGCCCTGCAGCAGCTGAGAACGTACATTGCGTCCAGTGTCTGCCTATGCCAAAGATAAATTGTCTAAAGATATCTGACCTTTAACACACACAACAAACATAGTGGTACAGCTGATCTTGTTCCTATATGTTTTGATTTGCTCTACAAACAGCCAAACTGGAAATGACAAGTTCTGCTTTTTCTTTTGCAAGTTAAATTGCATTGTCAGAAATAAACAGACCAAAGCTGTTAAATATTCTGAGATTAAATATTCAGTTTGGTGCTTAAAAAGTATTGGTAACACTTTACAAAAAGGTTTCAACTACTTTAGATAACATCAACTAAGAATTAGCAATACTTCTACAGCATTTATTAATCATAGTTCAAATTTCAACATTTACGTTATTAAAATCAAATTTTGTATTTGTTAACATTAATTAATGCACTGTGAATTAATATGAGCAAACAATGAACAGCTGTTTTATTATTATTAACTAATGAACAAAGATTAATAAATACTATAACAAATGTATTGCTCATTGTTAGGTCATGTTAGTTAATACATTAACTAATGTTAACAAATGAAACCTTATTGTATAGTGTTACCAAAGTATCTATTGACACAATCAACACAGCCTACGGAAAACACATCAAGGGGGTTTAAGGGTAGGTGAGTGTAGGAAAATATGTTTCCGTAGGGCAGTCAGCGCAAAGCAAATGGACATGAATGATGTCAGTATTCTCTTATCCAAGTATTTCTTATTGATCAGGAATATTTCTCAAATTATTATTTTAGGCCCAGAGTCTTCTTTTGCCCCATTGTGGAGGAGTTGATGTCCATTTCCATGGAATGATAGACTGTTTCAGACAAGTCATCAAGAACAAGGGTGTCGTTGCTCTTTGGAGTGGCCTTACAGCCAACATGGTGAAGGTGATGTCTGTTTTATGTACTTGTGTGGTGAGAGAGATAAAAATAACCCAAGCACTGTGTAAATGGTCATACAAATTTCAATCTGTCATTTTAAAAAAACTGACAGGGTTGTATATTACACAAATATATTGCTCCTCGCAATCTATGAAATGAATACAACAGATAGTAACATGAGTTTCTTGAGCTGGCTCTGCATTAAATAGCATGCTCAAATGTCTTCAGTGGTCGTTTATGGAAATACTTTATATAAATAATGCATTTCCACTATCTTGTTTTATTTCATTCATTACAGATTGTCCCGTATTTTGGTCTGCTCTTCAGCTGCTTTGAGATGTGTAAGCAAGTCTGCCTTTACCGGAATGGCTATATCATTTCTCCACTAAGCTACAAACTTAAACCAGGCGTGGACCAAAGCCTGGGCCCATATGAACTGCAGGAGTTTAAGCGCTACCTGAGAAACAGAAAATCACACAAAGCACAGGAATCCATAGGAAACCGCTGGTAACTAATCCAAGAGTTATCAGGAATAAACAGTACTCTGAGAAGTGCATTGATGTTAAGTATTTGTACTGCTGGAATGCACAGTGTATTGTTCAAAGTGGTACTTTGTGCAGTATATTTGATTATTACAAATGGTTTACCTCTTATTTAACATCCGATATGGTATTTTAAGGATTCTGCACATACATACTTGAAGCACAGTCTGTTACGTACATTCTACAGTACCTCAAAAACCTCAGACAGGCCCTTAATGGAAAGTAGTGTGTCTACTAGGTATTATTAAAGGTGCCCTTTCATTTCAACATTGACATGTATTGCTTTTATCTTTACACTCCACTTAAAAGTGTAAGAACCATCTAATCACTCAGGAAAATATGTTGAACATCATTTCAACAGTATAGAGCAATGCCTTTGTCAAACAAAGTATTAGTCTTTTACTGGATTTTAGCTCTTTGGCCTTTTTAAAGGTCTTCTGTTATTTATGAACCACATGCTCATGCCCATTGTGGTGCAGTTTTGGCATTGGCTCATTGGATCATATACAATGATTCTGAATCTGAAATGTAATGTAATATATATCCTGCTGAACTGGACACATGGTAACCCAATAATTAACAACTCTGATTTGTGGTTTTTGATGATATCATTAAGATGTTAAGATAAAATCTTCAAGCACATTGTAAACATTAAGTATTTGCAATAAACATCTTAGTCCTTGTTGTCAACTTATTGTATTATATTTGTCATATTTTCCTCTCTGTTGATTATATAATACAAACAAATTTTAATTCCATTAGAAGAAATGGCAGTGATTCAGATAGTATTGATTTTGTATTGCCTGCTGTAGTCACATGTTCCCAAAATGGATCACTGGCTTTGCCACACAGTCAAAAGTCATGTGAAGGACTTTGTACTGACATGTCGGCCTGTTTCCTTTCACACACATGCCCTTGGAGATCATTAACTGGAGACAGACAGCAATCTAGCTTGTAACAAACATGCATGCTATGTCACCTTGGAGAATTGCTTCGTGGCTTGACAGCTGAAAGAAAAAAACTGGACAATCCCGATTCTCTTGCTGTATTGGACTGTCAGTGCATCAAAATCAGTGCAAAATGTGTGGGTTTTTGTTGTTGTTGTTACGTTTTAAATATTATTAGTCATGAATTACTGGAAACTAAATTTTCTCTTTTAAAAAACTTCCTGCTGTCATTTACGCTTTCCACCTTGAAAAGGCTTAAGGTTACCTTACGAGCCATTCACCTCCGTCATCACGCGATGGCCCCGCCTTCTGGAATCTGTGACGTTTGTCTACAGTCCAATCAAATCCTGGAAGCATTGGATACGTATTTCTCTCGCGAGACGAACCATTTAAAATCGTCGCTTCAACTTTTCAATCGGCCATTTCGAATCAGCCGGCATTCCACGCTAGTCCTGTGGCAGAGCGGGATATACCTCTTCAAGCAACACCACTCTTAAGACCATCAAACAATGAATGAGACCGCCATCTCTTTCGCCAAGGACTTCTTGGCCGGTGGTATTGCCGCTGCTGTCTCTAAAACCGCCGTTGCCCCCATTGAGAGAGTCAAGTTGCTGCTTCAGGTACGTTATATATGCGATGTGATTATTATCGGTTTTATTATGTAATCCCAGATTTTGAAATTTTAGAATGGGAGAAAATGTGAATACAACCAGCTCCGTGTAATCCTAGAACCATTTGTTTCAAATAAAACGTGATTTTCGGATTTTAATATGCGGTTTAACACTGTTAGAACACTGAATGGAGATTCTTAACATATTATATAATATTATAACGCATATGTATAATAGTTAACGTCTGACGAAACGAGAGCCTGTGGCAATAACGGATGTTTATTTTACCATTTTTAGCTGTACAATAACTGAACTGGTCGTCAAATGTTTCGTTAGAGGCTCGATTAGGCCTTGAGTGCTTGTAACCTTTAGCATCCCTCCTCGAGAGTAACTTGAGAAATGTTTCGCTCGACAACCATTTAGCGCCCAGGCGACTGGAATTCACCAGCGCTAAATGTGCTTGTTGCTTTTACGATGATTGAGAAGAGACTTTATATTTCTCTTAAACCAGTTCCGTGAAAGACAGTGAACCAGCATCTTCACTCATCTCGCCAAGGTCGCGAGAAGGGGAGGCCTGTGAATAGCTAGGCCTTTATTGCTAGCTTGCAAGCTAACGCTCGCGTCCTAGGACGACGAATTCTAAGCTATTAGGAGGACACGCTGCTCTCTGGGCGTGTCTCATTCTAACGCTTTGATTTAATTTTAAAATATTCTACCTCATACACCATTTTACACACATTTAAGGGTTTTTGTGAATTCCAGTCAATTTTTCAGGAACTTCTTACCGGAAGGTATCGCGTGTGTTGCGCGTTGTCGGCTTATTTCGTTTCGCATAATCACATGTTCGCGTTTCATCGTTCCTGTTAAGCCATCCCTATTTTATACCATTTTCCGCTTAGTTCAGTTTTATTTGCTTCAGTTTGCCATTTTGTAATGTCAGAGGCTTCAATTCATTAAGTCACTTTCAATGAAGTGTTTCATTGTGCATACATTGACTTCCTCCTGTGTTTACAGGTGCAACATGCTAGCAAACAGATTACAGCGGATATGCAGTACAAGGGCATTGTAGACTGCGTGGTGCGCATTCCCAAGGAGCAGGGCTTCCTGTCGTTCTGGAGAGGAAACTTGGCCAATGTCATCAGATACTTCCCCACCCAGGCCCTCAACTTTGCTTTCAAGGACAAGTACAAGAAGGTCTTCCTTGATGGCGTGGACAAGCGCACCCAGTTCTGGAGGTACTTCGCTGGTAACCTGGCGTCAGGTGGCGCTGCGGGTGCCACATCCCTCTGCTTTGTGTACCCCCTCGACTTCGCAAGAACCCGTCTGGCCGCCGACGTCGGCAAGGCTGGAGCACAAAGAGAGTTCTCTGGCCTGGGTAACTGCTTGGCAAAGATCTTCAAGTCTGATGGTCTCAAAGGATTGTACCAGGGCTTCAATGTGTCTGTGCAGGGTATCATCATTTACAGAGCTGCTTACTTCGGCATCTATGACACAGCTAAGGGTGAGTCCACATTGCGTTTATGGTGTCCTCTTCAATGTGTGCTGTTGCTGCTTTCATTACATCTGCTCTTGTCTTTAGGTATGCTGCCAGATCCCAAGAACACCCACATTGTTGTCAGCTGGATGATTGCTCAGTCTGTGACTGCTGTTGCTGGTCTTGCATCCTACCCCTTCGACACAGTCCGTCGTCGTATGATGATGCAGTCTGGACGCAAAGGGGGTAAGTTACTGCTTTGTTTTTAATGTTTCAAGTACAAGTTGCCTAGTTAGAGCAGTGGCTTAACATTTTTCTCTTCTATTGCAGCCGACATCATGTACAGTGGCACAATTGACTGCTGGAAGAAGATCTCTCGTGATGAGGGTGGCAAGGCTTTCTTCAAGGGAGCCTGGTCCAATGTTCTCAGAGGCATGGGTGGTGCCTTTGTGCTGGTCTTGTATGATGAGCTGAAGAAGGTCATGTAAATGTTTCCTGTCCACCATTCAATGTGAGATGTTTAACTGTAACATATCTTGTACATTTGGAAGGACTCTCAAATTCCGCCTTATTTATAGGGACCAACTAGTATGTCAGTACTAGTTGTACTGGGGAAATTGTTTTTGCGGTTTTCTTTTGCCCCATTCATCTTATTTCTCTTTGTTCCCCTCACCACACTGTCATTCCCAGAAAGAAAGAATGCCGGGTACTAAAATCTACCTGTTTTCCAGCCGGTCTGTTTTTAGTCAATGTTTCAATAAAGACCCACTGAATGAACCTAAACCATAAGTTGTCTTTTCTCGTATAACCAGTGTTGTAAATGATTCATCCACTTGGATTGCTTCTGCCATGTTCCTAAATTCAAAAACTGTCCCCACCCTTTTAAAGGTCTACACCACAGAGTTGTCAAGGTGTATATTCAAAGGCTAGACTTCACACATGCCTCTAGACGTGTTCCTGGATGTCAGGCAGTATTTTGTTTCTTAAGCTGCAACATCATACCCTGTTGGCCCTCCAGAGTTGTGCTTGAGTCTGAGCCAAGGACAGCTGAGGGGACACTTGTGCCACTCATAATTCACTCCTTACTCATGATTTATGAGGACTACATGTGTAGTTGAATCCAAATGTCAGTGTATCCTTTTGTCATGCATCTGCATTTTTACATTTGAGGTGGGTTTAAGTTTTGGTTGCTGAAGATCACATCACACTCTTTGCAAAAAAAGATGCAGAGTCACATGAAACTAAAAGGGGAATTTGCTGAAGATTAAGGGGGTCAGATCCCAGTGTTGCAGGTAACCTAATGTTAGAAACTAGAATGACTAACAATTGTCAGGCTAATGGCTCTCAAGTGTGCTTCACTATTGGTGAAGGTGGCAATAGTGCTTATGCTTAACCTTGGTGACCTCTTGGCAGATATCAATCTAGTCGTAAATTAGCACACTAATCCGCCCTTGCATCACCTTCACATCAAGTGTGGCGAGTTCCTGAGTGTGGCATTACAGGATGCAATGAGGTTTTTTTTAAAAAAAAATGAATTTACCACCTGTCCTGGCACCTCTTTTGTCAGTTAAGTGAGCATTTATTAGAACAAATTACAATTTCCCTAATACATGTATGAGTTAACACGATGAGCCGATTACACAAGAGCCCGGCTCGCACTGCATGTTCACTCTTGGACGTGACGTAATTCCGGGGAAGGCGGTTCAAACTTGCGCTGGCTGGCAGCAGGCGCTACTAGCAGATCACATGACTTGTACAGATTCGGTCGTATGGTTCTATTTTTACGGGTTTAATCTCTGGCTGGCTGTGACAGCAGGCTCTACTCCATGTGACTCTAGAGGTTTAATCATATGCTAGCTGCCTGAATTAACCTGTCCCAAGAATCCATTTCTCTTCTGCTAACTGAATCGCTGATCCTGATAAACAAGGGAAGTGGTGGTATTTAAGTAGTGATGAGTTGATTCATCTCAGTGAACCGGTCTCTCTCTCTCTCTCTCTCTCTCTCTCTCTCTCTCTCTCTCTCTCTCTCTCTCTCTCTCTCTCTCCTCTCTCTCTCTCTCTCTCTCTCTCTCACTCACTCCACTCACTCTCACTCACTCACTCACTCACTCACACACACACACACACACTCACACACACACACACACACACACACACACACACACACACACACGTTCAGTGGTCCATTTTGCAGGCTAAAAGGTTAGGACAGTAAGTGGCAGAGTTGTTCGTTATGAATTTGGAATATAATATTAGCATAGTAATACTCTTATGGCCGCATGTTTGAACTCTTAACTGAAAGCAACTTGCACGGATATATCTTAAAATATGTTAGTGCCATTGTTTTATCTCTGTCTATGCAAACCGGTAATTGTATATATATATATTTTTTTTTTTCTCGAAATTTTGAAAGATGTTGAGAATTTTATTGCTGGCAATATCTTAACTTGTCTTATCCTACACGCATGTGATCTTAGGTTATGATGTTAAAGACCAATGTTCAAAGGATTCTGGTTTTATTATAAATTACGTAAATTTCATATCCACAAATGCAAGTTTATAAATGGCAAACCGAATTTCATAGTGTTTGAGAAGATTAAACTACATGGATGTATTTTTCAAATTCGAAAAATAGCAAAGCAATTAAAACAACTGCGATATGCTCCTCGTTAAACATTTTTGTATAAAAAAGATTCCATGCATGGTATACCCTTTCTCGTATTTTTCACTCTTTTTTTCTGTTTTTTATGTAACACTGATTGTAATCTGAAGTATATTATGTCTTGATGTTGTAATATTGATTACAATTCTGCACATGTTATTTGTTGTTAATAGAGCATTTTAAAAAAAGAGCATAACAATGGTCTTTAATTAAAGAGACACTATTTATTTAAAGGATAAAAGTTTTGGTTGATGCAATATGACACCGGTGGGTGTGGCCACACCTCAAAGCAGGACTCCTCAACTTCAAGGTGAAATGTAGAACACTATATATACGTTACCTTATTACAATATGGTTACCATTTTAAATGTTCTTGTTCATTTTTTTGTTAGCCTTGTTGCATGTGTTAGTCACATTTTAATATGCTGTCATCAATATTCTGATATTCAGATTTCATCCAATTTAATGTCAACACAACATGTTTCATCTAGTCATGTCAAGTATTATTTATAGAGCACAAGTTTAACAAAAGGTATTTCATTTTCTAGAGTAATTCAAGGTATTTGTATAGTTTTTTTTAAAAACTTTTTTTCACACTAAAGTGATAGTTATTTGTGATAGCCTATGAAATGAAACGCATCTAAACTCTATTGTTGTGTACGTGTAAACATGGCAACATACGCACAACACATATTGTACGTTAAAATATCTTAAGATCAATCATCATTACGTAAAGTACATTAGGCAAGTTGTTTTATTTATTTATTTTTTGTAGCGAAAATAATGTTTTAACAAAATGACTGTCAAAGTCATTTGAATTCACCTCATTAACTGCAGCAGTCGGTGCTGCTATGACCACAAACCACAACATCTATGAGATCAATTCAATTTAGATGAGTTTCATGTCAGATGATGTCAAAGGTCAATTTCAAATGAGTGCAGAATACCGTCCGAATGCTGATGTTGTATTATCCTAACATTTCTCTTCATGTGTTTTTGACCTACCTTAGCTACTGTTTGTTCATCAATTTTATGCACCAAAAAGTGTGCTTTCATTTAAATATGGGAGGTATCCAATAAAAAGTGTTAATTACAAAATGAATAAATGGAGCCAAATCACAGAAACCGCAACAACAATTTTAATATCAGTGTCAGGTAAGAGTAAGATGCGTGTCTAAATTTTATGGAAGTTTATTATAAACAGCCACTTTTATAAAATCATGTGAAATTTACTTTTTGAATAAATTTGAATTCTATCAGTAAATAATTAAAGACATGCGTCATACGTGATCTTTGCAAACACAGCACATGACCTTCTGTAAAGCCCATGTATCTTGTATAGAAAACACACACACACACACACACACACACACACACACACACACACACACACACACACACACACACACACACACAAACAAAAAAGAGAATGCAGAAACAGAGAGGCATGCTTTAGCTGTCAGCCATCCATCCATCCCCTCACACACACACACACACACACACACACACACACACACACACACACACACACACACACACACACACACACACACACACACACACACACACAGACAGACAGACAGAAAGAGAATGCAAAGACAGAGAGGCATGCTTTAGCTGTCAGCCATCCATCCCCCTCTCCACACACACACACACACACACACACACACACACACACACACACACACACACACACACACACACACACAGACAGACAGAAAGAGAATGCAAAGACAGAGAGGCATGCTTTAGCTGTCAGCCACCCATCCCACTCTCCACACACACACACACACACACACACACACACACACACACACACACACACACACACACACACACACACACACAGAGCCAGAGGTAGAGAAAAATAGGGGTTTTTGCTTCATAACTAAGACAACAGTGCAGTGCCATCTATTGACACACACACACACACACACACACACACACACACACACACACACACACACACACACAGAGCCAGAGGTAGAGAAAAATAGGGGTTTTTGCTTCATAACTAAGTCAACAGTGCCATCTATTGGACAATGAAGGGAGGGCAGACAAAATAAGATTCAGATTAAATATATAAAATAAAATACATATATTGATCTGAAAAATAGTACATTCATTTTAAATTCACCCAGGTTCAATTACCGAACATACAATCTTAATTTAATTTAAATCAAACAATGATTTTACAAGAAATTAGACATTTTCTGTTTCCCTTTTTTGTCCTTCATTTAATCCCTCGCCATAGCAGCACCGTTTGAGATATCACTCAGAGCCTTATTTATCCAAAATTCCAAATTCAAACCAAAATATCTGACTTCCTGTTGGTCAGAGCTAATGACTGTAAATTAGAAAGATGTCCGGCTTGATGAGAACAATATATACAGAGTTTGGTGACTGTAGATAAAACTAACCCCTCCACTTTTGTCAAAAGGTGGCGCTACTGAGCCCCTCCACCACGCCCGTTTCTAAGACTTTGGCCATATCTACTGGAAGGCATCACTGATGTGTGTGTTGAGTTTCATGCCATTTCAAGCATGCTAAGAGTCTCAAAAACACCCTAAAAGATTATTCAACTTTGACACGTTGCCATGGCAACAGTATTTAAAATATCAGGAATCCATTCATATGTCTATATCTGCCATGTTTTGACATTATATAAGTTTGAAGTAAATCGGGTGAAAATAAGACGGTGATTCAAAGCATCGGCCTCTTACAACGAACACACAGCTGAAGTTTCATCCAAATCGGTCAATGTATGCAGAAGTTATAACACACTTCCTGTTTCCCATTTCTCGCCATAAATTCATCTCCTGCCACGAACGGTTTGTTCGAGATATCAAAAATCCGCTCGCAATTTAGCATCCTCAATGCCTTGACTTCATGCTGACCGAGTTTGGTGCGGGGTTAATCGCCTAGGAGGAGTATTTCAAATTCCACAGTATGCGTTTTAAAACGTTTTAGCTCACTTCCTGTTGGGCTGACGCATAACTTAGAGCGCGGAAGTTGTTCGGCCCGATGAGCTCTATATGTGTACCGAGTTTCATACTAATACATGCAAGCGTTTTTGATTTATGGACAGTTTTATTATTTTTTTCAAGGGGGCGCTGTCGAGCCCCCCTGCCACGCCCGGGTACCAAACCCAACAATCTGTTGGCCACGCATTCCGACGCGTGTGCAAAGTTTCAAGAGTTTTCGAGCATGTTAAGGGCCCCAAAAAGGCCAAAAAGGCGAAAGAAAAATAATAAGTTTTTTGTAGCATCACCTTTTGATGATCATTATGGTTTAACCCACCCATAATGTTTTCATTCTAGATGTTTATTTATGTAAATGCTGCATGACTGTGATGTGTTTGAATGAAGGCAGAGTTGCCATGGAAACTGAGAAACAACAACTGACAAGCAACAAAATTGTCTCTCAAAAATAAAATATGCTAACATATGCTTTTAACATACTATCTCTGTGTTTAGTACACTTGTAGCATGAATAGCACAGTTGAGTGCACTTAGATGTTCTAACGATTACCTTAAATCCTCAAACAAAGACCGGGGCCTTTATTCATCTGAACTGCAGAAGGGAACAGGCTTTTATTTGAAGCATGGCTTTTGTTAGGGGCAGGCCTGTATTTTTAATTCCATCTGTTTGAAAAATAATTGCTTTAAATAAACCGCTTTAAATTAAAAGCGATAGCGTTCCAGTGAACAGATATAATTTATTTTTTAAGAAACATTTGCAAAAATCACCATTTACAACAACAGCCAGAAAGGCGACAAAGCAATTTGGGTCAGAATTACGGTAGCCTAATCGGTAACCACCATTGAGTCAGTTTGAAAAATGAAAAATGTTTAATCCGCACACAATTTCTATGTAGGCTACACGTGAGGATATTTTAGCCTACTAATGACTCCGGGCTTTCTTTGGTTGCACGTGAGGGGAGGAAAGCTTCCTTTCACTTAAGAAGAGTTGTGCACTTTTAAGCACTTTTTATTTTAATAGCATAGGCCTATGTCTATTTACAATTATTATTTTATTTTTTTTATACTTAAAAACTAACATTTCGTTATTTTTCTGACCCAATTAATCCACGCTTCCAATAGGTTGCACGGACGTTTCTCAATCCATTACGGAGATTTTTAATTTCGCATCTTGTTTTTTAAATGGTCGTTTGTGTAGCCTAGTTCATATGACCACTTTACAATATTTCAACAACATAGTTTATTTTGAAGCCTGTGCTGTTTTCTTGTAGCCTACAAAATAAAATATTTTAAGTTAAATGCAGAGTAAGACATATAAAAAAAGACACCTTATTCCACATTGGATAAAGCTGTGGCAGACATAGCAGATGTTAGAGTGAAAAAAACTATTTTGACATAAGAAAGTAACTTTTTTTACTTAATTTTTGTTATGGGAATTCCTGTTTTGTAGTTAAACTCATCAAATTTAAATTATGTTTATTGTGTATCTGTGTAGATATTTTTCATGCAAGTTGTTAGTGCTAAAATCTATCTATCTATCTATCTATCTATCTATCTATCTATCTGGGCTGGATTTCCCGATAACATTGTCTCTGCGTGTCTGCTTAAAACGCTTTGAGCGCATGAGAGCGCTGCGCAGCGTTTTTTTTTTTTTTTTTTTTTTTTTTGTAAAAAGAGAAGTAGAAATTGCATTTATCGGGGCTTATGTGATCTTATAAAAATATTCCAAAATGTAGCCTATGTACACTCACCTAAAGGATTATTAGGAACACCTGTTCAATTTCTCATTAATGCAATTATCTAATCAACCAATCACATGGCAGTTGCTTCAGTGCATTTAGGGGTGTGGTCCTGGTCAAGACAATCTCCTGAACTCCAAACTGAATGTCAGAATGGGAAAGAAAGGTGATTTAAGATATTTTGAGCGTGGCATGGTTGTTGCTGCCAGACGGGCTGGTCTGAGTATTTCACAATCTGCTCAGTTACTGGGATTTTCACACACAACCATTTCTAGGGTTTACAAAGAATGGTGTGAAAAGGGAAAAACATCCAGTATGTGGCAGTCCTGTGGGCGAAAATGCCTTGTTGATGCTAGAGGTCAGAGGAGAATGGGCCAACTGATTCAAGCTGATAGAAGAGCAACTTTGACTGAAATAACCACTCGTTACAACCGAGGTATGCAGCAAAGCATTTGTGAAGCCACAACACGCACAACCTTGAGGCGGATGGGCTACAACAGCAGAAGACCCCACCGGGTACCACTCATCTCCACTACAAATAGGAAAAAGAGGCTACAATTTGCACGAGCTCACCAAAATTGGACAGTTGAAGACTGGAAAAATGTTGCCTGGTCTGATGAGTCTCAATTTCTGTTGAGACATTCAGATGGTAGAGTCAGAATTTGGCGTAAACAGAAAGAGAACATGGATCCATCATGCCTTGTTACCACTGTGCAGGCTGGTGGTAGTGGTGGTGTAATTCAAGATTCAAGATTCAAGAGTTTTATTTGTGTAATGGTGTGGAGGATGTTTTCTTGGCAAAATTTAGGCCCCTTAGTGCCAATTGGGCATCGTTTAAATGCCACGGCCTACCTGAGCATTGTTTCTGACCATGTCCATCCCTTTATGACCACCTGGCCATTCTCTGATGGCTACTTCCAGTAGGTTAATGCATCATGTCACAAAGCTTGAATCATTTCAAATTGGTTTCTTGAACATCTTGAACATAAATGGCCCCCACATTCACCAGATCTCAACCCAATAGAGCATCTTTGGGATGTGGTGGAACGGGAGCTTCGTGCACTGGATGTGCATCCCACAAATCTCCATCAACTGCAAGATGTTATCCTATCAATATGGGCCAACATTTCTAAAGAATGCTTTCAGCACCTTGTTGAATCAATGCCACGTAGAATTAAGGCAGTTCTGAAGGTGAAAGGGGGTCAAACACAGTATTAGTATGGTGTTCCTAATAATCCTCTAGGTGAGTGTATATTCTGGGGACTATCTCTGTGCCGCCGGCATGAGTTTAAGGGCTCGTTCTCGTTTTTGAAAAACGCGAGAGGCGGGCAGTGGAATGTGGAAACATATCCAAGTGTTTGTGTGGAGAGTGGAAGCTGAAGTATAGCACGCTTACATGACACGAAGGCGCCGGTGTGATCACTGCCATTTTTTCCAGACAATAATGTATAGTCATAGATAAGAGCAATAGCCTACATCATTTATGTAAACTCACAAAAACAACAAATAGTTGTGCTTTTGTAATATAAAATAAACAAACAGGATGCGCGCTTTCTTCGCTCATATATTCTCTAAACTGCAGGGCATCTCAAAATATTCCCATTGTAAAATATGTAGAAGCGAATGTGTTTTGTCGCGTGATGAGTTTGCACTGCAATAGCTGTCAGATGTACAACATTTCCCCCAAAATACATACAAGTAGGCCTATGTGGTCGGTGAACTAAGAGAATAGGCCTATAGCCTAACAGAGTAAACATTATTGTTTCATACACAATGTGTAGGCCATCTGATATGAATAAAACAGTTTATCAAATTATATAATTAAAATGGTTATTATAGCAGCTCTTATAGACATCTGTGTATGGAATATGACAAGCGCTGACCGGGAGTGTGTCTGGTTCAGCGCCACAGCAGATTTTAATTTAGCAGTAGGGCCTAATCTTTGCATTATATTCTTTACCATTATCCTAAATGAACACTGGGTGTATTTGTTGCTAACTTAAGTTATTACATTCGTATAGAGTGTAAACTGTGATATGGTGCCTAGTTAAGAGTGGTCCAGACCAACCCAGAGCCATAGAAAAAAAGAGTTGCGACACGCTTTGATCTCGCCGCCACGTGGTCATGTGATTCATATCTCTCAATAGTTCCAAACAATTCAGCTCTGTCAATCTATTTGAATAGGATTAAGCAGGATAGACAGCAGTTTCACTATATTTGCAGCAATTTCTGGCAAATATTAACACAATATGTGCATCCACTAGGCTTTACAGTAGCATTTTATTCTGGCGAGAGGTAAAGAAGATACAACATTGATGTTTTTATTGAGTGATCTGGTTATTTTATTTGGGTCACGAGAGTGCGTGATTTTACAGCGTTGAGTATTGTAGCAAATCAAGGGCATTTCTGCTGAAAATAATCCTCTCAGTATCGATCAAAACAAGTTTTATGACTAAAAATGCTGAATGAAGTTTACATTTACCAAATCTTCCAATTAGGCTATATATACATCCTCTCATCATAACAAACAAAGCACAGACATTATTTAAATAACGATTTATTGTTAAGTTTAGTAAGATGTTTTTTCAAAAGAAGAGAAAAAAATGGCTAATGAAAGTGTTCCTCTTCTGCTATCTACTGGTTATAGTGGTAATTTATTTTATAATTTTAATGTTGTTAACATCCTAATGTTAGGAGCGATGTGAATATAAATGAATGATGCTATAGCATATGCATAATTTACCAAAGAAAGAAGTTTTAAATGCTGTTTTTTTAAAAAAACAGGACAACCAATTTAATTCAACTTTATATCCAGACTTAAAAAGTTTTTTTTCTTTTCTTTTTCTTCTTGAAAATAAATCATAAACCAGTTTTAACCTTGAGATTTGAAGTATTAGATAGATTAGATATCTTGGATATTTGACCACTATTTACAATAAAACTAGTTCTTCATTTCTGATAGGAATGAAAAGTCAATTATTGATTTTTTTTAATAGAATAATGAGATAAAAACCTCTATATTCAATCGCGTTTGCTCCCATGTATTTTTGATAACAGTTTGCACCCAAAATGTGTGTGTTTTTTTAATGGCACACATGAATATGTTTGTTTAATGCAGTTTAAATGTCATGTGGCTGTGTAAGCAATTGTGTTTTAAAATTAAAATTGATGATAAATTACTATTTCCCTTTGCAGTTTCACTGGCCAATTTTACCTGAAACTGCGGCCCATTTTGCCTGAAACTGTTCATGCAAAAAAAGTTGGCACAGCTGATGTTTCAAGAACTGTAGGGCCTAAATAATTATATTTTAGTACATCATTTCAAAACAAAAGTATCAGAAACAGTCATTATTAATTATAAAAACACATGGAAAAGGCATATATGTTATTGTATTATTGTCCTAAGTGATTTACCAAAAAGTGGCCCAATTTAGCTGATATCACCCTATAGTCTATATTAGACTAATAGATAATGCAATTTTCAGAAATGGTGCAACAAATACACGAAAAAAACACAAACACAAAGCCTCAATCACGACAAGTTCCCTCAAGTTCCCAATGCGAACTATGGTTAAGGCCGGCGACACACTGCAAGCGTGGCGTGAGTGGCTCGGCTGCATGGTGTGTCCGTTTTTATTTCGGCTCCCATGTTAATAAACCGGTTATTATGGAGTGGTAGCACATCCTGAGTAGCGCAATATTCTCCTAAGAATGAGCTACCACCTGTACTGCATTACAGTGCTTTGCATTAGCCCCTACTGGCCTCACTGAAGCATCTTACAAGAAAAATCTAATTTTTGCCAATAATGTCTTCCTTTCATGTCTGGCTGGACGTGTTTGGCTTTGGTAGGGAGCCAGGCTTTGGTCATGGGATGCTACAGCAGAAAAAGGTGCATCTTCCAATAACAATCTAGTTTTTTCCAAAAAAAAAGGCCCTTTTATGTCACGGCTGGGCTAGAACCAGTGAAGTTTCAAAAGAGAGCCAGGCTTTGGCCATGGGACGCCACAGAAGAACTTGCTTTCTTGGCTTTAATAACACAGTTATTATGGAGTGGTAGCACATCCTGAGTAGCTCAAAATTCTCCTCAGAATGAGCTACCACCTGTACTGCATTACAGTGCTTTGCAATAGCCCCTACTGGCCTCACTGAAGCATCTTACAAGAAAAATAAAATTTTTGCCAATAATGTCTCCCTTTCATGTCTGGCTGGACCTGTTTGGCTTTGGTAGGGAGCCAGGCTTTGGTCATGGGATGCCACAGCAGAAAAAGGTGCATTTTCCAATAACAATCTATTTTTTCCAAAAAGCATTCCCTTTCATGTCACTGCTGGGCTAGAACCAGTGAAGTTTCAGAAGAGAGCCAGGCTTTGTCCATGGCATGCCACAGAAGAACTTGTTTACTTGGCTTTAATAAAACTGTTATTATGGAGTGTTTGCACATCCTGAGTAGCGCAAAATTCTCCTCAGAATGAGCTACCACCTGTACTGCATTACAGTGCTTTGCATTAGCCCCTACTGGCCTCACTGAAGCATCTTACAAGAAAAATCTAATTTTTGCCAATAATGTCTCCCTTTCATGTCACTGCCTGGCTGGACCTGTTTGGCTTTGGTGCGGAGCCAGGCTTTGGTCATGGGATGCTACAGCAGAAAAAGGTGCATTTTCCAATAACAATCTATTTTTTTCCAAAAAAGCTTTCCCTTTCATGTCACTGCTGGGCTAGAACCAGTGAAGTTTCAAAAGAGAGCCAGGCTTTGGCCATGGGATGCCACAGAAGAACTTGTATTCTTGGCTTTAATAAAATGGTTATTATGGAGTGGTAGCACATCCTGAGTAGCTCAAAATTCTCCTCAGAATGAGCTACCACCTGTACTGCATTACAGTGCTTTGCAATAGCCCCTACTGGCCTCACTGAAGCATCTTACAAGAAAAATCCAATTTTTGCCAATAATGTCTTCCTTTCATGTCTGGCTGGACCTGTTTGGCTTTGGTAGGGAGCCAGGCTTTTGGTCATGGGATGCCACAGCAGAAAAAGGTGCATCTTCCAATAACAATCTAGTTTTTTCCAAAAAAATGCCCTTTATGTCACGGCTGGGCTAGAACCAGTGAAGTTTCAGAAGAGAACCAGGCTTTGGCCATGGGATGCCACAGAAGAACTTGTTTACTTGGCTTTAATAAACCGGTTATTATGGGTGGTAGCACATCCTGAGTAGCGCAATATTCTCCTAAGAATGAGCTACCACCTGTACTGCATTACAGTGCTTTGCATTAGCCCCTACTGGCCTCACTGAAGCATCTTACAAGAAAAATCTAATTTTTGCCAATAATGTCTTCCTTTCATGTCTGGCTGGACGTGTTTGGCTTTGGTAGGGAGCCAGGCTTTGGTCATGGGATGCTACAGCAGAAAAAGGTGCATCTTCCAATAACAATCTAGTTTTTTCCAAAAAAAAATGCCCTTTTATGTCATTGCTGGGCTAGAACCAGTGAAGTTTCAGAAGAGAGCGAGGCTTTGGCCATGGGATGCCACAGAAGAACTAGTTTACTTGACTTTAATATAACGGTTATTATGGAGTGGTAGCACATCCTGAGTAGCTCAAAATTGTCCTCAGAATGAGCTACCACCTGTACTGCATTACAGTGCTTTGCAATAGCCCCCACTGGCCTCACTGAAGCATCTTACAAGAAAAATCCAATTTTTGCCAATAATGTCTTCCTTTCATGTCTGGCTGGATCTGTTTGGCTTTGGTAGGGAGCCAGGCTTTGGTCATGGGATGCTACAGCAGAAAAAGGTGCATCTTCCAATAACAATCTAGTTTTTTCCAAAAAAAAGTCCCTTTTATGTCACGGCTGGGCTAGAACCAGTGAAGTTTCAAAAGAGAGCCAGGCTTTGGCCATGGGATGCTACAGCAGAAAAAGTTGCATCTTCCAATAACAATCTAGTTTTTTCCCCAAAAAATTTCCCTTTTATGTCACGGCTGGGCTAGAACCAGTGAAGTTTCAGAAGAGAGCCAAGCTTTGGCCATGGGATGCCACAGAAGAACTAGTTTAATTGGCTTTAATAACACGGTTATTATGGAGTGGTAGCACATCCTGAGTAGCTCAAAATTCTCTTCAGAATGAGCTACCACCTGTACTGCATTACAGTGCTTTGCAATAGCCCCTACTGGCCTCACTGAAGCATCTTACAAGAAAAATTCAATTTTTGCCAATAATGTCTTCCTTTCATGTCTGGCTGGACGTGTTTGGCTTTGGTAGGAGCCAGGCTTTGGTCATGGGATGCTACAGCAGAAAAAGGTGCATCTTCCAATAACATTCTAGTTTTTTCCAATAAAAAAATGTCCCTTTTATGTCACGGCTGGGCTAGAACCAGTGAAGTTTCAAAAGAGAGCCAGGCTTTGGCCATGGGATGCCACAGAAGAACTTGTATTCTTGGCTTTAATAAAATGGTTATTATGGAGTGGTAGCACATCCTGAGTAGCTCAAAATTCTCCTCAGAATGAGCTACCACCTGTACTGCATTACAGTGCTTTGCAATAGCCCCTACTGGCCTCATTGAAGCATCTTACAAGAAAAATCCAATTTTTGCCAATAATGTCTTCCTTTCATGTCTGGCTGGACGTGTTTGGCTTTGGTAGGGAGCCAGGCTTTGGTCATGGGATGCTACAGCAGAAAAAGGTGCATCTTCCAATAACAATCTAGTTTTTTCCAAAAAGAATTTCCCTTTCATGTCACAGCTGGGCTAGAACCAGTGAAGTTTCAGAAGAGAGCCAGGCTTTGGCCATTGGATGCCACAGAAGAACTTGTTTTCTTGGTTTTAATAAAACGTTTATTATGGAGTGGTAGCACATCCTGAGTAGCTCAAAATTGTCCTCAGAATGAGCTACCACCTGTTCTGCATTACAGTGCTTTGCAATAGCCCCTACTGGCCTCACTGAAGCGTCTTACAAGAAAAATCCAATTTTTGCCAATAATGTCTTCCTTTCATGTCTGGCTGGACCTGTTTGGCTTTGGTAGGGAGCCAGGCTTTGGTCATGGGATGCTACAGCAGAAAAAGGTGCATCTTTTAATAACAATCTAGTTTTTTCCCCAAAAAATTCCCTTTATGTCACGGCTGGGCTAGAACCAGTGAAGTTTCAGAAGAGAGCCAGGCTTTGGCCATGGGATACCACAGAAGAACTTGTTTTCTTGGCTTTAAAAAGAGGTTATTATGGAGTGGTAGCACATCCTGAGTAGCTCAAAATTCTCCTCAGAATGAGCTACCACCTGTACTGCATTACAGTGCTTTGCAATAGCCCCTACTGGCCTCACTGAAGCATCTTACAAGAAAAATCCAATTTTTGCCAATAATGTCTCCCTTTCATGTCTGGCTGGACCTGTTTGGCTTTGGTAGGGAGCCAGGCTTTGGTCATGGGATGCTACAGCAGAAAAAGGTGCATCTTCCAATAACAATCTATTTTTTTCCAAAAGTTTTCCCTTTCATGTCACTGCTGGGCTAGAACCAGTGAAGTTTCAGAAGAGAGCCAGGCTTTGGCCATGGGATGCCACAGATGCACCTGTTTACTTGCCTTTAATAAACCGGTTATTATGGAGTGGTAGCACATCCTGAGTAGCGCAATATTCTCCTAAGAATGAGCTACCACCTGTACTGCATTACAGTGCTTTGCATTAGCCCCTACTGGCCTCACTGAAGCATCTTACAAGAAAAATCTAATTTTTGCCAATAATGTCTTCCTTTCATGTCTGGCTGGACGTGTTTGGCTTTGGTAGGGAGCCAGGCTTTGGTCATGGGATGCTACAGCAGAAAAGGTGCATCTTCCAATAACAATCTAGTTTTTTCAAAAAAAAGGCCCTTTTATGTCACGGCTGGGCTAGAACCAGTGAAGTTTCAAAAGAGAACCAGGCTTTGGCCATGGGATGCCACAGAAGAACTTGCTTTCTTGGCTTTAATAACACAGTTATTATGGAGTGGTAGCACATCCTGAGTAGCTCAAAATTCTCCTCAGAATGAGCTACCACCTGTACTGCATTACAGTGCTTTGCAATACCCCTACTGGCCTCACTGAAGCATTTTACAAGAAAAATAAAATTTTTGCCAATAATGTCTCCCTTTCATGTCTGGCTGGACCTGTTTGGCTTTGGTAGGGAGCCAGGCTTTGGTCATGGGATGCCACAGCAGAAAAAGGTGCATCTTCCAATAACAATCTAGTTTTTTCCAAAAAAAAAAAGCCCTTTTATGTCACGGCTGGGCTAGAACCAGTGAAGTTTAAGAAGAGAGCCAGGCTTTGGCCATGGGATGCCACAGAAGAACTTGTAGTCTTGGATTTAATAAAATGGTTATTATGGAGTGGTAGCACATCCTGAGTAGCTCAAAATTCTCCTCAGAATGAGCTACCACCTGTACTGCATTACAGTGCTTTGCATTAGCCCCTACTGGCCTCACTGAAGCATCTTACAAGAAAAATAAAATTTTTGCCAATAATGTCTCCCTTTCATGTCACTGCCTGGCTGGACCTGTTTGGCTTTGGTAGGGAGCCAGGCTTTGGTCATGGGATGCCACAGCAGAAAAAGGTGCATTTTCCAATAACAATCTATTTTTTTCCAAAAAAGCTTTCCCTTTCATGTCACTGCTGGGCTAGAACCAGTGAAGTTTCAGAAGAGAGCCAGGCTTTGTCCATGGCATGCCACAGAAGAACTTGTTTACTTGGCTTTAATAAAACTGTTATTATGGAGTGTTTGCACATCCTGAGTAGCGCAAAATTCTCCTCAGAATGAGCTACCACCTGTACTGCATTACAGTGCTTTGCATTAGCCCCTACTGGCCTCACTGAAGCATCTTACAAGAAAAATCTAATTTTTGCCAATAATGTCTCCCTTTCATGTCACTGCCTGGCTGGACCTGTTTGGCTTTGGCATGGAGCCAGGCTTTGGTCATGGGATGCCACAGCAGAAAAAGGTGCATTTTCCAATAACAATCTATTTTTTTCCAAAAAAGCATTCCCTTTCATGTCACTGCTGGGCTAGAACCAGTGAAGTTTCAGAAGAGAGCCAGGCTTTGTCCATGGCATGCCACAGAAGAACTTGTTTACTTGGCTTTAATAAAACTGTTATTATGGAGTGTTTGCACATCCTGAGTAGCGCAAAAATTCTCCTCAGAATGAGCTACCACCTGTACTGCATTACAGTGCTTTGCATTAGCCCCTACTGGCCTCACTGAAGCATCTTACAAGAAAATCTAATTTTTGCCAATAATGTCTCCCTTTCATGTCACTGCCTGGCTGGACCTGTTTGGCTTTGCACGGAGCCAGGCTTTGGTCATGGGATGCTACAGCAGAAAAAGGTGCATTTTCCAATAACAATCTATTTTTTCCAAAAAGCTTTCCTTTCATGTCACTGCTGGGCTAGAACCAGTGAAGTTTCAAAAGAGAGCCAGGCTTTGGCCATGGGATGCCACAGAAGAACTTGTATTCTTGGCTTTAATAAAATGGTTATTATGGAGTGGTAGCACATCCTGAGTAGCTCAAAATTCTCCTCAGAATGAGCTACCACCTGTACTGCATTACAGTGCTTTGCAATAGCCCCTACTGGCCTCACTGAAGCATCTTACAAGAAAAATCCAATTTTTGCCAATAATGTCTTCCTTTCATGTCTGGCTGGACCTGTTTGGCTTTGGTAGGGAGCCAGGCTTTGGTCATGGGATGCCACAGCAGAAAAAGGTGCATCTTCCAATAACAATCTAGTTTTTTCCAAAAAAATGCCCTTTTATGTCACGGCTGGGCTAGAACCAGTGAAGTTTCAGAAGAGAACCAGGCTTTGGCCATGGGATGCCACAGAAGAACTTGTTTACTTGGCTTTAATAAACCGGTTATTATGGAGTGGTAGCACATCCTGAGTAGCGCAATATTCTCCTAAGAATGAGCTACCACCTGTACTGCATTACAGTGCTTTGCATTAGCCCCTACTGGCCTCACTGAAGCATCTTACAAGAA
This sequence comes from Paracanthobrama guichenoti, assembly GCA_018749465.1. NCBI lineage: Eukaryota > Metazoa > Chordata > Actinopteri > Cypriniformes > Gobionidae > Paracanthobrama > Paracanthobrama guichenoti. The sequence goes on along the minus strand of CM031956.1, from coordinate 17,043,221 downwards.
AAATCTAATTTTTGCCAATAATGTCTTCCTTTCATGTCTGGCTGGACGTGTTTGGCTTTGGTAGGAGCCAGGCTTTGGTCATGGGATGCTACAGCAGAAAAGGTGCATCTTCCAATAACAATCTAGTTTTTTCCAAAAAAAAATGCCCTTTTATGTCATTGCTGGGCTAGAACCAGTGAAGTTTCAGAAGAGAGCGAGGCTTTGGCCATGGGATGCCACAGAAGAACTAGTTTACTTGACTTTAATATAACGGTTATTATGGAGTGGTAGCACATCCTGAGTAGCTCAAAATTGTCCTCAGAATGAGCTACCACCTGTACTGCATTACAGTGCTTTGCAATAGCCCCCACTGGCCTCACTGAAGCATCTTACAAGAAAAATCCAATTTTTGCCAATAATGTCTTCCTTTCATGTCTGGCTGGATCTGTTTGGCTTTGGTAGGGAGCCAGGCTTTGGTCATGGGATGCTACAGCAGAAAAAGGTGCATCTTCCAATAACAATCTAGTTTTTTCCAAAAAAAGTCCCTTTTATGTCACGGCTGGGCTAGAACCAGTGAAGTTTCAAAAGAGAGCCAGGCTTTGGCCATGGGATGCTACAGCAGAAAAGTTGCATCTTCCAATAACAATCTAGTTTTTTCCCCAAAAAATTTCCCTTTTATGTCACGGCTGGGCTAGAACCAGTGAAGTTTCAGAAGAGAGCCAAGCTTTGGCCATGGGATGCCACAGAAGAACTAGTTTAATTGGCTTTAATAACACGGTTATTATGGAGTGGTAGCACATCCTGAGTAGCTCAAAATTCTCTTCAGAATGAGCTACCACCTGTACTGCATTACAGTGCTTTGCAATAGCCCCTACTGGCCTCACTGAAGCATCTTACAAGAAAAATTCAATTTTTGCCAATAATGTCTTCCTTTCATGTCTGGCTGGACGTGTTTGGCTTTGGTAGGGAGCCAGGCTTTGGTCATGGGATGCTACAGCAGAAAAAGGTGCATCTTCCAATAACATTCTAGTTTTTTCCAATAAAAAAATGTCCCTTTTATGTCACGGCTGGGCTAGAACCAGTGAAGTTTCAAAAGAGAGCCAGGCTTTGGCCATGGGATGCCACAGAAGAACTTGTATTCTTGGCTTTAATAACACAGTTATTATGGAGTGGTAGCACATCCTGAGTAGCTCAAAATTCTCCTCAGAATGAGCTACCACCTGTACTGCATTACAGTGCTTTGCAATAGCCCCTACTGGCCTCACTGAAGCATCTTACAAGAAAAATAAAATTTTTGCCAATAATGTCTCCCTTTCATGTCTGGCTGGACCTGTTTGGCTTTGGTAGGGAGCCAGGCTTTGGTCATGGGATGCCACAGCAGAAAAAGGTGCATTTTCCAATAACAATCTATTTTTTTCCAAAAAAGCATTCCCTTTCATGTCACTGCTGGGCTAGAACCAGTGAAGTTTCAGAAGAGAGCCAGGCTTTGTCCATGGCATGCCACAGAAGAACTTGTTTACTTGGCTTTAATAAAACTGTTATTATGGAGTGTTTGCACATCCTGAGTAGCGCAAAATTCTCCTCAGAATGAGCTACCACCTGTACTGCATTACAGTGCTTTGCATTAGCCCCTACTGGCCTCACTGAAGCATCTTACAAGAAAAATCTAATTTTTGCCAATAATGTCTCCCTTTCATGTCACTGCCTGGCTGGACCTGTTTGGCTTTGGTACGGAGCCAGGCTTTGGTCATGGGATGCTACAGCAGAAAAAGGTGCATTTTCCAATAACAATCTATTTTTTTCCAAAAAAGCTTTCCCTTTCATGTCACTGCTGGGCTAGAACCAGTGAAGTTTCAAAAGAGAGCCAGGCTTTGGCCATGGGATGCCACAGAAGAACTTGTATTCTTGGCTTTAATAAAATGGTTATTATGGAGTGGTAGCACATCCTGAGTAGCTCAAAATTCTCCTCAGAATGAGCTACCACCTGTACTGCATTACAGTGCTTTGCAATAGCCCCTACTGGCCTCACTGAAGCATCTTACAAGAAAAATCCAATTTTTGCCAATAATGTCTTCCTTTCATGTCTGGCTGGACCTGTTTGGCTTTGGTAGGGAGCCAGGCTTTGGTCATGGGATGCCACAGCAGAAAAAGGTGCATCTTCCAATAACAATCTAGTTTTTTCCAAAAAAATGCCCTTTTATGTCACGGCTGGGCTAGAACCAGTGAAGTTTCAGAAGAGAACCAGGCTTTGGCCATGGGATGCCACAGAAGAACTTGTTTACTTGGCTTTAATAAACCGGTTATTATGGAGTGGTAGCACATCCTGAGTAGCGCAATATTCTCCTAAGAATGAGCTACCACCTGTACTGCATTACAGTGCTTTGCATTAGCCCCTACTGGCCTCACTGAAGCATCTTACAAGAAAAATCTAATTTTTGCCAATAATGTCTTCCTTTCATGTCTGGCTGGACGTGTTTGGCTTTGGTAGGGAGCCAGGCTTTGGTCATGGGATGCTACAGCAGAAAAAGGTGCATCTTCCAATAACAATCTAGTTTTTTCCAAAAAAATGCCCTTTTATGTCATTGCTGGGCTAGAACCAGTGAAGTTTCAGAAGAGAGCGAGGCTTTGGCCATGGGATGCCACAGAAGAACTAGTTTACTTGACTTTAATATAACGGTTATTATGGAGTGGTAGCACATCCTGAGTAGCTCAAAATTGTCCTCAGAATGAGCTACCACCTGTACTGCATTACAGTGCTTTGCAATAGCCCCACTGGCCTCACTGAAGCATCTTACAAGAAAAATCCAATTTTTGCCAATAATGTCTTCCTTTCATGTCTGGCTGGATCTGTTTGGCTTTGGTAGGAGCCAGGCTTTGGTCATGGGATGCTACAGCAGAAAAAGGTGCATCTTCCAATAACAATCTAGTTTTTTCCAAAAAAAAAGTCCCTTTTATGTCACGGCTGGGCTAGAACCAGTGAAGTTTCAAAAGAGAGCCAGGCTTTGGCCATGGGATGCTACAGCAGAAAAAGTTGCATCTTCCAATAACAATCTAGTTTTTTCCCCAAAAAATTTCCCTTTTATGTCACGGCTGGGCTAGAACCAGTGAAGTTTCAGAAGAGAGCCAAGCTTTGGCCATGGGATGCCACAGAAGAACTAGTTTAATTGGCTTTAATAAAACGTTTATTATGGAGTGGTAGCACATCCTGAGTAGCTCAAAATTGTCCTCAGAATGAGCTACCACCTGTTCTGCATTACAGTGCTTTGCAATAGCCCCTACTGGCCTCACTGAAGCGTCTTACAAGAAAAATCCAATTTTTGCCAATAATGTCTTCCTTTCATGTCTGGCTGGACCTGTTTGGCTTTGGTAGGGAGCCAGGCTTTGGTCATGGGATGCCACAGCAGAAAAAGGTGCATCTTCCAATAACAATCTAGTTTTTTCCAAAAAAATGCCCTTTATGTCACGGCTGGGCTAGAACCAGTGAAGTTTCAGAAGAGAACCAGGCTTTGGCCATGGGATGCCACAGAAGAACTTGTTTACTTGGCTTTAATAAACCGGTTATTATGGAGTGGTAGCACATCCTGAGTAGCGCAATATTCTCCTAAGAATGAGCTACCACCTGTACTGCATTACAGTGCTTTGCATTAGCCCCTACTGGCCTCACTGAAGCATCTTACAAGAAAAATCTAATTTTTGCCAATAATGTCTTCCTTTCATGTCTGGCTGGACGTGTTTGGCTTTGGTAGGGAGCCAGGCTTTGGTCATGGGATGCTACAGCAGAAAAAGGTGCATCTTCCAATAACAATCTAGTTTTTTCCAAAAAAATGCCCTTTATGTCATTGCTGGGCTAGAACCAGTGAAGTTTCAGAAGAGAGCGAGGCTTTGGCCATGGGATGCCACAGAAGAACTAGTTTACTTGACTTTAATATAACGGTTATTATGGAGTGGTAGCACATCCTGAGTAGCTCAAAATTGTCCTCAGAATGAGCTACCACCTGTACTGCATTACAGTGCTTTGCAATAGCCCCCACTGGCCTCACTGAAGCATCTTACAAGAAAAATCCAATTTTTGCCAATAATGTCTTCCTTTCATGTCTGGCTGGATCTGTTTGGCTTTGGTAGGGAGCCAGGCTTTGGTCATGGGATGCTACAGCAGAAAAGGTGCATCTTCCAATAACAATCTAGTTTTTTCAAAAAAAGTCCCTTTTATGTCACGGCTGGGCTAGAACCAGTGAAGTTTCAAAGAGAGCCAGGCTTTGGCCATGGGATGCTACAGCAGAAAAAGGTGCATCTTCCAATAACAATCTAGTTTTTCCCCAAAAATTTCCCTTTTATGTCACGGCTGGGCTAGAACCAGTGAAGTTTCAGAAGAGAGCCAAGCTTTGGCCATGGGATGCCACAGAAGAACTAGTTTAATTGGCTTTAATAAAACGTTTATTATGGAGTGGTAGCACATCCTGAGTAGCTCAAAATTGTCCTCAGAATGAGCTACCACCTGTTCTGCATTACAGTGCTTTGCAATAGCCCCTACTGGCCTCACTGAAGCGTCTTACAAGAAAAATCCAATTTTTGCCAATAATGTCTTCCTTTCATGTCTGGCTGGACCTGTTTGGCTTTGGTAGGGAGCCAGGCTTTGGTCATGGGATGCTACAGCAGAAAAAGGTGCATCTTTTAATAACAATCTAGTTTTTTCCCAAAAAATTCCCTTTTATGTCACGGCTGGGCTAGAACCAGTGAAGTTTCAGAAGAGAGCCAGGCTTTGGCCATGGGATACCACAGAAGAACTTGTTTTCTTGGCTTTAAAAAAAAGGTTATTATGAGTGGTAGCACATCATGAGTAGCTCAAAATTCTCCTCAGAATGAGCTACCACCTGTACTGCATTACAGTGCTTTGCAATAGCCCCTACTGGCCTCACTGAAGCATCTTACAAGAAAAATCCAATTTTTGCCAATAATGTCTCCCTTTCATGTCTGGCTGGACCTGTTTGGCTTTGGTAGGGAGCCAGGCTTTGGTCATGGATGCTACAGCAGAAAAAGGTGCATCTTCCAATAACAATCTAGTTTTTTCCAAAAAAAGTTTTCCCTTTCATGTCACTGCTGGGCTAGAACCAGTGAAGTTTCAGAAGAGAGCCAGGCTTTGGCCATGGGATGCCACAGATGCACCTGTTTACTTGCCTTTAATAAACCGGTTATTATGGAGTGGTAGCACATCCTGAGTAGCGCAATATTCTCCTAAGAATGAGCTACCACCTGTACTGCATTACAGTGCTTTGCATTAGCCCCTACTGGCCTCACTGAAGCATCTTACAAGAAAAATCTAATTTTTGCCAATAATGTCTTCCTTTCATGTCTGGCTGGACGTGTTTGGCTTTGGTAGGAGCCAGGCTTTGGTCATGGGATGCTACAGCAGAAAAAGGTGCATCTTCCAATAACAATCTAGTTTTTTCCAAAAAAAGGCCCTTTATGTAACGGCTGGGCTAGAACCAGTGAAGTTTCAAAAGAGAGCCAGGCTTTGGCCATGGGATGCCACAGAAGAACTTGCTTTCTTGGCTTTAATAACACAGTTATTATGGAGTGGTAGCACATCCTGAGTAGCTCAAAATTCTCCTCAGAATGAGCTACCACCTGTACTGCATTACAGTGCTTTGCAATAGCCCCTACTGGCCTCACTGAAGCATTTTACAAGAAAAATAAAATTTTTGCCAATAATGTCTCCCTTTCATGTCTGGCTGGACCTGTTTGGCTTTGGTAGGGAGCCAGGCTTTGGTCATGGGATGCCACAGCAGAAAAAGGTGCATCTTCCAATAACAATCTAGTTTTTCCAAAAAAAAAGCCCTTTATGTCACGGCTGGGCTAGAACCAGTGAAGTTTAAGAAGAGAGCCAGGCTTTGGCCATGGGATGCCACAGAAGAACTTGTAGTCTTGGATTTAATAAAATGGTTATTATGGAGTGGTAGCACATCCTGAGTAGCTCAAAATTCTCCTCAGAATGAGCTACCACCTGTACTGCATTACAGTGCTTTGCATTAGCCCCTACTGGCCTCACTGAAGCATCTTACAAGAAAAATAAAATTTTTTGCCAATAATGTCTCCCCTTTCATGTCACTGCCTGGCTGGACCTGTTTGGCTTTGGTAGGGAGCCAGGCTTTGGTCATGGGATGCTACAGCAGAAAAAGGTGCATTTTCCAATAACAATCTATTTTTTCCAAAAAGCTTTCCTTTCATGTCACTGCTGGGCTAGAACCAGTGAAGTTTCAGAAGAGAGCCAGGCTTTGGCCATGGATACCACAGAAGAACTTGTTTTTTGGCTTTAAAAAAGGTTATTATGGAGTGGTAGCACATCATGAGTAGCTCAAAATTCTCCTCAGAATGAGCTACCACCTGTACTGCATTACAGTGCTTTGCAATAGCCCCTACTGGCCTCACTGAAGCATCTTACAAGAAAAATCCAATTTTTGCCAATAATGTCTCCCTTTCATGTCTGGCTGGACCTGTTTGGCTTTGGTAGGGAGCCAGGCTTTGGTCATGGGATGCTACAGCAGAAAAGGTGCATCTTCCAATAACAATCTAGTTTTTCCAAAAAAGTTTTCCCTTTTATGTCACTGCTGGGCTAGAACCAGTGAAGTTTCAGAAGAGAGCCAGGCTTTGGCCATGGGATGCCACAGAAGCACCTGTTTACTTGCCTTTAACCCTTTGACACGCACGCATCACACCGTGTGATCAATCTAGGCTGGTCTCTGGTGCGTACGATCACACGGGTGTGATTAGAACACTCAGTGATCAACTGCCAAATTCAAAATTTCAAATCTGCTTTAGCGCGCTGACTGGCGCTGAGCCAAAGACTGAGCGAGTGAGAGACTGACTGAGCTCAGTGTCTTTTAATGTTTAGTTTAGGTTTCATACACTTCAAATTACATTACACAACCACAAAAATAGCAGCAAAACTAAATATAGTTTGTAATTGCATAATATATATATATATATATATATATATATATATATATATATATATATATATATATATATATATATATATATAACAGCAAGATATCAGTGTTGTAAACATATAATGGCCCGTGAAAACATTACCGATCAAATAACACAATCATTTTCTACCCTTTGACGCGTACGATCAGTCTGGGCTGTTCCCTCAGGTAATGTCACATATATCTGGAGAATAATAATAATAATAAAAAAAAAAACATTTGAACAGTCGAGCACTGCAAGCATTTTTCCCGCTGACAAGTTGTCACTGTTGACGTCACTGTTACCTCACACTCGCGTTGGTACCAACTTCCAATCTTACAAACTTACAATCATTTTCTACCCTTTGACGCAGCATTACGATCAGTCTAGGCTGTTCCCTCACGTAATGTCACATATATCTGGAGAAGTGGGTGATCTTGTGTTGTAAATCCAGCAGGCTTCGGCTCCCTGGCACTGTTCTAAACACATAATGGCGGCGCCCTGCCCACAGCTCATGATAACTTACCGAACAACTAACATATATGTATACATGCATTTAATTTAGTTAACAAGTTTGAAAATATTATGTATAAACAAATAATAATAAAACAACAACAACATTTGAACAGTCATGCACTGCAAGCATTTTTCCCGCTGACAAGTTGTCACTGTTGACGTCACTGTTACCTCACACTCGCGTTGGTACCAACTTCACATACAATTTTAATAAAATGTACCAGTTTTTAACTACTTCAGAGAAAATGGCAGACAATTTATTTATAAGAAGACAACTGACAAGTGAGGAAATTGAGGAGATTTTTTTTAATTCTGATGAGGAGAATTTTGACAGTGAGGCAGAGAGCGACAGCGATGAAGACCTTCCCCTGAACCTTGAAGCTCTTGACAACATTGAGGGTGAAGCGAGACTTCTTCCACAACGCCATATCGCGGTGTCCATCCAAAGGAGGGCGACCTGCCTTAGACACTCCTCTGCGCCTTACAGCCAGGCATTTTCTGTCATATAAACATATGTATATAGTTATAAAGATTTTTTTACCATAGTATATTTATTGTTTTGTTTATAATACTATTTTGATTGTTGTTCATTGTAATTATATTTATAATTTGTTTTGTAATTTTATTAGAAAGTGTATATATGTATCAGTTTAAACAAAGCAAAGATGTAGTTTCTCACTAGCAAAGCAGAGAAAAGGTAACTTACATGGCATTTGACATCATGTAAACTATATATATGCAAGCTAATAGTAAGTGAGACGTGACCATATACCTTTTCTAGTGAGATATAAAACCCAGTAACAATATTAACACTAAAACATAAATAATACATAATATATTCATGTTACGTATCAAGTCAACTGAACCCTAATAACTTTATCGAATGCACGGAGCATATTTGCAATGTGCAAAACGACAAACATGACATTTGAACGCCCACATTATTGAGGACTGTTCGTTTTACAAGAGAATTTTGTAAATATCTTTATTCATATTTATTGCATGCTTGTAAATAATTATATGTGCTTCAAAATAGGGAAAAAAACTAAAATATACTCACCAATTGTCACGCGGATGTTGTGTGAGGAGATGCAAAAATGCGTGTGCACGCGAAATTCAAAGCAGTGGGAAAAAATAGCAACATAAACATGTCAACCATAGTGTGTACACGCTAAAAAATAATGTGAGAGGTTTTGAATTAAAAAATAAAGTAAAACATTCAGAGTGCTCACCTGCACGCGGTCAACCACCATGAGCGCCATTGTGACTGCGAAACCTCACGTGTCAAGGTTGATGTGTTACCATGGAAATTAGAACGCACGTCATTGCATAATAACGGTCGCATTAAAAACTCCACGCCAGACTGCCAGTCTGAATATTTAGAACGTACGTGCGAAAGGGTTAATAAACCGGTTATTATGGAGTGGTAGCACATCCTGAGTAGCGCAATATTCTCCTAAGAATGAGCTACCACCTGTACTGCATTACAGTGCTTTGCATTAGCCCCTACTGGCCTCACTGAAGCATCTTACAAGAAAAATCTAATTTTTGCCAATAATGTCTTCCTTTCATGTCTGGCTGGACGTGTTTGGCTTTGGTGGGAGCCAGGCTTTGGTCATGGGATGCTACAGCAGAGAAAAAGGTGCATCTTCCAATAACAATCTAGTTTTTCCAAAAAAAGGCCCTTTTATGTCACGGCTGGGCTAGAACCAGTGAAGTTTCAAAGAGAGCCAGGCTTTTGGCCATGGGACGCCACAGAAGAACTTGCTTTCTTGGCTTTAATAACACAGTTATTATGGAGTGGTAGCACATCCTGAGTAGCTCAAAATTCTCCTCAGAATGAGCTACCACCTGTACTGCATTACAGTGCTTTGCAATAGCCCCTACTGGCCTCACTGAAGCATCTTACAAGAAAAATAAAATTTTTGCCAATAATGTCTCCCTTTCATGTCTGGCTGGACCTGTTTGGCTTTGGTAGGGAGCCAGGCTTTGGTCATGGGATGCTACAGCAGAAAAAGGTGCATCTTCCAATAACAATCTAGTTTTTCCAAAAAAATGCCCTTTATGTCACGGCTGGGCTAGAACCAGTGAAGTTTCAGAAGAGAACCAGGCTTTGGCCATGGGATGCCACAGAAGAACTTGTTTACTTGGCTTTAATAAACCGGTTATTATGGAGTGGTAGCACATCCTGAGTAGCGCAATATTCTCCTAAGAATGAGCTACCACCTGTACTGCATTACAGTGCTTTGCATTAGCCCCTACTGGCCTCACTGAAGCATCTTACAAGAAAAATCTAATTTTTGCCAATAATGTCTTCCTTTCATGTCTGGCTGGACGTGTTTGGCTTTGGTAGGAGCCAGGCTTTGGTCATGGGATGCTACAGCAGAAAAAGGTGCATCTTCCAATAACAATCTAGTTTTTTCCAAAAAAATGCCCTTTATGTCATTGCTGGCTAGAACCAGTGAAGTTTCAGAAGAGAGCGAGGCTTTGGCCATGGGATGCCACAGAAGAACTAGTTTACTTGACTTTAATATAACGGTTATTATGGAGTGGTAGCACATCCTGAGTAGCTCAAAATTGTCCTCAGAATGAGCTACCACCTGTACTGCATTACAGTGCTTTGCAATAGCCCCACTGGCCTCACTGGAAGCATCTTACAAGAAAAATCCATTTTTGCCAATAATGTCTTCCTTTCATGTCTGGCTGGATCTGTTTGGCTTTGGTAGGAGCCAGGCTTTGGTCATGGGATGCTACAGCAGAAAAAGGTGCATCTTCCAATAACAATCTAGTTTTTTCAAAAAAAGTCCCTTTATGTCACGGCTGGGCTAGAACCAGTGAAGTTTCAGAAGAGAGCCAGGCTTTGGCCATGGGATGCTACAGCAGAAAAAGTTGCATCTTCCAATAACAATCTAGTTTTTTCCCCAAAAAATTTCCCTTGCACATGTCACGGCTGGGCTAGAACCAGTGAAGTTTCAGAAGAGAGCTGCTTTGGCCATGGGATGCCACAGAAGAACTAGTTTAATTGGCTTTAATAACACAGTTATTATGGAGTGGTAGCACATCCTGAGTAGCTCAAAATTCTCCTCAGAATGAGCTACCACCTGTACTGCATTACAGTGCTTTGCAATGGCCCCTACTGGCCTCACTGAAGCATCTTACAAGAAAAATTCAATTTTTGCCAATAATGTCTTCCTTTCATGTCTGGCTGGACGTGTTTGGCTTTGGTAGGGAGCCAGGCTTTGGTCATGGGATGCTACAGCAGAAAAAGGTGCATCTTCCAATAACATTCTAGTTTTTTCCAATAAAAAATGTCCCTTTATGTCACGGCTGGGCTAGAACCAGTGAAGTTTCAAAGAGAGCCAGGCTTTGGCCATGGGATGCCACAGAAGAACTTGTATTCTTGGCTTTAATAAAATGGTTATTATGGAGTGGTAGCACATCCTGAGTAGCTCAAAATTCTCCTCAGAATGAGCTACCACCTGTACTGCATTACAGTGCTTTGCAATAGCCCCTACTGGCCTCATTGAAGCATCTTACAAGAAAAATCCACTTTTTTGCCAATAATGTCTTCCTTTCATGTCTGGCTGGACGTGTTTGGCTTTGGTAGGGAGCCAGGCTTTGGTCATGGATGCTACAGCAGAAAAGGTGCATCTTCCAATAACAATCTAGTTTTTTCCAAAAAGAATTTCCCTTCATGTCACAGCTGGGCTAGAACCAGTGAAGTTTCAGAAGAGAGCCAGGCTTTGGCCATTGGATGCCACAGAAGAACTTGTTTTCTTGGTTTTAATAAAACGTTTATTATGGAGTGGTGGCACATCCTGAGTAGCTCAAAATTGTCCTCAGAATGAGCTACCACCTGTTCTGCATTACAGTGCTTTGCAATAGCCCCTACTGGCCTCACTGAAGCGATCTTACAAGAAAAATCCAATTTTTGCCAATAATGTCTTCTTTTCATGTCTGGCTGGATCTGTTTGGCTTTGGTAGGGAGCCAGGCTTTGGTCATGGGATGCTACAGCAGAAAAAGGTGCATCTTTTAATAACAATCTAGTTTTTTCCCCAAAAATTCCCTTTATGTCACGGCTGGGCTAGAACCAGTGAAGTTTCAGAAGAGAGCCAGGCTTTGGCCATGGGATACCACAGAAGAACTTGTTTTCTTGGCTTTAAAAAAAGGTTATTATGGAGTGGTAGCACATCATGAGTAGCTCAAAATTCTCCTCAGAATGAGCTACCACCTGTACTGCATTACAGTGCTTTGCAATAGCCCCTACTGGCCCTCACTGAAGCATCTTACAAGAAAAATCCAATTTTTGCCAATAATGTCTCCCCTTTCATGTCTGGCTGGACCTGTTTGGCTTTGGTAGGGAGCCAGGCTTTGGTCATGGATGCTACAGCAGAAAAGGTGCATCTTCCAATAACAATCTATTTTTTTCCAAAAAAGTTTTCCCTTTCATGTCACTGCTGGGCTAGAACTAGTGAAAGTTTCAGAAGAGAGCCAGGCTTTGGCCATGGGATGCCACAGATGCACCTGTTTACTTGCCTTTAATAAACTGGAAAGAGTTATGGAGTGGTAGCACATCCTGAGTAAAGTGCAATATTCTCCTAAGAATGAGCTACCACCTGTACTGCATTACAGTGTTTTTTGCATTAGCTCCCTACTGGCCTCACTGAAGCATCTTACAAGAAAAATCTAATTTTTGCCAATAATGTCTTCCCTTTCATGTCTGGCTGGACGGTTTGGCTTTGGTAGGGAGCCAGGCTTTGGTCATGGGATGCTACAGCAGAAAAAGGTGCATCTTCCAATAACAATCTAGTTTTTTCCAAAAAAGGCCCTTTTATGTAACGGCTGGGCTAGAACCAAAGAAGTTTCAAAAAGAGAACCAGGCTTTGGCCAAGGGATGCCACAGAAGAACTTGCTTTCTTGGCTTTAATAACACAGTTATTATGGAGTGGTAGCACATCCTGAGTAGCTCAAAAATCTCCTCAGAATGAGCTACCACCTGTACTGCATTACAGTGCTTTGCAATAGCTCCCTACTGGCCTCACTGAAGCATTTTACAAGAAAAATAAAATTTTTGCCAATAATGTCTCCCTTTCATGTCAGTTTGGGACCTGTTTGGCTTTGGTAGGAGCCAGGCTTTGGTCATGGGATGCCACAGCAGAAAGATGCATCTTCCAATAACAATCTAGTTTTTCCAAAAAAAAAGCCCTTTTATGTCACGGCTGGGCTAGAACCAGTGAAGTTTAAGAAGAGAGCCAGGCTTTGGCCATGGGATGCCACAGAAGAACTTGTAGTCTTGGATTTAATAAAATGGTTATTATGGAGTGGTAGCAGAACATCCTGGAGTAGCTCAAAATTTCTCCTTGTGAATGTGAGCTACCACCTGTGGACTATAATACAGTGCTTTGTAATTAGCCTCACTGGCCTCACTGAAGCATCTTACAAGAAAATAAAATTTTGCCAATAATGTCTCCCTTTCATGTCACTGCCTGGCTGGACCTGTTTGGCTTTGGTAGAGAGCCAGGCTTTGGTCATGGATGCTACAGCAGAAAAGGCATTTTCCAATAACAATCTATTTTTTCCAAAAAAGCTTTCCCTTCATGTCACTGCTGGGCTAGAACCAGTGAAGTTTCAGAAGAGAGCCAGGCTTTGGGCCATGGATACCACAGAAGAACTTGTTTTTTTGGCTTTTAAAAAAGGTTATTATGGAGCAGGTAAACATCATGAGTAGCTCTCAAAATTCTCCTCAGAATGAGCTACCACCTGTACTGCATTACAGTGCTTTGCAATAGCTCCTACTGGCTCCTACTGAAGCATCTTACAAGAAAAATCCACTTTGCCAATAATGTCTCCCCTTTCATGTCTGGCTGGACCTGTTTGGCTTTGGTAGGGAGCCAGGCTTTGGTCATGGGATGCTACAGCAGAAAAAGGTGCATCTTCCAATAACAATCTAGTTTTTTCCAAAAGTTTTCCCTTTTATGTCACTGCTGGCTAGAACCAGTGAAGTTTCAGAAGAGAGCCAGGCTTTGGCTGATGGGATGCCAGCAGAAGCACCTGTTTACTTGCCTTTAACCCTTTTTGACCGCGCACGATCACACCCGTGATCAATCTAGGCTTGGTCTCTGGTGCGCATTTATCACACGGGTGTGATTAGAACACTCAGTGATCAACTGCCAAATTCAAAATTCCAATCCGCTTTAGCGCGCTTTCGACTGCTTTTTGACTGGCGCTGAGCCAAAGACTGAGCGAGTGAGACTGACTGAGCTCCAGTGTCTTTTAATGTTTAGTTTAGGTTTCATACACTTCAAATTACATTACACAACCACAAAAATAGCAGCAAAAACTAAATATAGTTTGTAATTGCATACTAATATATATATATATATATATATATATATATATATATATATATATATATATATATATATATATATATATATATATATATACATATATATATATATATATATATAACAGCAAGATATCAGTGTTGTAAACATATAATGGCCCGTGAAAAACATTACCTATCAAATAACACAATCATTTTCTACCCTTCGACGCGTATTTATCAGCTTCTCCTGGGCTGTTCCCCAGGTAATGTCACACAGGCCCGGAGAATAATAATAATAATAAAAAAACATTTGAACAGTCGAGCAATTGCAAGCATTTTTCCGGCTGACAAGTTATCACTGTTGACGCCACTGTTACCTCAC
>CM031956.1:17012646-17026493 GCA_018749465.1 Paracanthobrama guichenoti | reverse complement strand
ATATATATATATATATATATATATAATGCGTTTCTAAATAGTTATAATAATAATAATGACTCAGATAGCATTTGGATATTTTTAATATGTATTAAGCCAAGTTTTTATTTTTATTTTTATTTATTTTATTTTTTTATTTAAGGACGTGTCCAGAACTCCTATTGATGAAAAGAATGAGAGAATCCTCACTATTATTACATACATGGGCTGTGGTGTGTCTTCATGCTTTCTTGGGATCACGGTGCTGACATACACCCTCCTAGAGTAAGATACTTTAATATTTGATGTTAATAAATTGCAATGCAGCATATTTGCATTGCTATAATATTTGCCACAATGTATATGCCAGATTTTCATGTGTTTTCAATCTGTTTTAAAATAAAATGCATATTTTATTGTAAGAAATTTTCCATGTTACATTGCTTTGCCATTAACTTTGAATGTATTGCATCTTAATATAGGAAATTAAGAAGAGACTACCCATCCAAAATTCTGTTGAACCTGTCCATTGCATTACTGGGACTGAACCTGGTGTTCCTACTGAACTCCTGGATTTCTTCTTTTGGCATCTATGGCCTATGCACAGCTGTGGCCGTGACCTTACATTATTTCTTACTGTCTTCCTTTACCTGGATGGGCTTGGGGGCTGTGAATATGTACTTAGCTTTGGTCAAAGTTTTCAATGTGTATGTGCCCTCATACATCCTGAAATTCTGTCTGCTTGGCTGGGGTGAGAGGTTTAAGCTTATTAAAACATTCAGAGACAGATTTTTAGCTTTTAATTCTTTCATTTAACACCCATTATGTCTTTGCACAGGGATTCCACTTATTATATGTGGCTTGGTGCTGGCTATAAAGAGAGATGCATATGGCATGAACAACATGAGTGACTCCCAAATGACACTGGATGATTCTGAAATGTTGTTAGTGACGTTGGATCATTTTTAGCATGAAAATCATAACAGAAGAGCATTACAAATAACAAACATTACATTACTATGGTGTCAAATGCAAGTGAAGAATTTTCATGCCTTTCTTCTTCAGCTGCTGGGTACAAAATGATGTGGTTTTCTACGTGTCAGTAGTGAGCTACATAGCCTTCATACTACTGTGCAATAGCTCCATCTTCTTAGTGGTTCTGATCCAGATCCGAAACATGCAAGTCAATCAACCTGCTGGCACCCGAAGTGGGATCTTGAAAGACCTACGGGCTGTGGCGAGCCTTACCTTCTTATTAGGTCTGACCTGGTCTGTGGCTTTTATCGCTTGGGGTCCTGTCAGAGTGTTCCTCCTCTACCTGTTCTCCATACTGAACAGCCTTCAAGGTGAGAAAGAGCACATGAAATTAATTTAGTTTCAGCCTTACGAGCCAATCTATTAATATTCAATGTTGTGATTTGTTCCAGGATTCTTCATTTTTGTGTTCCACTGTCTCATGAAGGAAAACGTACGCAAGCAATGGAGAATACATTTATGTTGTGGAGCTTTCAAGCTGCAGGAATACTCTGGTAAAGCAAACATTTCTTCCTTGCAATATTAATCATCTTGGAAAACACAATAGCACTAACTTCGTGATTGTTTTCAGAATGGAGCCAAACTGCAACTGTGGTTCCAAAACACAAACCCAATCCACCAAATACATTTCCCTTCATGGCATCTGTGAGATCCATCAAGTCTAATTCAACTCAGAGCTCAACGGTTTCCTCAGAATCCAGCCAACGTCAAGTGACTATCACAAGACCCGACCTGGGTAAGATGTTACCAATATGATATATTATTGATGCTACTGTATAATGTTTAAATCTTACACATTTTCTTGTCTTAACTTTTCCTGTGGTAGGATTTGTATATGAAAACAGTTTGATAATACCAAGAGTCAGGACAGGGCTGTTGGTTCTTCCCCGTGAGGCATCTCCTGCCACAGCAAATGGGCTTGAGTTTCCTTCAAGGCCATGGAAGAATGGATTCGACACGGATATCTATCCCAGATAAATGTGACTGTTTTTTGTTTGTTGCTCTGTACTAAAGCACATGTTTTTTAATTGTAAAATTTCACTTGGCTCCTCAGAAAAATAAATAAACATGTAAATTGCTCAGGTTATATTAGGTTGTTTAGAAAGATTATAAAGAAAAATATTTTTTAAAAAAAAGTATGTTGTAGTTTAAACAAAAGTGATGTAAATGTATGATTTGTTTGTAAAAATGTTAAATGACTACGTTTCCATAATAAATCTGCAATGAAGTTTAAAAGTGGACTTGAATGAAAATCATACATTAAGTAGTACTGATAGAGAAAAACCTTAGGGCGGAACTACACATGTCAGCCCGACAGTTCCATTCCGGAAGACGCACAGCGTTGGACTCGCGCGTTGCCCTAGGAAGTGCAACAATTAAACGTTTTGGAGGCTCAGCATTGTAAAAGGTGGGTTTTCTTTTATATTTTATTTATTTAAAATAATAAAACAGTGTGCATTTTGCTGCTCGCCTCTTATATTAAATGTACACCGTGCGGTTTCTCTAAATAAGCCGATGAGCAGGTGTTTTTTTTTTTACCCCTTGAGATCTGCATAAGCGGATTTATGTGTTAGTTCATATCAGTCTATGATCCAGACCCGGACTATGAGCACCGGGAGAGTTCCTGCTGGCCTGGCGACTGTTTTGGCCCGACGCCCTGTATTTATTTTAAATATTATTATGCTGTGTTATTGCCTGCTCATTGTACCACAGTGATCAAATCCGAATCCAGCATTCGATAATAAATAATAAATCCGTTAGTCTCTACTGGCAACGTTCGGGTCGTGCCTCCGTCATCGGTTTCGATGGAGAAGAAGCGGCCAGATGGAGTAGGGAAAGGTCTCCAAGAAGCAGTAGCAAAATTACTGGCATGTTAAGGGCAGGTCAGTTTCATCTGTAAATGGGCTACTGTAGTTTTGTTAATTTAGCTAAATATCAAACTGCTATCCAATGTTAACAGTAGCACCCCATTACTATAGTCACTCAAAATACTGTGTGCTAAAGGAATCATTATTAGACCTCTTGCAGAATATGTGAAAGATTCTAACAAAATAAGAGGGATCATACATATAGTCCACAAGCTGAATTTATAAAAATGACCCCGCTCAAAAGTTTATGAACCCTTGATTCTCAATACTGTGTGTGGTGCCCTGGACGATCACGGCTGTTTTTTTGTGTGTGATGGTTGTTCTTGTCCTGAGCAGTTAAACTGACCAGCTCTTCAGGAAAAATCAATTTTTCTTCAGTTTTCCAGCATCTTTGAACCCTTTCCAGCAGTGACGTGCGACGCGTGTATGACTGGGACCATGAAAAGAGAGCATGGTTTCTAAAAGTGCAGGGATGAAATCTTCATCCTGTTCAAAAGTTTTCCAAATGTTTCTTATTTTGTTTAAATATTATTCTTTTTTTTAATTATTTATTACTGCCCTTCGGAAGCAACAGGAAATACTTGCATGTTTCCCGGAAGACAAATTAAGTTACATTTTCCTTGATCTTCAAATGAAAAGTTTTCACCCCCGGCTCTTAATGCGTCGTGTTTCCTTCTGGAGCATCAGTGAATGTTTGAACCGTTTTTAATAGTTGTGTTTGAGTCCCTCAATCATCCTCAGTGTGAAAAGATGGATCTGTCACTGCTGGAGAGGGTTCAAATATGCAAAAGATGCTGGAAAACTGAAGAATTTACACGACCTGGAGGATTTTTCAGAAGAACTGGTCAGTTTAACTGCTCAGGACAAACAAGAGACTCAAGAACAACCATCACACAACAACAAAAAACAGCCGTGATCGTCCAGGGAACCACACACAGTATTGAGAATCAAGGGTTCATAAACTTTTGAACGGGGTCATTTTTATAAATTCAGCTTTTTTGTGTCTTGTGGACTATATGTAAATATATTTTATGTAAAATATCTTATTCAGGACAGCACTAAATAAAAAATAACATGCATTTTGTATGATTCCTTTTTTCTTGTTAAAATTACATTTTCACAGATTCTGCAAGGGGTTCACAAACTTTCAAGCAACACTGTGTGCGTGTATATATATATATATATATCATATTAGATTTTTTAAGCTATATAAAACTACTTCATATAAAAACACATATACATTTATATTTATACCTGCCAGTATGGGCTTGTAGCAGCCATGGCAGCGAGGGGCATCCTCACGTGAGCTACACGTCCCACACAGGATCCTGTCATCCTTGGAGGTGAAAGACTCCTTGGCCAGGTTCTTATAGCACTTGGCACATCGGAAACAATCGGAGTGCCAGTACCGCCCTTTATGGTGAAGCTCCTACACAGACATAAACCAAGACTGAGAGATGTACACACTTTTATTTTGGATGCGAATGATCGCGATTAATCATTTGACAGCCCTAAATATAATAATAATATTTTGTGAAAGTACTATATTTATATTTATATATAAATATCCGTTCAGAAGTTTGGGCTCAGTTAGATGACAGTAAATACATTTATAATTTTTTACAAAATATGTCTATTTCAAATAAATGCTGGTCTTATTCATCAAAGAATCCAGAAATAATGTATCAGCTTCCAAAAAAAATATTAAGCAGCACAACTGTTTCCAACATTGAGAATAAGAAATGTTTCTTGAGCAGCAAACCGGCATGTTAGAATGATTTGTGACTGTGACTGTGAAGACGGGAGTAATGATGCTGAAAATTTATAAATTACATTTTAAAATATACTAAAATATAAAACTTATTATATCACAGTGTTACTGACTTCACTGTATTTTTTGATCAAATAAATGCAGCCAAAACATTCAAACATCTTACCGACCCAAAAATTTTGAATGGAAGAGCGTATAATTATTTTCATTTTGATTAATTATAAAATTATTATTAAAAAACTGAGAAATACAACAAATTTATGTATACAGTATTTCTACTTTCATCTCAACTTCAAAGCCTAATTTATATAGATTATTGAAGTTGTAAAACTTTCTCTAAACTATTAGATTAGTAGCCTATGATAAGTGCTCTACAACAAAGCAGATTAACGTCAAGTTTAACGTCGGGCACAAAACCACATCAGACCAAGATTTCAGCCTGCGTTTTTGTGTCACTTTAACTGCCAAACCACCCATGGAAAAAACACACAAATACAGATCCAGATATCACGTGTTACCTTAGACTCGGTGCTGATTGGGCGTCGACAGTCTGTGCAGGTGTTGGCGCAGAACTTGTCAAAGCATCGCACGCAGACTTGTTTCTCGTCTTTCCTCACAAACTTCTTTCCACTGAGGTCCTCGCGACAGTAAAAACAGTTGGAACGGTCTGCCATAGTCCCCCAATAAACGCACGAATAACTGTGAGAAATAATAACAGCGATTACCTCATCGTGATCATAAAATTTGGTCATAAAAATACATCATGATGTATGTAGAAAAAGAAACAGATCTTTTGTAGAAAGAAAAAGGTTTCACACGTCCCACACACACCCCCTCATGTAGTGTTCAGTTTCCTCAGGAAACTGTGTGAGGTAATTTATTGATAAGATATAGTGTTTGTTCCGTTTTCCCTTAGGCGGAAGGGCCAAATTGTTATGTAACCACAGGCAACAGCACACAGCATGTTTTTTTTATTATTGTCCTCAGGTCTAATCTTGATCTGATAGCGGGTTCATTTCAGCTGTAGTGAGGATGAAAGTAAGACAGATCCTTCTTTCAGGAAGATGATAGGCCTAAATCTCTTCGGTAATAACAAAACACTACATACATTCATGTCTAAATCAAATGTTGTCGTGAACCAGCCAAGGAAATACAATAAAAATTGAATTTGTTATGAGAAATTTGATTAACGAATGCCTGGTTTGGATTACATATTGTTTCACTCGCCAAAACAAATGTCAATGGGAACTTGTAGTCATTAAAAATGAGGGCAGGTTACCAAACACTTCCTGGTAATGAAATATTAACTTTTGTGCAAATGCTTCAAGCGAATATGTGCATGTTTTAGTATGCGGGCACACATTTGATCGCTTTGGTTTATATGTGCAGAAGTATGTCTGGTATGCATGTGGTGAGATGAGGAATGTTAACATTTCTTTAACAAAGTTTAAAGTGGGAACCTCCCATTCACTTTGCAGTGAGCTTACATGTCTGGTTAATTATTTAGCATGCATCAGATCTGAATAACTTCCAGGTGGGTTGTCTGTCAGCTAAATAATGGCTGACATATTTTACTGCTCTACTCAAGTCCCAAAAGCAGAGGAAAAAAAAAGTTTACCTTCCTGTCTCCTTTGCAAATGCAAACTCTAAGCTAACATCCTTAATGGGTAGGGAGCTGGACGATCCCAAAGTTTCAAGTGAAACTGGGCAAATTGTACTGCACAGTCCCTAAATATGTTTTTCTCAAGTTCTAACATCACTGCCAAAATCAGAATAAACTCCAACCTCCAATTTCTCTCTCACAGACTTATTTTTCTATGTAGTATGGTCCCCTGTACTGACCCAGTGGTCCTATTAACACATCCAAAACCAAATCTCCTATCCATGTCTGTTTTAAACAAGCAGAAGTATTTTTAATAGAGACAGGAGAAGTATCTGAACTGTAATGAGGCTTAAATATGTGGGATACTGTTACCGGACTTGGCAAAAGTGGTCTTGTTTTTCCAGAGAGTTCGGAGGCTTCCGAAATGTGCTGTTCTTTATGATACCCTTTCCAGTTATGTGTTTCCTGGTCAGTTAACTTTAATGACAGACCAGATAGACATTTGGAAATCACATTTTAGCTCCATTCTAACAGCCAGTCACCAAAGCTCAAAGTTCACTGGCTCATACTATTTCAAATTGGATTTATGGTGTTTTTATGGGAGAGTCAAGTGAGGACAGAAATGATGAGGAGAACAATGTGAACCAGGGGCTAGATTCAAGGATAACATTTCTCAACTATTATTTTCTTTGTGTTTTCTAGCGTTAGATTAAGAACATTTGTTTTACTGAAAGTCCCCCTGTGGTGAAAATCAAGGTTTTAATGTTGTTTTTAATATGCTTTAAAGGTGCAGTGTGTAATATTTATGAGGATCTATTGACAGAAATGCAATATAATGTACATAACTATGTTTTCAGTGGTGTATGAAGACCTTACATAATGAACCATTAATTTTTTATTACCTTAGAATGAGCCATTTCTATCTACATACACCGTGGGTCCCCTTACAAAGAAGTCGTCATTTTGCCCCGCTATGTTTCTACAGTAGCCCTAAACAGACAAACTGCTCTACAGAGAGCTAGCTACTCTCTGCTGTCTCAGATGACGACATCTTTGTCCTGTGTCGGCACCGTAGCTTCTCTATGTGCTTCGAAAGGAGAGGGATGAGCGGTGGATGGTTGCCATTCGCAACCTCAACGCTAGATGCCGCTAAAATTTACACAGCACCTTTAAGACAAACCATGTGCAAATTCATAATTCAACACCATTGCTGAGTATTTTCTCATTAAAACTGCAGTGAACCAAAGACACGGTTTGAAATCGCTGGCGTTTCTGATGTCACAAACTACCTTGTAACCAATTAGGTTAACATGCGATCGTCAACGAGTGAATTTCTAAACTGGTGCGAGTGAGTGGAGGTGGGGATAATTTGCATAATCACAGAACCACAAATACTAAATGAGGCAAGGGTGTAGAGTTACATTCAAGCTATTTTAAGACATGAAGAATTTTTTTCCAAGGAAAAAATGGTTAAATATGTCATTTTGGTGATCAAAGAGAAGTTTTAAGGGATACAATTATTGACTACAGGGGGACTTTAAATTATTATAATTAGGCGTCATTGTTTTTTAAAAATCTAAATTTTACTTGCATTACTATAATCCCTTTCACTTTCATTATTTTTACTTTACATTTTCATGAAACCCACCCCAGATTCAATCTCACATGTTCACCACACCACAGCACATGTGCTAACCACTAGGCCACAGCTTCACTCCCTTGGTTATAATTAATACCAAACAGCTCAATTAAAACAAATAATGAGCAAATACGGGAACCAGCTAACTGGGTCACAGATAAGTGTGAAAGGGGGCATTTTTATAGACGCTGATGTAATGGCGAACTGACAGACCCTTGTTTTAGTCAAATATTTAATGTGATCTCCAGGGAGATGGTAGACTGTTGACACTGGAATCTGGTTTCAGGATGACCTCATGCACCAGCATCTGGAACACAGTCGGTTGAGCGTAGCAGCCAAAGCAAACGAGGGGAAGAATTGGAACAGTCACACTGCTTGCGACCCATTGGTTGATGCGATATGAGGGAACTTGAGAGCCTGTGAGACTTCAGCTGAAGAGAAAAATAATATGGTGACACGGACCATGTTTGTTCCTCCTTTATGGTGCTTTTGCGTGCATTTAACAAGTTATTTTTCTTTGCAGGCCCACAATGGGGTGCGGTGCATATGGTGAAGGAAACCAAATTAGAAGTTGGGCAATGACATCACCTGCTGGTTAGCTCAAAATAATACTTTTACAGTAATTACTGCATTCGAAAACCACACACGAGCGCACTTGTGCATATGCTCTAACCCAAACAGAGAAACATATGTTGAATGAACTACTTCTTGAAAATGCATTTTAAGGCACAAATGGTCCTAATTAGCAAACATGGGTCATCTGAAATGTGGTAATCAACCCTGTTATATAGCTGGGAAAATTGAGGGGGTCTTGGCAGAGCATTATTGTGTTGGCATGATCTACTTGCTGAAGAATGTGGCAAACGCTTGGAAACAGGAAGCCTGTGAAGTGGCGGTAAGAAGAACAGGCGAGATGGCTGGCCAGCGGTGTAACCCTAGTCCTCTTGATCTGCACTCCTAAATACACTTTCACAAAGAGGAAACTCAAACAAGACTACCGTTCCTCTCTAGGGTTAACCTGGGGCCAAATTTACACCACCATATAATTACACTGATGCCTTCATAAATTCATTGTCATTTATAAAGTTTCTCTTAAAGGGACCTGGCTCGAACAATAGGCTACTTATTACATGGCGTTCTGGAATACTTCATTGGTAAAAAAAATACATTGATTTTTAACAATAGCATATAAACTGTTAAAGGAACATGCTGACTTTTCGGGACTTTATCTTATTCACCGTATCCCCCAGAGTTCGATAAGTCCATACATACCATTCTCATCTCCGTGCGTGCCATAACTCTGTCTGACACACCCACCGCTAGCCTAGCTTAGCACAAAGACTGGAGGTAAATGGCTCCAGCTAGCCTACTGCTCAATAAGTGACAAAATAACGCCAACATTTTACTATTTACATGTTGTGATATGTATAGTTAGGCCTACATCGTGTATTAAGGCTAATGGAAAATGAAAAGTTGAGATTTTCAGACACTGCGTAATATCATTGCACCACTGCACCCATGGTACGGCAGCAGAGTTCCTTGATTATTACACAGGCATGAGAGTATAGAGTCATATCGGTCTAGAAAATCACAGCTTTTCATTTTCCGTCAGTCTTAGTACACGATGTAGGCCTAACTATACACATCACAACATGCAAATAGGAAAATGTTGGTGTTATTTTGTCACTTATTGAGCAGTACGCTAGCTGGAGCCATTTACCTCCAGTCTTTGTGCTAAGCTAGGCTAGCGGTGGTCCCAAAAAGTCAGCGTGTTCCTTTAAAGACAGACCTACTGTGAGCTATGAGGTTGTTAATGCTTTTGTTTAAGTCATCAGTGCACATTACTTCAACTTATTTTTTTTAAATATTCATGTTTAACAGTGGAAATCTGAGTAAAAACTACATTACCCATGATTCTGCAAAGACATCTCCACCAATCAGAGAATCAAAACAAGTAAATTGCGCCGAAAGAGCTCTTTAGTGCTTGTTCCCCTCCCATGAAGCACAAGTCAATCTCACTATTCACTTAAATATTTGCATATATACAGTATATATGCATATTTTGCAATAAACGTAAAATATACTGGACATAATCAACATCTTTAAATCAACTGTTTTATATTTCTCAATTGTTTTTAATTTGATTGTCATTTGTATGCTTCATGGAATTGTAGTTCTTTCCCTCACTCATGCTGTTTTTGTCTAATTTTCAAATATTTTTTTGCTGAAAAAGTGGAAGGGCACTTCTAAATGTTGAGATTGATCAATCAGAACATTCCAGAGAATAATAATAAAAGCTGTTTCTTATCAACTTTAAGATCAGCGTAGGGTGTAAATATCACCCTTTGCACACTATGCAAACAGTTTGTAATATTTGTTGTAGGGTGCGCTCACTGATATTCATCTGCTTTCATAGTCAAATACACAGAACAGAGGGATATAAAACAACAGAGTATCAATCCATCGAGTTTTTATCTAAATGTTTCCACATATGCTTTAAAAAAGGCCCCAACAAGCAAAAATGGGGAGGAAATTAATCACTTTTCATCTGAAGTTAAAGGGATAGTTCACCTAAAAATGAAAATTCTGTCATCGTTTACACCAAGTTGTTCCAAACCTGCATGAGTTTCTTCCGTTGAACACAAAAGAAGATACTTTTAAGAGTGTCTGTAACCAAACAGCTGACGGTAGCCATTGACTTCCATAGTATCTTTTTCACATACTATTAAAGTCAATGAGGCCCATCAAATGTTTGGTTACCGAGATTCTCAAAAATATATATTTTTGTGTTCAACAGAAGAAAGAAAATCATACAGGTTTGAAACAACTTGTGACAGAGCTGACTATCCCTTTAAGGGAATGGCAAATGCTTTACAGGTCCCACTGTCTTCTCAGTAGCAGGAGAACACAAGATCATTTCACAGACATAAAATTGGATCTAAACGTAAATGAGCAACAGACAGCTCTGTTGATGGGCCATGTCAAATGTTTTTGAGGATCATTTTGTACTCCTTTATAAAACCCTTAGTTATACAGTAATCGCGGTTTTCTTAATTTTTTAGGAAGTTTGTTGCAACTGGCTCCTGATTCATAATCAGTCATGAGGCAGTGACTCAAACACATGAGGTGCGCCCTAGATACAATACAATGCTTGTCTTGGGGTATGAACAGGGAGTTTGGTTCCAATTTTAAATGTGCATTATATCAATTCATTTATGGACTATTCATAAGGTGTATGACAACACATTTTTATATTAATTACCTTAGTAATAACACACTTAAATCAGTGTCTGTAAAGCATAATTTTCAGTCAGCAAAAAGTGTCCAAATGGGAAAATGGATAGAAAGCTAAATAACGAATGCCAGACATGGTATGATAGCCTAATAATTCTCCTGTGCATTTTTACTTGGAATGTGCATCAGGTAATGACAGAATTATGGACATCAAAGAGGGATATATCTATATCACTCTCATGGGGTGAATTCCTTTCTGCACACAATTTAGACACAAACTGTCCAGTGGAGTCTCTCAGCCCATCAGTCTATGCCTTAGACATGTGGCTAGATCTCTGGAGTGAAAATCTTTAATAAGAAACAGATTTCAGAGGCTGAAAGAACATGCAAAAAATCCCTGAAGCCAACGCCCATTACTGTACTTACATTAGTGCACTTCATATTCAGACCCATAGAGGTTAATCAAAACAGTATATACTGCACATGTAAGGGTCGATTTTTTGCTTGGCCAGATTAAATATTAAACAGAGAAGCCATTTTGAAAATGTGAACTTTTTTCAATATAATGAAGGATGTTTGTTATAAATCTTGATGGCAGGTGAAATAAATTCATATCATACAACACTAAACTGATTAAAATATATTTTTTTTAAATCACAGAAAATATTTTAAAAATATAGCTATTTGTATTATTTATTTATTTACTTAAATATGAAAACATTATTTTATATAATTTCTGCCTCTATTATTTGATGTGTTTTTTTGGCACAGGTCTTTGCATGTAGGCAGAATAGCACGTCCCTGTGACTCCGTGTCCTATTCAGAAAACGTAAATTTCGATGCCTTGTTATCCTCAGTTTTACCGTTGAGAAAGTTGAACTTACCTCTTTCTGCGGGACACGAAGTGTGTCCTGTCCACTGCAGCCACAGCAAAGTTGCAATGTGTTTTGCTTTTGCGTTGGTGGGTTGTCGAGAATTCTTAGCTCATTAATATAAATTAGGTCATGCTAACGTTCATTGGTAGACGTCCAATAGCAAAGGCTTTCTTCTTAATATTAATTAGGTAATACTGGCGCTGCGCAGTTAACCAACCAATGACGAGGATTTGGCTCATGAATATTAAGATATTTTACCAGCGTGGGATTCGTAAATCCACAGGGCGCGAAGGTTTTTAGGTATTCACTGCAAAAACAATGAAGTGAAGATCCAACAGTTTCACTGTATGAAACGGGTGCCTTTTCCATGATGAAAAATTTATTTTAAAGTCAATTTCTGTAAGATTTTCACAACTCCACCAGCTGCGTCTAGCACTATTTACCTGTAAAAATACGAAATCGATGTCTTAAGAAAAATAAAAAAACAAAGATGGCTGCACTCAAACAATTTCCAACACTGGCTTTAAAAGTACATCAAATCTAATTTATTAGAGGGTCAAAGGGTGTGGAAACAATTTGAAATAAGTCACTTTTTCACAAGCATGAAACCTCTTTCATAAGTAAATGTAAGTGTTATGAGGTAATGATGAGTGAGATCATAGCACAGTGCACACACCAGGAAACCAGACATAGGCACTTGTTTAAACAGATTTATCCACAGTTGACTCACAAGTTATGTATGGCTTTGAAATGATCAATCAAGACACAGTGCATTCACAATAGAGGCAGACGTTCAGTCTAAGCTACACACTACTTAAGCACAATTTATTTTCAATCTTTTATGGCACATTTTTTGTTTCTGTTAAGAAATTAGGAAGAAAACAGAAGGATTAGCAACCACAGCTATTAGAATGGTGTCTAGACAAATAAATACATATTAATGGCAAAAAAATAATAAACCAATAAAAGCATAAATAATCATTTAACTTAATATCTCTGAAAAAAAATAATCACTTTAGAGGGCAAGAGGTCAGCAGCTGTCCAGCAGGCTCAGACTCTGTGGCGCAGAGGGTCCGACAGAGGCGGGGATGGTGGAGGAGGAGGAAATGATGTCAGGGGGTCTGGAGGCTCATCTGTGGGAAGGACCAGACGGGTGCCTCCGAACGCAAGCTCCCTGTCGAGAGGATCATCTGACGTTCCTGCCAGTGAGTAAAGACCAGCCTGGCCTGTGGAAGTGGTAGGCATGCCATGAGAATCTGTGCTGATCGTCATGTCACTGTACATAAAGCCATCTCCGTCATTTAGAATCAGCTCCGTGTCCTCATCGTGCAACTGACCGGCATTCTAGCAAGAGGGTGGGGGAGAAGAAAATCCATGATGCACAATTCAGATTACATTCATGTGCTCATATGATTTTACACATTTCTACACTGTAGTATGAGCCAAAAGCAGCTATGGTTCAATGGTTTACCTCATAGGCTTGTGAGCTGGTAAGACAGCGTGCTATTGGACCACAGCAGGCTGGAAGAGTGGTAGTGAGAGGAGGCCCACTGTGTGTGAGGAAGGGTTTTAAATAACTGCACCACTTCATTAAGGATTCAACTGACATTTTAAATTATTTACATTTTAATTATTTAAAATGACTTAATTATACTTCTACTAGTTTTTATCAATTATACTGTTACATATACAGGCTGCATTCATTTGATCAAAAATACAGTAAAATCAGTAATATTGTAAAATATTATTACAATTTAAAGTAATATAGGTTAAAATGTAATTTACTCCTAAAATGTCACAGCTGAATTTTCAGCATCATTCCTCCCGTCTTCAGAGTCACATG